>JAAKEQ010000070.1:0-90560 GCA_014250555.1 Aspergillus oerlinghausenensis
CCTAAGTAGGTAGATTTTACTAGTTATATTATTTCTAATTTTATCTAACTACTACTAGATATAGATAATAACCCTAATTAGTAGCTAGTACTAGAAGTAGATATTAAAATTAATAAATATATATTTTATTACTACTATCTAAAGTTCTTAAAGAAGCTACTAAAGGACTAATATTTATATATCTTTAAAAAATTTATTAGTAATAAAGAGTAGTTTAAGTTATAGTAAATCTCTTATTATTAGATTCTAGTATATACTTTAACTAACTATATTATAGATTAACTCTAGTTAAAAAGTATTAGGTTAGTACTAAAGTCTAAGAGATACTTAAGTATATTATATTTTAGGTTTAAATAAACTTTAAATACCTTATAATAGTCTCTACTATCCTTAAATCTTTTATATAGGATTAAGTAATTATATCTAATATTTTTAAGAACTTAATACTTATACCTAGAAGTATATAGCCTTTTAATAATTCTAAAAACCTTCTTAAATATATATAAATCTTTATTATAAAGATTTCCTACTTAATAGATATTAATCTACTTTAAGAAAGTATGACTACTTTTTTAGTAAGATAAAAATCTCTTATTAAGAGATTTTAATTAACTTTTAAGATAGCTTAACTTACTAAATAAGGTCCTCTAGGAGCCTAAACTAATTATTAAAACTATATCTATATAATCCTAAAAAAAGGCTTATAAAGAGGAACTAGCTTAGTATAACTAGCTATCTACTAACTATATATATTAGTTCTAGTATAGGAACTAGGTAAGAGTTTTATAGATAGTTATTAATTTTATTAGTAAATATTTTTCTAGCCTTATAGTAAAGTTTAATTCTAAAGAGACTAGAGTATATTAATTATATCTCTTAATATAAGATTTCTACTAATATTCTTTAGGAGGAGGAAATTAAGGTAGTTAAAGAGAGTAACTAAGGATTTCTTATAGTAGATTCTAATTTCTAATAAAATATTACTTTAAAATATACTTCTGCTTTAGAGACTAAGAGAGTCTAGGATATTCTTATAGAAGAGAGTAAGATATTTAGGGCTCTTATTTATTATTACTTATTAAAATAATCTATACTTAATACCCTTAAATATAATATAAATATAATTAGTTATATAGAAGCTAAGGTTATCTATTTAGTTATATATTATTAAATTTTATAATAAGAGAATCTACTAATTTAATATAAGATAATTATAAAAAAGTACTTACTATACTAAAGATACTTATTATCTTCCTTAAAAAGATAGAATAAGAGCTAAAACTTAATTTCTTTAATAAAGACCTTAGCTAGTATACTTTATATCTTAAAGAAAAGGTATTAAATTAGGTAAAGCTAAAGAGATAAGGGTTTCTTATAGTAGTACTAATATAGTATAGTAATAGTAATATATATACCTAGCTTATATCTCTTAAAAATATTAATATAAAGTTAGTAAAGAAAAACTCTATAAAAAGAAGAACTTTAGGGTCTATAATAAGAAATAGTATATAATTCTCTTTATTACTAATAATTATAATTCTTTTATTAAGGGATTTAGTAGATTAACTAACCTCTTTTAGATAACTCTTAAGCTAAATAAAGAAAAAAGGATACTCTAGCCCCTATAATAGATTCTTTAGGATTAGGTTCTTAAAGAAGATATTAGCTTATTTAGATTTATATCTATATTATAGTATCTTATTCTTATTTACTAGTACTATCTTCTTTAAATTTTCTTTTTCTTTTATATATAAGGTTAGTAATATATATTTTCCTTTTTTATTTCTTTATTTTTTTTTTTTTTTCTAGTATATAATCTCTTAATAAAAGATTTAGTATATATTTAGTAGGATTATTTTTAGTTAGTATATAAAATAAATATAAAGTTCTCTACTTATCTATATTCTCTTATTAGGTAATTTATAATTTAGTAGGATTATTATTTCTTAGTACCTAAAATTAGATATTTACTTAATCTAAAATACTTAGCTACTAGTAACTCTTTACTTATTTTTTTCTTTCTAATTTTTCTAGTCCCTCTACAAAGCTAGGTATTTCTAATTATTATTAGAAAAATACTATTCTCTACTCTACTACTATCTTTAGATACTCTTTAAGAATTTAATATATAGTTAGATATATAGTCTTTCTTTAAGGCCTAAGTTAGCTAATCTATAATTAGGCTAAGTTTATTAGTTTTATAATTTATTTATAACTATACTTTAGAGATAATATCTACTAAGATTATAGCCCTTACCTCTACTTAAATTATTATTTTATTAATATTTATATAAGCCTCTATAAGTAAAAAATAGTATTAAGTACTTTTTTTTCTAGAGAATATTAAGTTATATCCTAACTTTTATACCTAGTAGAATAAAACACCTACTACTAAAGCCTATATAAAAGATAGGATTATAATAAAATAAAGAGTTAAGGATCTATCTAAAGTATAGGATTATTTTAATAAGGTTATAACTATCTCTTCTAGTCTATTATTAATATATTACTAAGCTACTAGATATAATACTTAATTTACTTATTATAACTTTCTAAAAAAAAAATAAGATAAGTACTCTTTATACTTATCTAAAGAAGTACTAGGGTTCTAATAATATATATAAACTAGATAAAAGTATATAATAATATCTTATTAAGAAGGTTAGGCCCTTATTCTCTTATTATTAGATTCTATACTAATTATTAGCTATATATATTAGGATTATACCTATTCTAAAGAAAACTAGATTAACTAAGTCCTTTAATTTATTATTACTTATTAACTCTTCTTTCACACTATTAACTACATCTAATTTAGATATATAATTTAAATAGTAAATCTAGATAGGGTTATACCTACTTATATAACTCTAATAGAGTAACTCTAAGAACTAGTTATTATTAGTTATTCTATACTTATTTAAAAAGTTTTACTAAATAGTAAAGTCTCCTTAGCTCTTAACTACTAGATAAGTCCTAATTATAAATTATTTCTTATTATTATTATTTACTTTATTAATAAGAGCTTTATATTTTAAGAAATACTTCTTAGGTTTTATCTAGTTAAGGGTAAGTATATAGGAGAGTATCTTACTAAAATAGTTATAAATATTCTTTTTATTTATAATTTATAATCTTATATGCTTGCTATTACTACTAATAATATAAATAATAATAAGAAGATAATAAAAGTATTACTAACTAAACTTAAGAAATTATTAACTAAATTTATAGAAGGGCTAGGACTATTAGCTTTTTAATAAATAACTTTTAATTTATAATTTATAAGCATACTCTAGTTAACTTCTTATTTAATAAGATAAAGAATTAAAAAGATCTAATATATACTTTACCTAACTTATATCCTTTAGCTTACTATAAAAGCTTTCTTAACTTAATTAAATATTAAATTAGAAGATAACTAGATTATAAAGTAATTAAAAGATAATTAGTAGCTTTATAGCCTATCTAGCTTAAAATAATCTCTTAAAAAGATTTAATATCTATAAATCTCTTATTACTAGATTTCTAATAATCTTTTCTTAATAAATTTAGAAAATTATTAAGTTTATAAATATAAGTCCTTAATGCTATAAGAAGTTTATTTAAATCTAAACTAATAAGAGTTAATAATCTTAAACCTACCTTCTCCTATAAGACTATAAGATATAATAAAATTTAATATACTTAATACTATACTATGTACTAAAACTAAAGAAAGAGATAAATATCTTTATAAACTCTTAGAATAAGATTATTAAGTATCTTTATCTTTTAGATATTAAGTAGAAATATATTTAATATCTTATTAAACTTCTCTATCTATTCTATGCCTTTATAATAAACCTTTTAATATTAGGACTAAGTATATATAATATATATATAGTCTATAATATCTTATTTACTTATCTAAAAGATATAAGTAAAAGGCTAGAGAAGAAGAGGGCTTATTAAAAAAGATATCTTATTAAGATACTATAAGTAGTCTTTAATAAGCTAAAGAAGTACTATAGTACTACTTATTAGAAAGAAGAATATATATATATTATTATAATAATTCTAAATCTATCTTAGAAGCTATCTATCTTTTAAAAGGGCTCTTAGGTAGAGGGGTATATTAACTAGTATAA
Source organism: Aspergillus oerlinghausenensis (assembly GCA_014250555.1). Classification (NCBI taxonomy): domain Eukaryota; kingdom Fungi; phylum Ascomycota; class Eurotiomycetes; order Eurotiales; family Aspergillaceae; genus Aspergillus; species Aspergillus oerlinghausenensis. Next base: position 4,131 of record JAAKEQ010000070.1, read on the forward strand.
AAGATATTTAATAATATTTAAGGAACTCTTTTATTACTATAGTCTTTTATATCCTAATAAAACTACTTCTTCTATCTAGTAAAAGCAAAAGGATAGCCTATAATAGACTATCTTTAAGATCTAGAAATAGTAATAAAAATAATTATTATAGTTAGGTTAAAGTTATTTAGAGTTAGAGATCTATCTTTAAGAAGATATAATCTTCTTAGCTTATTATTACTAAATCTAATATTAAGAGATTAGGTATAGAAGTTCTAGAGAACCTAGATATCCTAGACTAGTAGTAATAGAATACTAGATAATTTCTAATACTAAGTTATATAATATTAGACTTTCTAGCTATCTCTTTTAGTAGAGTTAGTATTAAATAGCTTTTTAATAGTACTTAAGATATTTATTATTATTATTATACTTAACTATATATAGTAACTATTAAGTTAATTATAATCTAGATATATACTAATAGGTTTATAATTACCTAAGACTATACTAAGTTATATAATATCTTAGAGTCTAAGAAACTACTCTAGAAATAGGATCTACTTTACTATTATAAATAGTTAGTTAGTAAGGTAGATAATATAATAAGTAAAATATATATTAGTAAAGATAAGGACTTAGATCTTTTTAATAATATTTTTATCTTTTTTAATAATATAGATATTAATCCTACTAGGTTTATTATTATTCTTTAACTCTCTAAACTTAATACCCCTTAACCCTCTAAGCCTAATATCTCTTAATCCTCTAAGCCTAATATTCTTTAACCCTCTAAGCCTAATACCCCTTAATCCTCTAAGCCTAATATCTCTTAATCCTCTAAGCCTAATATCTTTTAATCCTCTAAGCCTAATATCTCTTAACCCTCTAAGCCTAATATCCCTTAACCCTCTAAGCCTAATATCCCTTAACCCTCTAAGCCTAATATCCCTTAATCCTCTAAGCCTAATATCCCTTAACCCTTAGAGCCTGCTAAGCCTGCTAAGCCTACTAAGCCTACTAGGCTAGTAAAGCTAGTAAAGCTAGTAAAGCCTATAAAGACTATAAAACCTATAAAGTCTATAGAGGCTATAAAGACTATATAGCTAGCTAGGTCTATAAGGTCTATTAAGCTATATCCTTTAGCTTCTATATATTCCCTTTATAATACTATATATCTAGACTATTATAAGGTAGCTAATCTCTAAAATTAAGTTTAGAATTATATAATTATATTATATATTTAAATCTCTTAATATTAGATTCTTTATATATAAAAACTATATATCTAAATATTATAATTATAAATAATTCTTAGTTTTATGCTATTAGACTTTTATCTTTAAAGTCTAATATATATCATAAAGTAGGTTAATTAGGTAGGTTAGATAAATTATAAAACTTATATACCTACTTAATTCTACTAGTTATATAAATCTATATAGTTTATCTATACTATATAGGTTAGGTATAGACTACCCACACCTACATAGGTTAGATTAGGGCTAACCCTTATCCACCCATAGCATGGTTTGGGTGGGTTGGGTGTGGATTGGTGGGTTGGGTAAGCCAGTCTAGTTTCAAGTAATCAACATGCTTGGTATTTAATATATGGTTTTAGCCATGTTTCTAGTCTATCTCTAGGTTATAAATATTAAATACTAATATACCTAGGAGGGCTTAATCTAACTTCTATAATATAATATCTTTACTTAGTTCTAGAATTTTTATTATATTTCTAGTATTCTTTAACTTCTTTTTCTCCTATCTTTTTTTTTTTTAATAAGATATCTTTAGTCTGTAAATCTCTTAATAAGAGATTTAATAAGGGGAAATAGAGCTAGATATAGTAGAAAATCTCTTAATATAAGATTTAGTAAAGGGAAAATAGAGTAAATTAATAATTAACTAATATAATAATTATAAGATAATAAAAAGGTAGATTCTATAAAATATTTAAATACTAAGAAGGAGAAGTTCTATAAGGGTAGTAAGTATTCTAATATATATATTTAATACTATTATTATAGAATATTCTAGTTAATAATATTAATAGTAAATACTATAGAAGATATTAGAGTTTTCTTACTATTATACTTAATTAATTTAAATTAGTAAATATATGAAGTTTAAAATAATTTATATTTAAAATTAGGTAAATTATATAATTACTAAGTAAATCTCTTAATAAGAGTATTATTAAATTATTAATAATTAAATATTATTACTTATAGATAATTATAATAGTATAGTAAAGAGTATATTAATATAACTACCTATTTCTAAATATATAAAATCTCTTATTAAGAGATTTATATATAGTCTTTACTCTTATTAATATATATATTTATAGGTTTAATAGGCTTTAGTTTATATTATATAATATTTATATTACTACTTTATAAAATTTAATTATCTTAATTCTTAATAATAATATTTATAGGTGTATAGGTTATAAATTACTTATATTATCTATAAGATTTTCTTAATAAGAGATCTTTCTGCCTACTAAAAGTAGTATAGTTTAAAATTATATACTAGTTATAGATAAAATAGATTACCTATAACCCAACCTATATAGATTAGAGGGTGGATAACTAGTATTATAGGTTGACCCAAACCCACATAGGTTGGGTTGAACCCCCCATGGATCAACCCATACCCACCCCACAGCCAGTCTAGTACTATCCCCAGGGGGTGTCTACCTAGCGCAACTGGCCAATGGGCCCGGCGCACGTGATCTTTTCGGGCCTGACAATCTAGGCCTTAATTTGTATGAGATGCAAATTCCTGTATTTACTTCTCGATCAATCTACATCTCTCTGCTTCATCTGATACTGAATATACATTTTTTGCTCGCTTCAATCCGTTCTTTCTGGCCACAATTTCCTAGCGGAAGTCTTGTGGCCCTGCGATGCATAAGACCAATCTGGGCGTTCTTTTAATTCAATTCGATATCCTTACTATATGAGGATTCAATATCATTTAATTTGATATCCTCACTATAAAAGTATTTAATATTAATATTATTTAATTTATTATTACTACTTTAATATTACTACAGTGCGTGCAACTGTAGGGAGGTTGAGTGTGGTAAGATGTAATTATTGTAAAAAAACCAAAAGTTCCTTTTGTGCAAATAGTCCGCCGTAAATCTCCTACTACAAGTTATCACCAAAAGTCGGTGAAGGGATCAACACGTCTATTCGCTGTTTCCATCTCCCAATTTAGCCCTGGCTGTTTCCTGCTTAAATCTGAATCTTCCTCTTGAGAAAGTGCTTCTATACCAAGCCATGTACTTCTGCTAAGGGGATCTAACTCGAAGCTATCAACGGGGTGCTAGGGAGCCTGGCCAGCCGAGGCTAACAGCCCTGGAAGAAAGAAGGGCCGTCTGCCAGCCAGCGTAGCCTCCAAGAGCTGTTTCTCTCGCCCTCCTTTGAGCTGATCACTATGTCTGCGCACCACTACAATGAGATTTGTCGCGATGGGTTCATCTCAGGCTTTGGCCGCTTCATGACAGACCCTGGTCGTATGGATCGAATCGAAGGTTCTCGACTTCGGAGCATGTTTTTGCCAAAGCTGTCACGCGAAGGGCAGAAGGCATTAAGAGATAGACCCTATTTCGTCCGATATCAGTTGAAACACTATGGGGTGCAATTCGAAGAACGTGAATTCACTGGCAATGGAACTGCATTAATGAAGGCAGCCCTCCAGGCTGGGAAGTGCGATCAGGTCCCTGACCACATTATGAAGCTGCAAAAGCAGATGCATGCAGATTGGATCAATGAACGTACCCCCGAGCAACTCTCTTCCCACCCTGACTGGGTCATGGAAAAGTATTTCTTGTCTGCTGATCAACCTGATCAACCTGATCGTACAAAAACGACCACTGTCGTTGGCATACCCTTTGATCGGCTCAGTCAATATCGTTCCGGGCAGATGATTGAAGCCGCCAGCAAGATTACTGGTCTGCACCATATGAGAGCCTTTGGACCGAAGGCTCAGGTGATTTTCATGGGTTGGGATAGAGCAGCCGTGGAGAAGGCAGCCAATCAGTACCCTGTCGAGGAGGCAAGGCGATTACAGGACGAGGAAGACGAGCGGGAGAATGAGAGAAAGAAAATACATATGGACTATCTCAATAGCCTTAGCCAGCAGACAGGGGATGTCACACCCGTAGGCACCTACATTGTTGACTGTGAGACTATTGAGAGTGAGTACCCAGATATGGCAGATGATCTCAGCCTTGACATCCATCGGACCGATACACCTGGTGTTTTCAAAGCCGACTTTGATTTCGGAATCCTTGAAGGGGTTATGATTATCTGTTCCGAGAAGTTTGCCCTGGATGGATACTGCGCTCAAGCCAATCGCGATGATGAATCTGACTGGAACGATTCTATGGATGAAGAGGGATCCGAAGAGGAGACTGATGACGAGGATAGCGTTCCAACCAAGAAGACTGTCAAGCTAGGCGCTAAGAGGAATCCACCGGCTTCTAAACATATGACGAGACCGAAGAAGTATAAGGCAGGGCAAGATCAGCCCCGCAAATTCCTGCTCAAGCTCAAATGCCGCGAGATGGGAGAAGGCGTGATCCACTTCCAGGCAAGCAAAGGCACTATCAACTTCAAGGATAAAAACTTCGCTAGCTTTGAAGGAGTGGCGGATTTCCCCAACGTGGGTCAGGGGGTATCTTTCTTTGCACGCAAGATTTCAGATTTGCCTTGTTCATCTGGAAACGATTGGGCCGACTATTCGGAGCGACAATATGAGATAGAACGGGTCAAGAGATGGCACTAGATCTCATCGCTCAGTGTGCAATGGGAAACCCAAAGGAGCCTTGGCTATTTTGCTAGAACAGAGCCTTAGAAAATAAATAAAGCAAATTCATTTCTCGCTTGAGAGATGTTCACTTGTTACTACTGCAAGTACCTATGTATCTAAAAATGAGTATCACTCTAGGTCTGCTACGGCTGCTACAGGACTTAACAGGGAGAGCCTGGTAAGGGAACGTACAATACCCATACGTAAAAAGAACATACTCTTTCTTTTAAGAACCATCACTTTTACCTTTCTCATAGCGAGCGCAATGGCCGCACGGGGCACTTCTACGTTTGCGAAAAAGAGCCGGTCTGTGGGTCGTGAGGACTACAAAATAACACCCCAGAGAATGCGACAGTAAGCCTATCCCTCTATTCAGGAGAGCATACAATTACTAACGTTGTTGTAAGGCACAGGCAGCTGCTGGCATTGACATCCTAATGGCCGATAGAGTTGGACTGGTCTCAGCAGCCTTGAGGGACGGAGGCTATCTGTGAAGATTTTCTCCCTTGCTATGTCCACCGCCAGCTAGCCATTCATCTCAACTCCAGAAGGAGATATAAGTGACCTTTAGGCTACAAGTATAGGGACAGCTTTACTTATATTGGGCTCCTCGTCGCGGAAAGGATCCGGGAAACATAGTTCTATAAGTCTAGCGGTAGTCTGTAGGCGACAATGTACCTGAGTGAATCAGTATGAGTCTCACTAAGCGCCTGAGTTTGAGCGGTTCTATTAGGCACATTCGCGCCCGTCACATGTCCAGTTCCAAAATTCAGACAGACTTTGTGCCCTTGAGACTCCGCTAAAACATTGTCAATTAAGTCGCCTTGAATTCCAATGCCACTGTTCGAGCGAATATACGACGCTGTTGAGCCCGTCGAGGAATGTCGTCCAGGAGGCTACCATCCCGTCCACCTTCATGACGTATTTAATCAGAGATACGAGGTTATTGCAAAGTTGGCCGTTGGCTAATTCTCAACGGTATGAATTGCAAACGATCAATTGTGAGTGCCCTCAGCAGATAGTCCTCCTGATGACAACTGACTGTACAATCAAGGCTCCGAAGGCATGTTGCATTGAAGATCCTAAAAGCAGAAACTTCCAAGAACAACACAGAGCTTGCTATGCTTCTTCGTTTATCATATCCCAGCCTATATCATCCTGGTAAAGAGCATATTATTGAACTGCTGGATTACTTTGAGCATCATGGCCCAAATGGGAGACATTTGTGTCTTGCTCCCTGCAATGGTTACTGATGTCCCCCGCAATGACTGTAATGGCAGTCTACAAGTCACCTTGGCTCGGTCCAGTAAGTGGGATTTGAATGGTACAGCCCTGGAACAAGCGGAAGCAACTTGTCTTGGACAAAGCAAACCAGATCTTAGGGCGTTAATATCCATGGTTCTCGTATGTCTCAGATGAGAAGTAGATCGACCCACATCAGACCCATATATATCAACTCTCCGCACATGCTGTGGAATACCACCTATAACCAACGCCCGTTCTCGCAGATTGTTCACTGAATTACTTTTCATCGAGCCTGAAAGCCTAATCTAGGGACGTAAGCTGCGGTTCTCATTTTTACTGATACTTAATTTCATCATAGTCGACCGCACTTCGAGTCGAAATTAGCGCTGTTAGTTTCCCTATATTTTTCGTTCAGGTATTCGCATTGGGAGCCGACGAGGACACTAGTTACACATTAGCTGTCGCGCTTCGGGCAAGGATTACGAGATTTAATCTATGGCATCGAAATCCCCAGTCTACGGAGTACCTAGTTTGGACATTAGGATATCTCAAAATCCCGCCCCATTCAGCCATTCGATCCTAAGAAATGGCGTTGACCAAAATTAACCAACATGTATCGCCCAGCTCGCATACCTTTCCTCATATTGTGTAGATCACGCGCAAGGATCAGCAAGAAATAAATCGATACCCTACCATACATCAGTCATTCCTTTCAAGAAAACTGTCACTCCTTTGATTCCATTTTCCATCGCAAAAATGAAGCTCACTTCCGTCGCCGTCGCTCTCTTTCTCTCCCTCTCAGCTACTGCGATGCCCGTCGCCGATATCGAAGGGGACGCTCCCGCAGCCCTAGAGGCACGCAGAGTCAAGTGTCGTTTCAAAAAGGAAGGCTGGAAGAATGTCAGGTGCTTTTATCAGGGTGGTGATTGGAGCCAGTACGCATTTTTTTCCTGTTTGGACGACTGTCACTATCGAATGCTAACTTGTGGTCGATAGCTCGTGGTTTGAGATCACCCCGAATTATGCCATCAATGCTAAGAATCTTATCTTTACTTCGTGCAATATCAAGGACATCCCTGCTTGCTAAGGTTTGGATTCTGAATCAATCGTGGGCGTGGTTATTTACTCGCTGTGCTAGGGCGCTGTATTCAACATGCCGAGAACTGTGCATCGTAGTAGGTCTCACTGGGGAGAACATCATCAGGTATTGATCAGAGATTTCAGGGCTTTTTCGTCCTTGTGGATGTAATTCTATGTATGATAGAAAGGTTGTTTATTTAGCTATACAGAGAGTTGGCGGAGATTATTGGCTCTACTTTGCTGAAAGATCTATTTTGCACTTTCAGAACAGATTGCCGAGTTACTGCTGATGGCGAGACAAACACTTCCAGAGTGGCCAAGGTCAGCACCAATCAATGGGAGAAGAGCAACCCTAAGCAAACGCAGAATGCCTGGTGTAGCCTGCGTGTATCACACGACTTCGAGAGCTACAGTCAGCGTTGTCATCCTCATCACTCCCTCTCTTATATACGAGTGGTAAGGACTATAGCTATCACTAAATACCTTAATTAATGATGATATGGATGGTGACTGTCCCATTATAACAAGATAAATACTTACTAGCAACACTTGATTAAGTGGATCACATTCCTCTTATTAATAAATGAACCTCTCATAATGAAGTATAATATGATGACAGAGATCTACAGCAATAATTAGGCCACCCCATTAGCCATATCCATTCTTCACTAAAAATGACAAGGCGTCTTCATCCTAGCTAAGCATCGATAAATCCAATCCTGACAAGAATTCCGCCGCGGTCTGGATATCAGCAGTGTTGGTCAGCAGCAGGCAACTGTCTGTTCACACTATCGGCTACATTAACGTCACAACCATTGTCAAGAAATAACTTGATTGTCGTCTGGTTCCTTTGACCAGTTGTCTCGGCTCCCGCCAAGTACAAATGCAGCGGAGTTTTCCCGAAGTTGTTCGTAGAGGCGAAAAGTTTGGTTTCGCGCCGCTCTGTGGCTACCTGGATGATATGGCGGACCACCTTATCATACTCAAAGTCCCAATTGTCTGCGGCTGCATGGAGAGCAGTATTCCCGTGCTTATCTCGAATTGTCCAGTCGGCGCCTCGACTCAGGAAGTACTCTATTAATCGTGTTTTCGCCTCGTTATGCTCTGAGTCACCAGGCTCGCAGAGTAAATGGAGAGCTGTTTTACCATCCTCATCTTGTGCGTTAACGTCTACACCCGCCGAAAGACAACTGATAATCGAATCATTGACGTCCTCGCCCCTGACATGGCTGCCGTAGTACGTGCAAGCGGACAGCATCCGTGGCGTGGCGGCAGCAATATCAAGGCCGACTTTTCCCTGCTTGTAGAGGTCCACGAGCGTCCGTACCGTGCCAGGATACGATTCCTGAACACATGTTTCAAAACCGGACTGAATATAACCGTTTGATTTCCAAAACACTGGTGGATTTTTCATTTCCGCAATGAGAATCACGAGCTCCGGGCATCTACCCATCACAGCGATGTCGAACGGGGTGCGGCCAGGCCGACTGAGGGGGTTGCTTTCCGCGAGAGGGTCTGCTCCGTAATCAAGAAGCAGCTGCACTGTAGGTGCGTGAAATATGGAGACTGCACAATGTAAGAGTGTATAGCCTGTTTCGAAGTAATACCCACGACCTTCTGGAACCCAGGAAGATGGGATATCCTTCAGAGAAGCAAGAGGTGCATTCAGGTCGTAGCCGCGCGGGTCCCGTGTCATTGCATCCAGGAGAATCCTACTAACCTCGACCCTGCGATGTAAGACGGCCGAAACTAAAGGGGTGTGGCCGTATTTATTTGTGGCAAGCGCGTCGGCACCATTTTCCAGAAGGATTCTGACTATATGGTCGTGCCCTGAACGGCTTGCATAATGTAAGGCAGTGTGACCACCCGGCCCGCAAGCGGAAATATCTCCTCCGGCGGCGAGGACGGCCCATATCGCTTTCTCAGCGGTAGACCTGGAGAGGTCGTTGTGGAGAAAGGCGAGCGTAGGTCTACGGCAAGCTGGTGTCAAAACATCTGCACCAGCGTCTAGAAGCTGCACGGCTGTAGCGTCTTGGCCCTTCTCAAGAGCCACATGCAGTGCCGTCTCGCCCTTGTCACATCTCACAGAGATATTTGCGCCCAATTTCAGGAAAACCGCCAGCAGGCCCTCGTTCCCAGCGGCAGCAATATAGTGGAGCACAGACCGGCCGTTGGGAGCCCGATACCTGAGCAGTTTGCTCGAATTGGCAGCGACATAGTTGAGAACAAAGTCTGATTTCAGCTTGGCGATACTGTCTTTCCTGGCTATTCGATGGAAAAACAATTGGTCGTATAGCCGTGGTGTTCCCACAGCAGCGAAGAATTTCGACGCAAGGACGAAATTCGCGAGATCTCCCAGGGAGAGGTTCTCACAGATTTCAAGGAGAATATCGAGGGAGATTGCTGAAAGGTCCTGCGGCATGGCTAGTCGAGATTTCGAGGTTGCACCACATTCAAGTAATTAGGAAATGGTTGAATCCGAACGACCTGGGGGATGTGGACCAGTTCGTTGCCACTCCACTGCCTTTGCTTGGGAAGCTGTTGCATGCGAGTTACTCATGACAGCCACTACCGCCTCTGCCCGGGAGCTAGTGGAATACCCAATACCCCTGAAGATATTGTGATTCGGTTTTCCCAGACACTCACACTCTGGTTCTTGGCCTGTACCCAAAACCACGTCATTCCCTATGGGATTATGTCAAAAATAACACCCACCTGGCTGTGTTGCGGTATAGAATGTCTAAGGCTTAGTGTATAATAAGTTACTGTAAAGTACGGAGGAGAGCACCAATACTTTTGTTAGTACGCTTGGTTGTATTCTAAGATACTGACGCAGCCACCTAGTAATTTATATAGTGACGAGTCCAGAAGTATCCTTGCCTTAGGGCACCCACTATGTAGCAGGTCTCTCTATATCTGACTCCCTGAATCACCATTTCATGCTCTTCTAGTTACTTGGACTGCTATTTATATACACCAAATCATGCATCTGACTACTCATTGTGGAGTCTCACCCTTGGAACCATCAACCAGGAAACTCCCGTGGCACCTAGCAACCCCACCAGGATCGGCTGCAATACTTTGACGCCAGCATGAGTTGCCAGAATGCCAGTGACGGCTGGAAAGATCGATCCTCCCACCTGGCCGAGCACGAATACGAGAGCTGTTCGGTCAGCGAGACTCTGCACGAGTGAGGATGCACATACCTAGTGCAGATGAGCGAATCTCCGCAGAGAAGATCTTGGACGCAACAGAAATGCCCGTGGCGAAAAAAGGACCGGAAAAGAACCCAAAAAGACTGATGGCTACTGCTTCCGTGATGATATTCGGCACCCTATCCGATTAGCAGACGCTTTTACAAAGGAACTAACACCTACAGCCAGAACATCAGCTGCAGACCAACACACAACACTACGTAGATGAAGACCATGCGTCGCTCCCCCCAGCGGTAGGTTGGCTCAGCCAAAATGAGTCGACCGAGGAAGGCGCCTCCGTAAAAGCCAGCAGGAACATAGCCCATATCCTTGAGGTCACCGTCTCGCACATCGACGAGGTACTCCACAATCCATCCTATTCGGTCAGTATAGTCTCAGATGCAGGGAACATCACATACCACCAGCGGTAATAACGGCGCCCAGGAAGAAGAAGAAATACAGACTCAACAACCACACACTTGGCGTGCACAGAGTCTGCTTCATCTCCTGCAGACCCGCTTGCCTTGACTCCGGAGGAGATTGACCGAACTGCTGCGTCATCCTCAACGAATCATGAAATGCAACAACCACCAGAACCAGGTTGATCACGCCTAGTCCCAACGGCGCAGCGTAGAACAGATTCCACCGGGAATGCATACCCGCTGAAGCCACCGCAGTCGAGACAAACGGACCCACCAGACACCCGGCCATGTACATGGCATGAATAAACCCTAGCCATCGATGTGCCGCTTTGACAGATGCAACAAACGTGTTGGCGTGTGTATCCTGATATGCCTGGCCGAGACTCGCAACGAAGAAAGTCACCGCGAACAATGGAAACGGAGGGAGCCATGTCCGCAAGGCGTGGGCGAGAACTTGAAGAACCGCCCCTAGAACCAGGAGAACCCCCAGATCAAGGTACTGGCAGAGATGGCTGTTGGAGAGCGCGGCGACAAGCCAGCCGCAGAATGTCGTGCCATATCTGTTGACTGTTATTAAGAATACTTGAGGATGAGACGAGAACGTACACTACAGCGACCAGGTTGGTGTCGATATGATACCCTTGCCGGATATAAGGGATCAGAGATCCAAGACTGCCATCGTTGATGCCGGCTACAAAGAAAGAGAAACCGGCGCTGACGAGTTTGAGATAAAGTCTAGGGGTTTGAGGATAAGGTGTCTCTACTTCGAGGGGCTCCATGGTGGATGAAGTTGATGAGTGTAAGCATCTTCTTCTCACTGGAAGATCCACCACGCTATATATGTAGTGCCTATGCTCAAATAGGCAGGTGGCCCAATTACACAGGTTTGCCCAATCAGGTAAACCAGCCAGCAGGACACATCACGAAAATCATCAGGAGAGCACTGTCTATCATCATCCAGCAAATATGCCAAAATGACACATTGCTTATTTCGAGGCACTTATTCAATTAATCCGTCTTAGGACTAGTGATGTTCCTCGACTGTGAGTTTTTTGCCGTCAGTATGAGCGACACTGAACCATCGACAAGATATACCGTGTTTAAGAACACAAAACCATCTCATTAGAAGAGCTATGGCCTTCAGTGCATCAGGCTTAGACGCTCTCCTGCATCGTCCAGAGCAGGAAAGCATCTGGAGCCGCTTGCACAGGGCCCCGGTGCCTGTTCTTGCGGAACTTCTTTACACCCGATTCGCTCAAACGCGCACGCCCACGCCCACGCCCACTGACCACGATAGCCCAACCATCCGCACGGTTTGCATCTCAGATACTCACAACACCCAGCCTCAACTGCCAGAGGGGGACCTCCTTATCCATGCTGGCGATCTCACCCAGTCCGGGACTCAAGCCGAGCTAGAAGCACAGATCGAATGGCTCAATCGCCAGCCCCATCGCTTCAAGGTAGCGATCGCGGGAAATCACGAACTATGTCTGGATCCGAAAGCACAAGCTGAAGCACGTGGTCGCAATGATTCAGTCGACTGGAAATCATTCCGGTATCTGGAGAACTCATCGACAATCCTCGACTTTGGTTACGCGTCAAGGTGTTTGGGTCCCCGTACACCCCACGACACGGGAACTGGGCTTTCCAGTATCCGCGTAATGAGAATATCTGGGACGAGATACGGATCCCTGAGGACATTGATATTCTGGTCACCCACGGCCCGCCGAAAACACATTTAGATTTGGGACAGTATGGGTGTAAATTCCTTCGGGACTGGTTATGGTCAGCCAAACAAAAGCCTTTGCTGCATGTGTTCGGCCATGTCCATGGGGCGTATGGGAAGGAAACTCTCTACTGGGATGAGTTTCAACGAGCGTACGAGAGCATCATGGATAATGAGGCAAAATGGCCAAGTATGATCCTGATACTGTGGCATGCATTTCTACGGCTTATACGCCTGAGCGATCCATGTGAAAGGACTGTGATGGTGAACGCCGCTGCGATTGGAGGACTCCGTGATGAAAAGAGACGGGACGCTATCTGCGTTAATATCTAACCATCAGCATCAATAGAAACAGACCTAGCTCTCATCAACAGAGTCTGGCCAATAATACACCCCCCGATCCAACGCCCTCTTCAGTTTCGGATTTACCCTGACATACCCCGCCTTTTTCAACCCCGCAAAAACTCCGTCGATCAACTCGGCCACCATTCCCCCGAACACGATACTGCCCTCCTCATTCAAATGCGTCCGGTCCTCCGGATTGAGGTTATACATGTACGCCTTCTCGGGTCCAATTCTATTCAGATACCGCGTACTGGCACCATTCAGATCGATGTACGCCGCACGCGAATTCTTCGCCGCCGCAATAGTCGCCGCGCGCTGGTCGGCCAGACTCAAGATGATAGTAGGCTCGCCGGTGACGTTGGAAGTCTCGTAATTCCGGCGTGAAAGTGGGGTCACCAGGATGGGCGTCGCACCTGCGTTGCGCGCCTCGCAGACGAATTGCTCGAGGTTGCGTGTGTACTCGGCGAGGGAGATGTTGGCGGCGGGTTTCTGGTCGTTGTGTCCGAACTGGATGGTCACGAAAGGCGTGTAGCGGTCCTTGTACTCGGCTACTTTGCTTAGAACCGTCTCCCAGTCCCCTCCGGCGCGGAAGCTGACTGTCGTGGCGCCGTTGTGGCCGTAGTTGAGGCCGCTGGCGCCGTGGAAGAGGGTCGTGTTCAGGAATCCGTCGCCCCAGCCTCCGCCGTTGGAGGATTGCTTGGCCGTTGTGCTGTCGCCGGCTAAGAGGAAGAAGGGCGGTTTGGGGGAGTGGCCGGGGGTGGGCAGGGCATAGAGGGGGAGGATGAAGAATGATAGGAGAGGAAGACGCATTGTGATCTTTGGAGACTATACTGGTAGATGAATGTCGTTTTTGGTGGACCACACAGCATCTTATATTTGAATCTGGGATGTGACTCGGGATAATGCCAATGCAACTGCAGTGTCTCCACCAACGGGAGAATTAGACTCAGTTAGTAGCCACTTGTCATGCTGCCATTTATCATGCAGCATTTGAGCTGTAGCGATATCAGGGACTGAAGGATTCCACAAATGAACGTTGATCCTTCTCGGTGGTTAACAGTCCGGGGTACATATAATGACGCCGAGAGTCTTGGATGCAAGCCCTACTGTCTCTGGAATCTGCCAAAAGGATCGACAGAACGGACAAAAGGAATTTAATAAAGTAAGAAATTGTACAGTACATCAAGACGACCCCTGCAGTAACAGTGGAGAGGTACGTCTAATAGATCTAGCTAGTAAGATAGTAGATTGACTGCTGGCCGTCTTCTATTCTATAAATTCATCTTTCAAGTCCACAAGCAATAGTTACCAGCTTCTCTCTGCAAACAGCAGAAGCCAGTACTTACATATGGAAAGTGCAACATAAGTCTCTCATTCACAATCGTGGTGTTTCCATCTTGGTCACGGGACTGACCACATTGGGAAGGATATGTGGTGTACCCAAACTTCTTCCCTCTTTCAACCCACGTCATCAACCATCAACGATCGGCATTTTCAAAATGGCTTCTCAAGTGAGTATATTTTGTATCCTGTGACCTCGAAACGTATCTAATGCAAAGTTCAGATTACCATACCGGAAGACATAGTCCCTGAAGGCTGGACCATCTAAAAAAGCCGGGTCCACGACGCGTATACCTGGGGCAATCCTAACGCCGTAGGTTATATGATGGGGAGGGCATTCGGCCTCAAGAATCCGCAGCCGTTAATGTGTCAGACACCGGAATTAGGGGAACACCAAATCTTCTTTGAATCAGAAGGCAAATATTACTTGGGATGGGCTCCAATGCGGAGTATTCGAGGTCGTTAGACCGAAGGGTTTGCATGAAATACTCGCAGTGATGAAGCAAAAGGGGGAGAAAGGATTGAAATGCCAGGAGCTGCACCAGATACGCCCATGGGTGTAATCCTTCCCTCATACCTTCAATTGAGATGCTATAGCATCTGTTACTGCAATAAAGCCTACGTTCTGATACTTGATTATGCAGAAGCTTTGCATGATGAAGTGTAATTTTACTGTAGGACTCTCGCACAAGTTTATGGACAAGCCCTTGATCTTTCTGTTAGAATCATGCATCTTATGATTCTTTAATCACGCTGGAGCCCCAGCTGATCCTGCGGACGCAGCAAAATTCCCCTCATTACCGCCGTAAAGCCTTATAAGTGCCTTGCAGTTAACACATGGATCCCAGACGTTTCGCCAGACCGAACCGGATAGCCCGTCCTCATATTGCAGGGTTTCAAGAAACCTCATATTCAACGCTACGCCATGTACATCTCCTTTCTCCTGCTTCCGGTTCCTGTACGGTGAATTAGTTATGTCTCTTGCAGACATGATGCTTAAGAAGTGGATGTAATACTTCAGGAGGGTTAGAAACGGGTATGTTTCCGCGCTGGACCTAAAGACGATAGAAAAAGGCCCAGCAGGTCAATGGGGCTCCAGTACGGAAGCCCGTTATGCCATTTTCTCTCCACTTTGAATCTGGCCACTTGGGCCGACTCCTTTCTCTCTGGCCGCGCTGGATTCTTGATTCTTCTAATGTGCTGCTCTGGCACTGGTTGCAGATAATCTGGACCTGATGGAAGGCTATAGACCACCAGCTGGTTAAATTCTCCCTATATCACCTCCGTAACGCTCAATTCTTACCTTAGCCTCACAATTTCCGTTCTGATTCTACTCAGTTCTTCTATTTGTCCCCTCCCGATTGCATAAGCTGTGGGGTTTCTTATCACATCTTCTAGAAAGTCGAAGACCTTGGAGGACAATATTGTTACTATTACGGCACATTGTCTATCAATCTCAGAATAACGTACTTGGTCCTGTGTGAACGAGTAAGCGGCCCGCAGGTCGATGGTGCCATTGAGGACAGGCAGGAGAGTTTCAGCCATATCGAAATCAATAAATTCTTCTTCGTCTTCTTCATTCGAAATAGATATTTACTAGACTAAAGGAATCCATCTTTTCACTGAGCTATATACAATACCTCCTGATCCGTATGAATTTACGGAAAGAACAGCCATGGAGACCCTAACAGGAAGGAAGCATATTGTCCTGTTGTTTGCCATCAAACCACTAAGCTAAAAAGGCGTCTAGACCTCCATTTCTAGTATAGTAGAAATGATAGTGCATATTCTGGTTGACACCTGTTATGTGCTAGAACAGCCATTACAAGAACCATCACTGGATGGCTGGATGATGGGACGCTCTTGACATTGTTACGTTTCCCAAGTCGATATGTGATTGATCGATGGTCGAGCAAGGCCATCTGAGTCCGTTATTCAAGGTGCGGCCATGGCGAATGTCCGGTGCCACGGTGTTACCGACGGAGGTTCCAAGATCATGGGCAGGAAAAAGATCCATATAAGGCGAGGGAACCCATTGAGCATTATTGAACGAACCGGCAAATAGCCACAAAATTCTCCCCATCTGTCTCATCATCGCTTGGTTGATTTCAAGGTGCTTGCCTCCTCGGTCCCGACATACGGAACCCGATAGACATCAGGCGCAGGCGGCAGGCCATCGTGCTTGTATTCTCGAGGCGAGTTGATGAACTCTTCAAAAACTAGCTGCCGGGAAGGTTCCGGAATCCCTACTCCGTATATCCTTCTCATTAGCCCGGCGCAGAATCAGGAACATGCAGGAAAGCCACGCACGGTCTAGAAGAGCTTGATGCCCCATGAGTGACATGCCTAGTGACTCTCCACCGGAAGTATGCCAGTCTATCAAGAACAATCAGCCCTCTATCTGTTCCGATGAATCAAGGAATACATAGGACACACGGCTGGCCTCGTGGCGGTCGCGCAGTTTAGCAGTCGCGAATTCGAAGTGACATTCATTGCAGCGCCATTTCGGATATGGCAGATGCCGTCGATCCAGAGCACTGAAATTCTCTCGGAGCACAAGACCCCCCGGGGCAAGGTTGTCGCGCTGGAGACTATGGGTGACGATCTCGATGACCGTGTTATCCTCCAGATCTTCCAGCTTCTTGGGTTCTTCGTCCTTTGCGGGTGTGGTGCTTTGATTCCGCGACATATTGCCGGGGTTTGGAAGACTACCTTAAGGAAGAAAAGATCAGACCTCGATAGAGGAGACAGTACAATTATATTGGAGGAGGAATGGAGGCATGGAACTATGTATACGAGGTCAGGCGTCTAGCGCGGGGCACGAGGCTGAATCCTGCACAAGGCTGTGGGAGACTCGACTGGCTTATGGAGAAGAAACACCTCATTTGACTAAAGAGCTCCGAAGCCTGTTAAACCTGAAGCGACAAGAGATGAAGACGTCTTTTCTTGATTTTCTTGGTCGTCACATTCGGCAGATGAGGCTGAGCGCCGACGGCCTATATAAAGATAATTTTCCACCCGACTGCAGCCGTCTTCCCATTCACCTTGTCGTCAACTACATGATTTAATCCATCATGGTCGAGCCCAAGCATGCTGACTCGGCTTTGACGGATGCCCTCACCGAGTTTGCCCAAGCTGCGGGCCTCCAAGGGGGGATAGCACCGGCGTCAGCCTCTGAAGTCTTCCAGGTCGTAGAGGACGCCAACCGCAAGTTTCAGTCCTCATCCCCCAAGTCTATCAAGTTTTCGCAGAAGTTATTACCATGTCTCGAGTCGCTCAACCGGTTTTCGTCTGTCATAGACACATTCATCCAGTCGAATCCCACCATCTCGGGTTTAGTCTGGGGTAGTCTCAAATTCCTGCTGCAGGTTCGTTCCCTCCGGACTGTCCCGGTCCCAGTAACAAACACAGATGTTGAAGCGCCTAGGGAGCACTGCAATTTACCTCCTACCTCGAAAGGCTGGGTGAAATGTTTGAAGAATTTGGCCAATTCTTTCCGGTTGTTTCCGAATATGAAACGATCTTCGAGAGCTCTGATACGGTCCGAGCTGCGGTGTTGCATCTGTACACAGATGTTGTCCACTTCTTCACTCGAGCAGTGAAGTTTCTGAAGAGAAAGCGTACGCACGTCTGCGTCGGAGTGGCTGTACGATGCTGACTGAGAATGCGTCGGTAGCACGAGATCTCATCTTTCGGACACTCGTCAAACCGTTTGAGCACGACTATGCGCAAATCCTTAAGAGCTACCAGACACACCGCAACGAGCTGCAGATAGTGGCACTTGCTGCCATGGAGAGGAATGCCAGAAAGGAGCGGGAACTGGCGGAGATTGCTCGTGACGCGGCCGAAAAGGAGAGAGTCGCCGCGGAAAATGAACGTAAAGAGGCAGCAGCTGAGAGGCAGCGCGCCGAGCAAGCGAGAACAGACATTCGCGAAGAAATCAAACGGCAGGAAGCGCACCGGAAGGAGGCGTCGCGGGCACGAGAAGAGGTCCGGGAGGAGACTAAGAACCAGGAGGTCCACCGCATGGTGGTTCAGGGCCAACTGAAAGGTAAGATCAGAACTCTTGCCGGATGCAACCCTACGACTGATACATCTCATTTGGTAGGCCTGGAATCAGATTCGATGATGCGGTGGTTAGATCCCCCGGACTATGAAAGTATGCTGAGTCAGATGGTCAGGCAACGCCAGGAAGATACTGTTCTCTGGATTGAGAAACATCCCAAGTATCTCTCCTGGAGACAATATGCCAACTGGGCGCGTGACATTTTATGGATCTATGGCGGTCCTGGTATGGGAAAGACCATTCTATCAGCGACCATCGTTGAGGACCTTAGACGCCTTCACACCACGCAGAGTCCTCGTCAAACAACTACGCGATACGCCGTCTGTTTCTTCTTCTTCGATTCGAGCAATGTCTTTGAGCAGCCAGAAGTGGTAATGCTCCGAGCCCTCGTAGCACAGCTGCTGCACCAGGCCGACAAGCCCGATCCTCTCAACCAAATTTACCTTGCACGACGCTCGGCGCATGCGTCACTGACAGAGCTCAGAGAGGCATTCTCGACCCTGGCGAGCGACTGCTCGGGTGTCTATGTTGTTATTGATGGACTAGACGATGCGGCGAACGCCAGTGATGCCCTGCAGCTTTTGCTCACGCTCTTGGTCCAGGTTTCACCCGTCATGAAGCTGCTGGTCACCAGCCGTCCGGAGCCCGATATTCGGCGCTTCTTTCATTCCCATCCGCAGTTTGGGTTGACAGAGGATATCACTCAACCGGATGTGCGACGAGTCGTCACGACTCGCGTCCAGTCAGCGTGCGAGGACAAGAAGATCAGAGCTTCTGACCCTAGCCTTCGGCAGGAGATTGTCGACGCCCTCGTCTCAAGTAGCTCCGGAGTGTAAGTGGTTTCCAACGAAACGTCCATTCGGTCAATGGAGCTGACGAGCAGCTGTCTGCTAGATTCCTCTGGGCGACAATGCAGGTGAAGCACCTCCAGACTCTTCGTGTGCAGACTGATCGAACTCTACGCGCTGCTGTCCGCAATCTGCCCAGTGGTGTTGCGGATATCTATGGCCGCATCCTAGCCAAGATAAACTCCTACGCGGAGGAAGATCGCCTGCTGGCCGAGGAGCTCCTTCGCTGGGTTGTCTGCGCCAGACGACCGCTGAGCGTCTCCGAACTGTGCTGCGCGCTTGCAATCGACATCGGAGACGAGGAACTAAACTTGGATAACGTCCCGACCAACACGAGTGAGATTGTAGACGCCTGCAGCCCTCTCCTCTCCATCGGGGACAAGGGGACTGTTAGCCTAGTTCACTCAACGGTGGCACAGTTTCTTTTGGACCCTTCCAACAAAGCCTCTGTCCCTGTGGGTACCGACCGATACTTCATCGAGCAGACAGGCGCTCATACTATGCTGGCGGAGAAGTGTATATCATATCTGTCTCTGCTTTCGTTTCGCAATCGTATCTCCGGGACACAGACATTGAGGAAGATCACACACGAAGAAATCCACGCGTTTCCTTTGCTGGAATACGCCGCTTTGAATTGGTGGAAGCATGTCGCTCACTCCGTCGTCTCGAAGACCTCGGCAAAGAGGCTTGTGGATTTGATGTTCAACTTCGCCAAATCAAGTCAGGGTCTGACTTGGCTCGAGGTGTCAATCACCTTGTCGCTCTCCCTGGAACATTTACACACCATATCGATGCAACTGCGTGCATGGTTTCGCCGGCTGGAGTTTGAGCATGAACATATCAACGAGCTCAAGCTCTGGTTGGAGGGCCTCGTAGATCTCACCCGCGTCTGGGATTCCATCCTAAGAGAGTCCCCCTTTGAGCTGAGATCTACCGTTAAGAAGTTTAGTACCGAGGGGCAGTTCTTCCAGAAGCATTTCGGCTCCGACTTTATCGGGGACATCGGGCCACCCCCTGCCTCGTTGCGGCGAACCAATACGAATCCCACTGTGGCAGAGGGAAACACATTCGATATCCTGGTTGACGACGAGGAAGGCTATGTCCTGCATCCGTCGGGAAAGCTTCGCTTCCAGTTCACCTGGGATATCATGCAAAGTAATGGAACCAACTCACTTAGATACACTATCTATTCCGAAAGCCCGATCACAAGGAGGCAGTTCAAGAGGGTTGAATTCGCCCACGAAATATCCTGGAAGCTTCCGCAGGGCTTCCACCTCGGACTGCATTCGGTGGCTTTTAGTCCTGATTGGAGTTACATGGCTATCGCTACGGTTGAGTCCGTGAGAGGACTGCCTACGGGACGCCGAGATCAGGGCAAAACCACCATCCGTGTTTTCCTCTGGCGGATGAGAGACCTCGATGAACCCGGGGAAGAAATGCTTTTCGATCTCCCCTGGATATTACCTACCAAGGGTAGTGACGGGAATGTTTACAGCGGCTACGTTGGTCAAGCCCAGTATGATTCCTTCCGGGGCTCTCGATGCGCAGTTGCCTTCCGGAGAGTCAAATCCACCCTCTATCTGCAGACACCGTTCGGAGCGGTGGATGTAGAAACAGGTGCTTCCTTGGAACATTCTCGGTATCTCCAAAGTGTCGTAACCCAACCGACTGTGACCCAATGCACATTCAGCCCCGATGGGCGTCGAATCGCGATGGTCAAAAACCATAGAGATTTCGAAATTGCCAATATCGATGGTTCCAACGTCTGTGCTACGAAGCTCATGGGGGAGATATGCGAGATCCTGAGCATCAGCAGGACAGGTCGATATGTAGCGATCTGTCTCAACCAGCCTGCCACGTCGTCACAGCTAACCCAGTCGCGCCTTGTCGTTCTCGACACGGTCACCAGTACACTCCAGGTTCTGCTGACGGGAACTCAGGAACGACGGTTTGACGAGGTGTCTTTTAAGCTCCGTGGCTGGCTATCGTGGTCTCAATGGGCCGCCCAGGGACGATACATGAAGTACATGCCCAAGGGACTAGCCCCCGTTCGGCCAGACAGGCACTGCATTCAAGTTTATTCCGTCTTCAACTGGCTAGTTGGCGGAGCCTCCAGTGAGCTGTACATCGAACCCGACATTGACCATCTGCTGGACCCTCAGGAGCAGCGTTGGGATTTAGTGCAGCCCGCGGCTGTCAGAAGAGAACTGCCGCTTTCATCCAGTGCGACCTATCTATTCTCAGATCGGACCATTCGTCTCTCGGATAGCTCGTTTGTTTTATCCGTGGGCTTCTCGCCGCAGGATGAGCACTGCTGTATTCTCACATCCAAGCAGACAGTCCTTCTTCCTAGCTCGCTGCAGCCATCGTCCCTGACCTCGGCGCCCCCTACGGCTGGTAAACAGCAGAAGACCACATACCGGACGTATACTCGTCTGTTTGACCACAACAGAAAACTTGGTTGCTTTCAACTAGCCTACCAGTAAGTTGGCCCAACCTACTCGTCTGGCAATCCGCTTACCTGCCGCAGTGGCACGGAAGGACGCTGGATGGACTATCTGGACTATAAGACGCACGATATTGCCAAGAGCATCACTGCCCGTGTGTACATATGGGATCTCTGCGGCACGCCAAGGCTCGTCCGTGACCAGCTTCTGCAACTGGATGAGGTTGAAATCAACTTGCTTCGGTACGAACAGTACCGCCGGCTGGATGTGGCTTTCCACCCGGCCTGTGATCGCATGGCAATCTTCAACATAGTATACAACCTCGACCTGATCACCAGCAGCAGCATGGAATACCAGATATACCATGAGACGAACAAGTTCCATCCGGATATCGCAGCCGGACGCACGAACAACGCCTGGCAAGTATCCTTCAGTCCGGACGGCAGGTACATTGCGTTTGCCGTCACGGCGAGTACCCGGACCCCAGGACTCTTTGGGAAACGAGGAGAGATCACCAATGCTGTGGTTCTGTTCGAAACCGACAAGCCCAGTACCCCGTTATGCTCGCAGATCTCGAGCCACAAGGGCGACACTCTCGCCATGGGCTCGTGTTCTGTTACATTTCACCCAACGGATAGGAAGCTACTCTGGACATCAACGTTTGTGTTCACCAACGCTACGACCAAGACAACCACAAAGCTACTGGACTTCAGTCACGAGCCATACGAGACGACCTTTATCACAGGTAAGTCCTCTGCCCTTTACCAATCGGGCCCTAACCGATAATCTCAGACCTCAAATACGACGACTTTAAGCTCCTCCCCACCCCCTCCGGAAACCAGATCTACGGCCATCCCTCCCAAACCGGCCACCCCGGCTTCTGGGACCGTCTCGACACAAACACACACGCACCGCAGCCAACTAACCTCCTCGAACCCGGCAAGATCCAGCTCACCGGCCTGGCACACAACGCTCGACACATCACCGGGATCATCGCCGCCCCCGGCCCAGCGACCTCGACCTCGACCTCCGACGGGCCGACATCCACATTCACATTCACCAAGAAGACCATCCTCCAACTACCCCCTTCCACGCACCTCCACCAAAACACCGCGCGAGTCCTGCAGCGAGCAAACGACTACCTCGTCATCCTCCTCTTCCAGGACGGCCCCGTCCACTTGAAGAACACCAACACCCGCGGGAGCGCCAGCACGAGCGACACCGAGACCGAGAACCTCGTGAAACCCATCCTGATCCCCGTAGACGCGAAGGAGCTCGCATCGCGACCCGTCTCGCCGCTCAAGGCACGCGACGTGGATGATATCCACCCTCTACTCACTATTCCTCGGGGAAGTTGAAAAATGTCCTGCTGGGTCTCTGTATATGAGAAGATTCTACCTACTCCGGTATTCGTGAAAAAAAAAAAAAAAAACAACGCATACTGCAATACTGTCTGTGTCATGCGTTAGGCTCAGATACACTGCAAGTACAGTTACCGTAACCTGAGCACATGAAACGAGACACAGATTAGACAGTGCTGTGAGCTGTGAGCTGTGAGCCGCGAGCACCAAGATCAAGCAGACGTTCTCGCCCTGAAATCTCATTCTCGTCTCGCATCACCAACATCAAAAATCTAATTGACGACGAGGCACCCATCTCTTTCTTCCCTTTGTTTCCGTCTCCATTTCTGACCGGAACTGGAGTTGTTTTTGTGTGATGATGACCACCTGTGACCTCTTTCTGCTTATGCGTATCTATAATCTTCTGGTTTGGTTGAGAGTGCAACTCAGCTCAGCATCTGTATAGGCGACGTAGTTCTTTGATACATGTGACAGACTACACATTCATCTGGGAACGACGATTATAAAGCTTTACTTATAGCTTTGGTCTTAGCTCTCTCTTATCTATTCACGCTATGATAATTATTTTGGGTAGTTCCTCGTTGAAATATAGATATATAATATTTATACATATATCATCAAAGCCCCACGGACACTCATCTACTGCAATCCATTCTCAAAGTATCACATTAACATTCAACTGCTATGTACAACAAATACATGGGTATGGACACACAAAACATAATCAAGGCGAGTCCCATCATGTTCTTCAAGCTTCCCTTTCCTTTCCGTTCTTGTCTTTTGGCCGTGGAAACAATACTAGCTGAACCGGGGTATCTCTGTTCCATCACGTTGCCCTCGTAAATTCCATGCAAAAAAAAAAAAAAAAAAACATATCGGGTATGAAACTGACTCGCCTGTTCGCGGTAGTAGGGAAGAACAGCAGTAAGGGCGTGGGGGCAATTTTAAATAATGATGAAGATGGGGGATTGCGTATCCCGAAATAGCAACGCAGTCGTATGTAAGAGATAACGCAATAGGAAGGAATCAAATCACACAGGCCCAGGTCTCGTCGTCAATAAGTCATAGATACCATAAAGATTCGACAATCGAGCTAGCCTCTAGCCCAGTCGAAGGTAAACAGCGTTTGACGCAGTTGGCCGAATGCGTCTCAACGGGAGACGCCTGTCGAGACATAGGTGCAGCCAACAGCGGCTGGAGATGCTCTTATCATCGAGTTTGATCGAAGAGTGCCGTTAAGTCCCGTCATCCACACCAACTATTTGTTCTATCATGCCCGTTTATCATATACACCTTGAATATCTCTTCCGCGCCGAACGTCCACAAATGAAAGCAGATAGCGAGCACATTGATCATTAGCTATTTCACTCCGATTGCCGAGTTCTCAGCTCGCTCTTTCAGCCGCATAGCTTGTGCCTCAAGAGACCGTGCCATCAGCTTCGTCACTGATACGATGTTAGCCATGTTGCAACAAAAGTAATCAACGGGCTCAACAAACCTGGCCAGACTGCAGCTCTATCAAGGAGGCTTGCTGTCGCGATCAAGATCTTGCAGCCATAACCCCCTTCAACGACACTAGGCAGCCGCTGCAGAACGCTCAGCGTTGACACGGTAGTGTTGGTCTGCACGTTCCGCTGCATTTTGCTCTCCACACTCGAGAGGATCTCCCTGATCTTTTCCAAAAGCTTGCAGTCTTCTTCTTCGAGTAGCATGACGTTCATGGCATGAGCGAGATCAACATCGTCACGCCCGAGCACACCCAAGTAGGGACCAACCCGTTCTTGGACGGTCGTGACCCATTCCGCCAGTACTTGCGCACAGTCAAAAGCGCACATGGCGGACTGCAGAGGTAGTTCCCTGCACGTGAATTCGGCAAACGTGTTCCCGAGGCGGTCAGACATGGTGATTGAATCGGCCGCATAGAAGGCAGCCTTGCGCAAGTGCTTCTCGCGTTTGGACTGCCCCGGCCGGTAGACTCCCATCAAGATCTGCATGGGTTGCTCCCGGGTCGGAGTCTTGGAGATAGTGAGATCGCCGACACCCAGGTCGGCCACCGAATCGCGACGGTAATCTAACTCACTTGGCACCTGAGTGATCGAAGGGTCCAAAACGTCCGAAGGAATGTCGTCCGAATACGGGAACACTTCGGTGCCGCGGGCCAACTCATCAGACATGGCAATCCAGTCTCTCTGCCAGAAAGCCTCCTTGCTCCGTCCAAGGTTCACAAACAGTCTGATGTAGGCCAGATCCAGGAGTGGTATGCTATCGGCTGAGAGAGGGCCTGCTCCAAACGGGTTGGGCCGCTCCAGACTATGCATAGGATTGCTAGCCCACGCGGTCTGCCACGCCCGCAATGCCGGCTCAATGTGCGCTTGCATGGCGTCTGTCTCGCGAGCGGTCCACTGCCGGCCCATGTGCCGTTGCCGCGTCTCCCAAATATAGTTATGGAGAGCATAAATGAGTACGAGGCACCCAAAGGTACTAGGCTTCAGATCAGTGGCGGTAGGATCCGACGCTGAAACACCATTTGTTGGATCGGTTGAGGACAATTGCCCGTGAGATTGCTCGCGCTGACTGGCTGTCAGCAGCGTAGTCAATGCAGACGAAAATGCCAGACCCTTCTTCGCCGACAAATGTCCACCCTTTTTCTTCCAGGCTTGAGGGGACTCGGCTGCCCAAATATCTTCCTCACACGGTAGGTCAAGGCGGATTTCTGAGTTGGTAAGCGCCGGCGCATGGTTATAGGCCGAGACGAGGAAGCAGGAGAGGGTGAAAATCGCATAGACTGTCCGCTTGCGCTCCTCCACAATCTTCCAATCCAACCAGTCTTTTCTCTCCTTCGGCGGCCCGAATGACGCGGTATTGGAATCTTCTGATTCGGAACTCGCACCTCTGGAACCCACTTTACCACTCAAATGGGTGTTCAAGTAGTCCTGGGGAAGGTCTTTGGCATCGATATGATGGGTCAACCCAGCAGCGCGAGCGAGGCTGACCAGAGCAGCACAGTGGGTGCTTGCAATGTCCGCTGACGTCTTATCGCCGGAGGAATGTCCGTAGATTACGTTGAGCAGCATCGCCTGCACCAGCCACAGCGGCGTGTTGTGAACCGAGTTCTCGCGCGCGGGATTGGAGCGCGAAAATGCAGCAGACATGTCAGCTTTTCGACGCTCCTCAAGATATAGTTGGATCATCTTCTTCGCTGCTTCAAAAAGATCTTTCGAGGCGGCGGTGTCAGATTCGTAGAGAGCGCCGATGGCTGCCATGGAAAGGATCAGGCAGCCTCCGCCGCCGGCGATACCGGTAGAGCTCAAGTTCAGGTGGCCGCTTGGAGTACGAAGGTTGTTTGTGTATTCAGGGGCTTGAAAGTTGAGTGTCGGAATATGAAGGAACGGCATATGGGGATGGAAATACGTGATGTAGGCCGAGATATAACGCTGCATGTCTTGAGTGCTGGGGAGTTGGCCGGTACCGTTGAAGTTGGCGGAACGTGAAAACAGGTCGCGACAGGGCGTCATTCCGCTGGCTGGCTGGCTGTACTTGCGATGATTATGGAGACCGGTGGGCAAAGCCATGCTGGCTAATAATGCCTGTCGTGTGGAGTCTGTAAAGGTATCGGTTGAGGTTGGGGCATGGTGAGATCGTAGGGCACTGTTCGTGAAAGGCAGGTTGAGAGGATTAGGAGATTCACCGTTTGTTGCCATAGAAGATGAAAACATACTCTGGGAATGTCCTGCCATCAAGGGCTGGCCCACCGACGTCATGGAGGGGGGAGTAGCATAGGTCTCAGCAAACGGGTTCTGTGCCATCAGCGACTTGGGTGACACGGTCTCGGGAGGGATGCCTAGATCGTTAAGGGTCGGAGAGGAGTAATCCATGGCGAACTGATTTGTTGGACCCCCCGAGTGTGGCGGGAAAGGGTTATGCCAGCCGGAAGACGAGATCGAGAACCGATTGGTTCCATCCATCACGGCCTCGCTGATTCCACTTTGACTGCCTGTACTCATGGCGGAGGGAGACGACTCATCGATCGCGGAGTCGTTGCTCTGACCCAGGGACGGCATGGACGGATCGAAGCCGTTCATCCAGTCGAAGCTGAAGTCTTCCTCCAACATTGGATCAGTGGGGGGTTGCACCTGATGCGAGGCATGACTGAAGGGGGATGACGGCGACTCATTTCCGTAACCTCGTGGAGAACCACCAAAGTGGAGTTGCGCAGGATTAATCGTAGTGCCATGGTTCATGAAAAAGTCCCCCATGGTCAGATCAAAGCTGCCGTACACAGGAGCGGTGCGAAGTCCACCGGAAAGATCCATGGGCAGACCATGAGTCTCCAGCTTGGGAAGGCTGCTGGCATAGGGATGACTTGAGCTGTACCCGCGATGGAAATCGATATTCGAACCCATGGACATTGAACCCATGCTGGGATGATGAGCATGTCCCGGATGGCCTGTGGCGGTTACCGAGTGATTGGGGTCGTTGTTGGCCATGCCTAGAGAAGCTCCATCAATGTGACTGATGGTATTGGCCCGAGGACGAATGCTATTCGAGTTGCTGGCAATGGAGTTTTTGCGGACACGATTTGCTCCAGTACCAGCAGCTCCGGTACTTTCTCTCCGAGCATTTCTGGGCCGCGACGACGGAGTCGTGGTCATGTGCAGTTTCTGCTGATGTCTCAAAAGAAGATCCCGGCGAGCAAAGCACCGGGAGCAGTCAGGGCACTCGAATGGTTTCTCCTTGGTGTGCGACCGCTCATGGCGCTTCAGATGTTCTAGCCGAGCAAACGATCGCCCGCAAGTGGTACAAACATGTGGTCGGGGTTTATCAGTTTTGGGAGGAGGGATATTCGTATTGGCACCAGCTTGGCCGTTCGTATCGGTCTTCTTGGTGGTGTCCTTGGAGGTAGGCGCTGACGATTACACCGCATTAGAAATAGGGTTAGGTATGGGAGAATCTGTCCACAAACTCACCCGACGTGTCTCCCGGAATCTCGCTGATACTTGCCAGACTGTCTAGTTTGGGGCTACTGCCCAGATCCTGACCAACCATGGCGCCCAGTAACATCCTAGCCAACCAAGTTATGTATCGAAACCAGGGTCAACAGACGCTGGTTCTCAGACGAAGAAGGAGATTCGAACCCGGCCTTATTCTTCGAGACGACCAGAGAGCAGCTCTATTATGTGTAGTGATGCCCGCGTGAGGCTTCAGGCTGCGAGAGTGGTTAAGAAGAGGATAGGCTTCACATTGACCACT
Source organism: Aspergillus oerlinghausenensis (assembly GCA_014250555.1). Taxonomy (NCBI): domain Eukaryota; kingdom Fungi; phylum Ascomycota; class Eurotiomycetes; order Eurotiales; family Aspergillaceae; genus Aspergillus; species Aspergillus oerlinghausenensis. The sequence continues at coordinate 32,262 of JAAKEQ010000070.1, forward strand.
ACAGGCAATAAATCCCGAATTAGCATCAAGCTCAAGAAATACTTCGCCAACTGTTCAGGTCGATGACAATGGCTGTGTCTTGTGTGGTTGTGGGCAATGGAGGGGGGAGCTAGTTCGGGGACACCCACAGCAAAACAACGAATTCTCGTCAGGTCAGCGCAGAACGAGATAGAGGGTAGGCGATGAGGATGAAAAGATGAATATTGTTTGAAAGGATGGCTAAAGGCGGGATACAAAGAGTGGCAAAGTGATGCCTGGGGAATCGAGTTCGTGAGCTCTGGGTCAAAGCAGCCTGAATAAGCAGGGGGTTTAAGGTTTCAGGGATCCGGAGACAGTCCCAAGGATAGCAACTCACGGGTAGAGGAGCTGGATATGTAGACGAGATGAGAGTAATTCATTCACAAATTATCTTGGACCATTCAGTGTGCGGACTTGACAGTGTTTGAGACGAGCCCTCCTAGGAGTACGTAGTTGTTTAGCAGGAGAAAGAGGTATGCGGGTATTCGTCCGATGATGGGCTGAAGCGATGGATAAGCCGGAGATAACCGAATGGAAAATGGGGACGGGCTGGATAATGATAGCTGCGACTCAATTGCTGATAAGGATATTGAGTGGGAACAGCTGCGGAAGTGGACCGTAAGTCACAAAACAAAGAGTGAGGAAGGTCAAGATAGAAGAACAGGAAGAATCGATAGAAAGGAAAGAAGGGGGATCGAAAGTAGACGAAGTAAGCAGCCGTAGAGGAACCGCAGTGAAAGTACCACCTTAGGACAAGCAATCAACCCGGGTACGAGCGACTAAATCAAATTGAGATAGGTACTGTGTACTGTGTACTGTGCCACGCCTTTTCATCTAAGCACGTCCGACTAGCGAAGTCTGTACCTTCTCTGTGCTGCAGTCTGTACTCTCTGCTGTGTGCTGAGTGTAGAATTAAGAATAGGGTGTCCCTGGTGCTAATAATAAGTAACCACCTTCTTGGAGAGTCTTAGTCGCATCTTACTAAGAGGCGATCCTCTAGAGGGACCAGATTGCTCATTTCCTCTGAGTAGTGAGTACATAGTACATACAGTCCACAACTGTATCGATTTGCTACTACGTACCACAAGTATCTACAGTGGGCTCTGCGACTGTCGCGGGAGAAACCAGAACCATGAAACAGCAGACACTCTGCGTTATCGCTCAGTGCCAACCAATAAGTATAAAAGCAGTGGATCACTGGCACACTTTCATCGCTAGTGCGACTCCATCAAGAAGCATAGGTACGGGCCAAGTACCAGGTAAGGAAAGTCATGGGGGAAGCTGCTCTGGAGCCAGGATCCACTGTAGGTAGGCAGCGTGCTGTACTAACAGTACTCCGTACTGGGACTTGTAACTGTACCGTCACATCGGAGATCGGCTATCTTTCTTCCTGGGTATCGTCTGAGGTACGTATCTCTTCAGTTTCTGTCTCCCATGCATTCGGCCGTGAGGTATTTATGAGCATTCCCCCATTTCCATATAAGATTTATTATGTTCCAGATTGCTAGTGTGAGGCCTGGACTTGTACCTTGCCCATTTGACCAGTCGGCAGAATATGAGCTGGTCGGAATGTGTCCGATATAGCTACGAGTCTATTAGCTGATTGAGCGCAGTAGATACCTGGTAGAACATGGGATGTTTGCTGCTTCCGATGACGGGATGGACTTCAATGGTATACTCCGTACTGTTGACGCCAAGTCTGGACTCATCTCTAGGCCAGTATCATGCAACTATGCAGACGGAGAGCACAAGGTCTCTAGCTGCTCGTCTTGTTTCAATTGAGAGATAATACTAGACATTTACCCATCCTTCCTTACTCTTTATGTTCCGCCTGTGGATACAATATCAGCTAATTGAGCATCTTGATGATATCCCAGCAACTAAGGTCACTAAGGCACCTAAGTACCCTAGTGTACATGCCTTACCATAACTGAGAGGAATAATGCATAAGGTAGTCTAGAATAGAGAGCACCACTGTTTTGTAACTCGAGAATGGCTGATACACCCTCAATACGAAGAAAACATACCGAAACAAGGACGGATGTAACTGCATTAATAATAATGAGACAAATGAAGGAATAATAATAAATCTCATCGGGGAGTACCCCGGACCTCGTGACTCGCACTACCAACGCACCCAACCGTTTCAGACAATGATCCTCGGACGAAATGGGCGGTGGACTAGGGGTATTAGAAATTGGCAATTGCCCATAGAGCCCATTGGCCACCTCAAATTGCTCAGGAGGCCAGCGGTTAGAGGATTGGATGGGATCTCGGTCGGTACGCTTAGACCTCAGGCTGGGTCCATCAATCCGTGGCTCATGTGGGTGGCGGAAGGCTCCGCATACATTGCCCCAACAGAACATGGACTAAGTCAAGAGCGGCGTAAAATCCGCACCGCTCCACGCAGGAATGGACAGGACAATTGGAAATGAAGGATTCGAATATAGAATGGAACCGGAACCAGGCCAACGCAGAGAATTGCGATTGACAAAAGGAAGGTCGGTAACTAGCGAGTCAGAGACACGGAAATGTAGTACTGGACGCATTTTGTGGGACCGGGGTTATGCTGATCTGGACTAACGGCTGGAGGCTTTTGTGGGGGATTTTCCTGGATCAATGTCATAAGATCCATCCTTTGATGATTTGTCGCTCCTTCGGCACTTTACGGTGTGAGTTATATCCGTGCGATCCGTCTTGATGCGAACTGAGGACAAGCCTCATTCCTACCCTCGCGTGCCGAGTCCGAGGTACATACTTTGCGGGAATACGGATGGAATCTGTGGAGAGAAGGTCGCTCCTGTCCACAGGATCCTTGGTCGCCTCTTCCCCAGAATATTGAAATATCCATCTTGAATCTCCATTTCGCCAATCTCCAGCGTTCCGACTGAAGACATGGCGTAAGCATGGCCATATTCAGTAATTGAAACCAAGGTCACACAAAATTCCCCAGAATTACATTCTTCCTCTTATTGGACGGTTCGATAAGCTGATCGCCTCCATCCCTCGAGCGGGTTCCCCAGGAAATGCTAAGGATTCTAGAAACTGCAATAGGCCGAGCACAGAAACATTAGCAATGGTCATGCCCACGTTGCAAAGTTCAAAGCTCGGGTTCAGACCTTCTTCCACTTTTCTTTTCCGTCTCAGCCTTCCAGGATCGTGCGCGCTTGGTTCTTATTGGCGGATTGGCCCAGCTATTCCCACCTGAGCTCATTTTGTTCTCCAGTTGGCTTTTTGCCGCGGTTGGGTCCAATCTGATTTTGACTTTGACTAGATACGGAGTATGAAGCTCAACTGGGACGGACACGACTGGAGAGAACAAGAAGAGTAATAGAGACAATGAAATGAGGCTCCAGTGGCAATGGGATGAATTGTATGATTTGCTTGCTTCATATTCATCTCGGTCTGTCCAAGATCTTAGTCATAATCTTTCACGCGTACGGAGTACTACGCACAGCAATACGGTCTTTGAAATTGAAAACAATTAAGGGACAGGATCAGCAAACTGAGAATTGACACTATCTCCATCCCAGCTGACGGTCCCGCAGATCTGAGTCACTTCTCATAGCAAAATGCCTCAAAGAGGAAAATGGGGTGGCTGTATCCGCAGGCAGTAACGAAGTTGATTGCTCATCCCACGTTATGACGTCTTAGTCGGGGGGTGTTCATTTTTGACAGCAGTCGTGAATAACAGCTGCAGAATCAGTTTAATCGGAAGAGTATGCGACAGAATCAATCAATCAATTGATCACTTAAAATGATCTCATCTGCAACTACTCCGTAAATGTAGGGAATAGTAACTCTTAACCTTAGAGCTAGTTGGGATGGTCTTCGCACGGGCCTCGGATGATCGCAGAGACACAGACCCTGGACGCCTCAGGCCACTCACAACGCTGCGGTCCTGCAGAAGCTCGACCGCTGTGAGTCATGTGGCTTTGACTTTCGTTGCCTGAGGTCTCCTACTACATTAAGCGCCTGAGCAATCAGCTATCGGCTCTCTGTACTCCGAAGCCTGGAGGCGCCCTTACCCATTACTGTGCTATTGTCGATTGTTGACCACTCGCCACAGATCTACAGAAACTGACTGCACAGGCCACAGGAACAATGAGCATTGTCGATCCTTCATCCTCTTGAGAGGCGGATAGCTGTCAAGATCTGACTTCTGAGGGAATTCTCCGACCTCGTGCATATCATTCTACTGTTTCGAGTACTCTGTGGGTAAGTAGCGAAGCGTAGATTAGCCTACTGCACGGGTCTTCCATCCAGGGCCGCTAGATGGTCATTGCTTGAGATGGGGCGCACGATGGCATCATCAGTGACCAGACATTCTGCAACACCCCTATCGAAGACTCAAAGCACCTCAACGGGCTGGTTGCGCCATACTGAGCAGGTGCAATACACTCTCTGCAACTTAGCTTAGATGGATCGCGGATACCGTCCTGCCAGTTACCTTTGACACTTGCGACACGCAGCAATGATTCAACAGGCCCAGCCACAGGATGACCGTCCTCTGATGGAACAGCAGGTACCTATCGCGGCCTGCCGCTGCATTGACCAAGTGGGTGGTGGACATTAATCCCGGCTAGCTTTGTGCACTGCTCATCATATCGGCGTATCACAGTCGGAGAAGAGAAGCGTCTAATGCATCTGCTAAGAATTAGTCTGCTTCTCGACACTTAGCGGCGTCAACCTGGCCCCACGTCGCAGCCTGTACCTGTTTCACTCGACATTATTATCATCTAGCCGAACTGCCTCAGGTCTGTCACCCGGATCATATCAAAATTCAGCATGGTGGTTATACCCAATAAGAACGAGGCAAATGACAGAGGCAGACAAGAAACCAGTCTGCCAGGAGAGTCAATGCCTCCAGGCAGTGTTGTAGCATTCGCTGCCTTGTATGCAGCCAGCAGCCAGTCTAGCCTACAGCAGCTGCATGCAACTAGCCATGTACGTGCATCCGTCCGTGGACCCAGAGCGTCTGCGTCTGACCCCGATTGCATGACTGTCCCTGGGTACGGAGTAGTGTACAGACGCAGACTCGACAGCATCCTGTAGTCACCAGTTGCCACGGTAGATAGTTTACTCCGTGAGCATCAAAGCGAGTCAGACAGAGAACCGAGTCCTCGTATCTCGCATAGTGCGGAATACTCCGACAGCGACGTTGACGATACACAAACAAAGGCCCGTTCCTGGTCTCAGTTCCGTCCTGCCGCTAGTACTCTAGTTAGTTAGCAGGTACTTAATAACTGTCTATGCTAGCCAGAGTGCGATGCTACCTTACCGTGCCGAGTGGATCTATGACGGAGTCTTCTGACAGAGTATCTGCACTCGATAGTCGATAACATCCTGAATGTGCACCAGAGACATAATAACCGACAAGCCTATGCGTCGAATGTGTTAATCACACCAAAGGGCCTATCATCAAGACAGGGATACATTATACCTGCCTATACCAACTAGGTTAAACCGCCAACGGCAGCAGCACAGTAAGCACTTCCAAGTATCAATCCACTACTGCAGAAGCATTGATCACCAACTGCGTTGGCCTGGCGAATACAAGTAAACATGGCCAAGCGCCTCGCACAGTGTATTTATGATCATCACTAGGCCACGCTAGTCACTACAGATTGACTACGGAAGCAGACTAGACTATAGTAAGGTATTCAGGTGCAAGAAAAGTAAACCCGGAGAAACGCCGATAGGGAGTATCACTATTCCTGTGCCCTAGGACGGAGACATATGCGTACGGTACGGAGTACTAAGTAGTATCGGTGCTGTTGGCGTGCATTAGTGGTATTGATCGACCGAGTGACGATGTGTGGTGGGCGGTGCATAGGCATGGTGGGGGTGTAGCTAAAGCGATGATGGTGTGCAGATTGCAGGAGGGCTTTTGGCTGTGGCTCTGGGTCCTGCCACAGGCCGTGATGTGGAGGCGAGTTTCTGATGATGGTTTAGTAGACTGCCGCGAGTCACTGTATCGATTGTTGTTTTGTGTCACAAGTTCAAGTTCTGCAGTGAAGGGTAACAGTCCTGCCATGGACAGTAGCCAAGGAAAGGTAATTGATTGACCTCAAACGCCGTATCAGAGCTATCTACATGAGAAGTAGGGGAAAAAGTACCATTTTTATACCGTTCTATACAAGAAGCCTCTCAAAGGAGTACTTGCCAGCAGCCTTGCGTCGCAGATATCCGATCTCACGGCTACTCCGGGTCTTCACCTCGCCCGTAGACTTCTTCACCTTCGTCTTGCTCACGTCTGTTGTCGGAGCCTTGAGGGACAACGGAAGCATCTTTCCGCTGGCGTCAATGTCGTACCCTTCGTCTCCTTCGGGGAGTCCAAACACCATCAGATCGGCCCCGTTGAGTTTCTCATACCGGACGAGCCCGGAGGATGTCTCCTGACTTCCGGCTTGCTTGGCCACATCGCCCGTCTTGCCCTTGGCGGAGGGATGTGTGAAGCTGTTTGTGAAGCGGAGGTACTCGCGAAGGATACCCTTGAGGTATGTAGCTTCCTCGACTCCCGCAAGCGCAGCGGAGATCTCGGACTTCATGTCGGCGATGAGGTCGAGGTCTCGTGTGCTGGCGTCGTCGATACCTGCCGCGGTGATCCATCCCGAAGGGCCGATGGCGTCGACGGCGGCGTTCAGCAGATTTATAATGGTGTCCAAGGAAAGTGAGGGTGTAGTCTGTTCGGGCGAGAAGGGGCTGGGCGGGTTTTCGGTGAAGCGCGAGGTATACCCTCCAGTCGCTAGGCAAAGGCGGAGATGATGGACGATGGAGAGCAGTTCAGATCTGGAGAGGGCAGAGCGGAAGGAGCTGACGATCGTGGGGAAGGGTTGGTTGTGAATCTTCTGCAGGGTGGTGTTGAACCCGATAAAGATATCTTGCAAGCTTGCTTGAGCATTGTGCAAGGTGATCTCTTTGCTTGTATGATTCGAGTTCTCATCATCATTTGTCACAGACTTGGTGGCTTCTTCTAAGACCATGGAATGCGACCGAGCCATGGTCAGCAAGACCTTGAGGGCATAGGCGAGCTCATCTGCATTGAGGAGTACCGACCCTTGGAGGACGTCAATGAAGTGATGTAGCGAGCGATCAGAATCGATCACAGCCTGAGTAAATGAACCAGTCGGCAGTGGCGGCAGAATATGCGGCTTCTGAACTCGTCTCAGAGCAATCTCAACACTGCTTAGGCAAAAGTGTCCGAGTTGAATGAGCCATCTGCAGGTCATCTCCGGCCAAATGCCAATGGTCAAGCGGCAGTCTGACGTAGCCGACAGCTTGTCCTTGCTTCTTGCTTCTCTGAGAGAGAAGATCTTGGATAGCAAGAAGAGTACCATTTCTGGGTTCACGTAGTGTTGCACCGCAGGCAAAGCCTTGGGAGCGCCGACTCCGAAGTAATCGAGGACCGCGTCGTCAAACGCAGCGCTATCCTTGGAGTTGGCGGATTTTTCGACCTTCTGTGTAAACTCCTCCCACTTGCTAACCTGTTCAGCCGAAGTAAGACCTAGCGATGCCATGTATTCGGTGCGATTCTTCTTCGAAAATGCATCCGATTGGAACGCGGGTGAGCCAATGCCGCGCCCAATAGCATCAATGAGAAGGCCATCCCTTGGCCGTTTCAGGGAAGAATTAAGGGAGCTAATCGACGAGCTCAAATCAAACGCAAACAGTGCGTTCCCCTTGATCGCAACAGCGACACCAAGTTTAGCAAAGTAGCTGACGAACACTGTGCGCGACGTGGAGCCACCAGAAGGGACACTGTCCACTGCGATGCTGCGCTGGATGGATTGATATTGTGTGTCGAACAAAGCGACAATCGATTTGCCAGCGGCAATCACTGATTGAGGAGAGGTGCGCATCAGAGAAGAGAAACTCTCATCTTCAAGGATGAAGCGCGTTGTCACAGTCGGCGCATATTGAGAGAGATCAATGTTGGCAAAGCCCTTCTCGAATGACAGATTCAATCCCGCGGACCCGGGATGGAAGTACCACTGCAGAGAGCTGCTATCGAATGTCTTATGCTCATCGATGTCGGGCAAGGTTATCGTTTGAAGATGTCTCAGCTTCTGGCTTTCGTCAAGAATCCGTCCTTCCGAGGGTGCACTCGAGGGAACAGAGAAAATCTGTACTTGAACATCACTCAAAGCGATCTGCTTCGAACCGGTCGGGTGCGAAACAAGCACCAACACGGAAGGTTCGTCTACTCCAGAGTCGGTCAAATCCCCAAGAGCCATAGCCACCAGATCTTGTCGCCTTTTGAACAGATATTTCTTCGCATCGTCAAAGTCCACCAAAAAGCAGGAATTAACTTCATGAGTTGAGCGAAGCTTCGCGATCTCGGTATGGTTCACACTCCACCGCTGAGTCTTAAGGTCAGACGTCAACCTTCGTACAAGACCATCCTGATGCACAGTCAAGACATCGAATGAGTCCTGTTCATCATCTTCCGTAGGAGCGATAGGGACGATGCCGACGAAAACCGTAGGGCTGCTCGAATCGCTCACGGAGAATGATGAAGACGAAATGACAGGCGCACTCGATCCAGTGCCCCTAATTTCTTCAACAAAGGCTTGTATTTCTCGTCCAGGTCGGTCCACGGCGATGAAAGTTTGTCTCTTCACAACCGACTTTTTCGTGAGCTTTCTTCGCACCGAGCATGGTCGACAGGAGAAAGAGGATTGCGGTGGAACGGCATAGGAGGTAACGAGTTTGGGGGTTTGTATCTAATGGCACAGATAATCAGCTCATCATTCTCCTAGAATCTTTTGCATATATGTTCTCACGTTGTAGATGTTCACAGCCTCCCCATCGACCGCAACAACGACCTCATATCTTTTTCGCTTCTTCGATTCGGCCAAACTATACACTTCGCCAACCTGGGTTTTACCAGTAGAGGCATGCAATGGGCGAGGCAATTGAGCCAGTACTGAAGGTGGCTGCAGATCCATAACGGCAAACAAAGACACAAGAATACTCGTGTTGCGCGACCGTTGCCGCTAAGTATTTGAGCATACACACCTTGAACAAATTCATTTTGATATCGCATTCTGAAAAATTTCCGGTGTTACGTTGTCCCGAGATCCGGAGCTATCCTTCCTTCGGACTAGGGCCGTTGGTATGGTAAATGACGTACGGCGGAAAACGAATGTCCTGCGCGGGCAAAAAAACACGCGCTTCTTCGCGTTGCACTTTGGCGTTGTCGGCGATCAATCCAGGCTTCAATTGATTGTCTCCATCGTCCAAGTCCAAAATCCCCTCTTAATTGCTGTGGAGCAATCAGCATCTCGTTTTGATGTTTTCATCATTCTCTTTCTGTCTTCTTTTGCGTCTCGAGTCATTCTCGTCTAACCTTCAAGCGATGAGCATTGATCCGCTTATCGAATGAGCGCACTGCAGCCCATGGCCATGGCACAAGGCGAGCAGCCAGCTATCCACCCATTTTTTCAAAGACAAAGAGGTTCACGTCTTCCTCCAATGGCTACATCCAAGTTTACTTATTATCAGCAGACCTCGGAATTCCTAGACGCACCACAGAAGATGTCGTTTCATCCCAGAGTCCCCTCGAAAGTGAAGCCAGGTTACCCGCTCAATCCTCGGCACGATCAAACACTTCCCTGACGCGCTCTATACCTACTCCGCAATTACTAGATCACATGGCGCTAGAACATGATCCCAATTCAGCACGAAGGAAACGTCGAAAGACAGAGGATGTCAATCAGGGAACACGCGACCCTTCTACTGAGAATGAACCACATCAAGGCGATAACTCCCTGCTGCTGGATCAGCCCCTCGCTAGATTGGATACGCCCAGTGGTAAGACCCAATTCGCCGCCAATGCCGGAGCCAACAATGCCACTCTCCCGCCTGGTGATTCAGATGTCGCCAGCAGTGAGTCTTTATCAGGACCAAACTCTGCCTCAGACCTTCACAATCCCGATAGGGGGGTTCCGGACGATGCAAATCAGGCGTTGCAGTCACGTTCCCCGCCACAGAAAACCATGAAACTCACCGCTAATGGGAAACTCCTGAGTTCGCCTGTCGCGAAGCAATCGGATGATTTCCCTCAGAAGAAGAGAAGGAGCAAACGTGCCAAAGCAGGAAGCCAAGGGCCGGAGCAGGGCAAGAAGAAACTGGTGGTCCTGAAGTACGCCAGGGAACCCGACAAGACCAAAAATATTGGGCAGCTCATCGATAAGATTATCAGCGGCCAAACAAAGTATATCCCCTCCAGGGCAACTGTTCCACCTGTTCCAGTTGCGCAGAAACCGCAACCCCCGAAACCTACGCACCCGTTCTTCCTGAAACCTGCTCTGCGCAAACCAGACCCTTGCGCTGAAACTTTACCTCCGTCAAATCTCAGCCAAGGAATACCCAGCACGACATCAATACCAGAGACAAAGCCTGATGTTACCAGGTCTGCCAGCCGGCCAGTGCTTTTCTCGTCATTCAGGCCGCGCCCAAAGTTCCCTGAACCAATCCACCCGGTTTGGCCCCCTAAGGGCCTTGGTCACGTTCGAGGCATTCCCGGGGTCTCAGATCGGCAGGATGAAGATTTGTCTTATTCTCTGAATTTTGATCAGAAGAAAGCAAAAATGGCTGCGGTTCGGGTACTTGATGAGGAAAACATACTCCGTACGTGGACAAATCTAAATAAAGATGTCCCGACAGCCTTACGTTTACCTCAGAGGCACACAGCGAGTGGAAGGGATCTGCAACAAGCAATAGTACCTGAGCTTTCCGAATCCACCTTTGCTGATGGAACGAATTTAATTGTCAGTCATCCTGCCATCGCAAGAGTCTTCTCGTCAATCCCACAATCTTTGACTGCTTTCGATCGAGGTGAATACGACATGAGCTTGTGGACTCAAAAATATGCTCCTGAGTCTGCAGCCCAGGTTCTTCAGATGAGCAAAGAAGCAATGATGCTACGGGACTGGTTGAAATATCTTATGATATCTGCCGTGGCCACAGGAAAACCTGCAAAAGATATTGAGAAAGCCAAGGAGAAAGGTGACGTTAAAAAGCGGAAGAAGAAGCCCAAGAAGGCAGACCAGCTTGACGGATTCATTGTCAACAGTAGCGATGATGATTATGAAATGAGCGAGGTTACTGCATCCGACGATGACGAGTTAGCCGGTGGAGTAACAGTGTCTTCCAAAAAAACAGTCATTCGGTCGGGTGACTCGGACGGTGTTTGGAGATCCGGCGCAGGAAAACACCGTACGTCCAATGTAATACTCCTCAGTGGTCCTCCAGGATGCGGTAAGACTGCCTCCGTGTACGCAGTGGCCAAGGAGCTTGACTTCGAAGTTTTCGAGATCAATCCTGGTAACCGACGAAGTGCTAAAGACATCCTGGAGCGTGTCGGTGACATGACACAGAATCATCTTGTGCATAAAGTGGCCGCTGGTGAGGATACTTCAAATAATCACTCGCTGGGCGTCGGCCTTGAGGCTCCAGCACCAGACGAAAGCAAACAGAACAAGCTCATGGGGTTTTTCAAGCCTGCTGCTGGGAAGAAACCCAAGAAGGACAAGAAAGCCGGTCAAAAAGATTCGCAGCAGGAGAGCGATTCAAAACGGGCACGGAGTCAGAAGCAGTCCCTCATTCTTCTAGAAGAAGCGGATATCCTCTTCGAGGAGGACAAGCAGTTTTGGTCCGGCGTTATGGTCCTCGTCAGCCAGTCCAAACGTCCCATCATCATCACCTGCAACGATGAAAACCTCATCCCTCTTGAAGAAATCTCCTTTCATGCAATTCTACGGTATAAGCCGCCACCCCAGCGTCCTGCTGTGGACTACCTTCTCATCCTCGCAGCAAACGAGGGTCATATGCTCAAGAGGGAAGCTGTCGACGACCTATACCTGGCTACGGGAAGGGATCTTCGGAGAACGATCATGGAATTGAACTTTTGGTGCCAGATGGCCATCGGAAGCGAAAAATCAGGGTTGGACTGGATAATAGATCGATGGCGAAAAGGCGCAGAGATTGATCAGGATAGTGACCCATTGCGGGTCGTAAGTTTGAATACATATGAACCCTCTATGGGCTGGTTCAGTCGCGATATGCTGTTGGACAACACACTCGACAGCCGCATTGAGTCAACACAAGAATTATTGCACTGGTGGCAAATTAGCCTGCAAGAAACAGAGGAAATGGCGGACTCGAGCTTTGAGAATGTGTCCTCGGCAGGGACAACCAACTTTGACGCCACAAACCTCCACCGTCTTCAAAGGTTGGAGGTTCAGTCTGACTATGCCGATCTGCGGAGCGTTCTGGATGTACTTTGCGCTCGATGCTCTCTCGACCAAAAGCTGGTACGTTCTGTTGACCTAGAAGACAATTCCGAAACTAATTACCAATTTCCATAGGACTCGATTAATAACACAATACCTGCTATGTCTGAGAAGCAAAGAACTAACTATGTCGAGGGTTATCCACTGCTGCAGGCAGATCTTGTGCCCGATTACTCTTCCTTTCTGGCCAGCATTGGAAGTACATTCGAGGTCTTTATGGGTCAAACTTTCCGAGACGAGCAACAAAAAGATATAGAAGCTTCTCAGGCACGGAACGTCTTGGAGACTGTTGTCGCACCGCGGCGTGCCGGCACATCCAAAGCGACTTTCCTAACAGCGTTTGAGCCTCTCAGGCGAGCCGATCATCTTTTCCCTCCCCCTCCAGGCCGGCTGGCGCTCTCGTTTGAAAATAGGCTTGGGCCCCTCTCTGAGGACCTAGCTCCGTATATCCGTGCTATAATGGCGTTCGACCTTCGTCTAGAGCAGTACCGACTACAGTTGAGTGGTCTCCTCTCCGAGAACGATGGTGGAAGCAAGAGAATGCGAAAGACAAGGGCAAGTCGAGCGGCCCTAGAAGGAGGTAGCAAGGCAGAAACGCGAAAAGAACGATGGTTTCCGCCTGGTACAAACCCAGCGTTGATTCTAGCTACAGGGAATAAGGAGTGGCAGGATCTCTTGGTTCGAACCGGGCATTTTACGGTGACCTCGATATCAGAGTCTAGCAAGGAGTGCAGCGATCTTGCGTCAGAGAGCTCAGGTGATGGCGGGATTTAAGAATGTACACCCTCGAACATGACGATATATTAGACATGATTTATATATATGTGAACTACAAAGACCTCTATTGAGTTATGGTGTATCTATAAAAATATCATCGCTGGCGATGGGGTTTTCCAATCCAAAGTGCATGATCGGTGACACTATCCCCATGTATGAACAGAGTACCAGCACTGTTTATCGTCGGCCTCGAATAACTGACTAGTGCGCGCTCTGCGGTGGATCCACCAAACAACATCACCAGCGGGCCCCAGGCTTCGTTCAGCTTCATGCTCTCGACCCTTATCACAGGAGGAGAAGCAGAGCTTAGCTGGCACTAAGCTCGTTGTTGAATCCCGACTTTTATCTCAATCCCATTCTTGGGGTTATCCATTGACTTGCAGACGACGATTGCTTTTGTGGCCCTCGGTGGTGGTCGCCACTTATCTCTCTCCCAGCCTCCGACCGAACTCCGCTCCCCAAACCTGGACCTGGGACCATCGCCAACGAATCCGTGACGAATCGCGCACTCGAGATTGTCCATAATGTCCTTATTTGGGACGTCGCCAGAAGATCCCTCTATGGGTGATTCGGTCCACCAGAGGTCCAGGTCTTCGCTTTTTGCAGATGAGCCATTGCCCAGTGGAGCTGGAGCTGGCAACTCCGCCAACCTGGGCTCGTCCTCCCTCTTCGCCGATGACGACGGGTTCCAGTCGAGCTCGCCCTGGAATAGCAACGCGAACAAACGAGCCGCCAGACACGAGCTCGTGAAGACTTTGCTGCCCGACGCGGATGTTCCCGAGAGCTATATTGACGCTTATGACCTTGTGCTTAATGAGGGGGATCGTGTCGGGGGCGTCGTGGGCTTGACCTCTGTGCGGGAGATACTGTCGAGCAGCGGGCTCAGTGCCAGCGACCAGGCCAAGATATTTAATCTCGTTGTTTCAGGGGATGGCGATAGCGCGAACGGGCTTGGTCGGGGTCAGTTCAACGTCCTCCTAGCGCTGATTGGCCTTGCGCAGGAAGGGGAGGACCTTACGTTTGATGCGGTAGATGATCGACGCAAGAGTATAACGCCTTTACCATTATAGGCTCGCCTGAACGTTTGCTAATGCCCTTATAGAGCTTCCGCTACCGAAAAGTTCCTACCTTGACAGACTGCGCGACAGGCAACAACCCTCTGCACCTTCTCATCCCGAAGAGCGGCCCACCACTCCGCCCCCTCCTCCCGCGGCCATAAATGATCCGCCTTCCGCGCGCTCGCGACAGTCCAGAGAAACTTTGGGTGGTTTGGACGCTGATCCATGGGGTAGCCCCCAACTACACCGCGGTCATAACCATGTGCAAACCGAACCCGAGCCTCCAGTCCTCAACGGCTTTGGAAGTGTGCGATCGGCGACCAATGCCTGGTCTAGCGGGGCTGGCGAGGATGAGACACAACATGAAGTACCGAGCGGTCCCCGTGCCAACGGGCGGACAGACGGTGTGCCCTCCACCAGCTCCGGGTCTGGATGGGGGGGGAGTTATGGCAATACAACAGCTGGTGATGGCTTTGGCGGACCGGTCCGAGCTGGACTTGGAAATCTCGGTGCCCCCAGTAGTGGGCAGGAAGAGTCCAACGCCCGACGGCGATTGGGCATCGGCATCTCTACGAGTTCACAAGTGGAGGAGACTGTGACAGTCAACCTGCTCCCTGAGAAGGAGGGCATGTTCATGTTTCAGCATCGCAACTACGAGGTGAAATCGGCTCGTAGAGGTAGCACAGTGATTCGACGATACAGTGACTTTGTCTGGTTATTAGATTGTCTGCAGAAACGATACCCATTCCGACAACTTCCTTTACTTCCACCCAAGAGAATTGCAGGTACGTCAGAGCACAGGCTTGCTACAAGCTCTCCTCAAAGCTTACTCACCTATTTCCGTTTGAAGTCAATGGCACTCACCTTTCAGCGGATTCAAACTCGTTCCTTGAAAAGCGGCGCCGAGGCCTCGTGCGGTTCACCAACGCACTCGTACGTCATCCTGTTTTGAGCCAGGAGCAACTCGTGGTCATGTTCTTAACAGTTCCTACGGTGTGTATATCTGCCTGTATCAATGGCAACGAGAAACTGACTTGCAACTAGGAACTCTCGGTCTGGCGCAAACAAGCCACGATCTCGGTACAAGACGAATTCACAGGCCGAGTCCTCCCTCCTGATCTCGAGGACTCATTGCCTGCTAATTTGACGGATATTTTTGAGACGGTTCGTAGTGGCGTGAAGCGCTCCGCTGAAATCTACATCAACTTGTGCACACTGCTCGAACGATTAGCCAAGCGTAACGAGGGTCTCGCCGCGGACCACCTGCGGTTTTCGCTCGCATTGCAGTCACTCACAGAAGTGACTAAGGACGCATACGCTGTGGATACCAACGATGTTCCTATACTCAACGAGGGCATTATGGCTACGGCCAGGCACCTCTCCAACAGCCAGAGTTTGTTGGAGGACGAAGCCAGGGCATGGGAAAATGGTATACTGGAGGACTTGAAGTTCCAGCGGGACTGCCTTGTCAGTGTGAGAGAGATGTTCGACCGACGGGATCGATACGCACGTAACAACATACCTCAACTGGAACGAAGGATTGAAAGCAACGAGCGGAAGCTGGAGGAATTGCGGTCACGTCCTCAAGGGGCGGTGAAACCCGGGGAAATTGAGAAGGTCGAAGAGTCGATATTCAAGGTATGACCTTTTTTTTTTTTTTCTTTTTCTTTTTTTTTACTTTTCCTTTGTCTTTTTCTTCGCTCTAGACCTAATTTTTGCTTTTTCCTTTGCCGCGTCTGCTTCCTTTGATCGCCATCTTTTCTTCTAACACGATGCTTTGCTGGCACTGCAGGACAAGGAATCAATTGTGCAGCAACACGCGAGAGGAGTCTTCATCAAAGAGTGCATCCGAGATGAGCTGGTACATTTCCAGCGGAGTCAGTATCACATCAGCCGACTTCATCAGGATTGGAGCCAGGAGCGAGTGAAATACTCCGAGCTGCAGGCCGACAATTGGCGGTCATTGAGTGATCAGGTGGAAGGAATGCCTTTGGGCGAGTGATGCGAGAGTTGTTGCTTTATTTTTCAACTGTGTCTACCCAGCATGTCTGTTATTTTGCTGTTGCTCAGCCTGTCGCTATTGGATAGTTGATTTCTTTTTCAGTATGCTTGATCGATGGACCTTTTTCAGTCTGGACTGATGATGACTGTGTGATCATGTTGAGTACGGTAACCGGTAAGGTAGTGGTTTGCCTACCATTGTTGATGCGTGTGATATGTCCCCTGTATGCATGGCAAGGTAATTGATTCCGATCCGAGCTGCCGCAATCTCTCAGTTTCTCTCTGGCTTTGTACCCTACGCTCAGGCCCTGTATGGGTTTAGTGGCCTGCTGCCCAGAGTGGAGCATAATTGTAGCCAATGATACTGAAGCATCTTGGGCAGCCTTGCAAGGCTGGTGCAATTGATTTGACGTTCTACTCCGTACTTACGGAGTAAATCTGAGACGAATATTCTAGAGTGGCTGGTTCTTTTACAGTAGATACGGTATGCATAGGACTCAGTAAGGTACCTTAGATATTGTGGTATTGAAAGCGGCTCAGAGATTGCCTTGTTTGCAATTGGAAATGATACATCCGGAGGCCCACGCTATGCCTGGGAATGTTGTGCTACCTATCACGCCGCCCTAATATAGATCCCATGTGGCTCAGCAACACAAGGTAGGTACCTTAGGTACTAGGTACGTAGTGTTGAAGCAGATACTGCAGGTGCCATTCAGAATCGGTCTGAGTCTAATACGATCCTTTTAGCAATACTTTTAAATCTGTCTATTTATGACTTCTGTTTCTCTGAAGGAGTATTATTGTCTTATCAAGACCAAGCCGGACTAATCTGCCAAGGACAGAAATTGTTCGTTCCGCTTTGGGTCTGGTGGGGCGACAAGAACGTGAATGACGAATCGCCGCATCCCCCGCCGGGTCCTCAGGCAGTAAGGCTGCCAGTGCCGCCGCCGTCATCATCCTCAGCTTTATTTAGCCTTTTGCTTGCGCTTTTCCTTTCATTTCTTCGGCAAACTCGCTACAAACAAAGGATAAGGGGAAAAGAAAAAGAAAATATTTGTCCTACCACAGCCAGATTCATGTTTGACATTGACTCGTCTTCCCCGGACCAAAGCTAACAGTGAGCATTGGTCGTTATGAAATTCCCGGTTGTGGTCTTGGGTTCCGTCGTTGTCGTCTTGGCTCTGGGTCCTTGAATTTGCCCGCTTCCTGGTGAGTTGCGTCTGCGCCCAGCGTCTTGTCTTTCCTCCATTTTCTGTCTCTTATCCTCTCTTGTCTCTTTCTTGTCGTCGCTTGTGCTTGCTTGGGTCTGTTTTTTGCCCTGTCCTTTGCCTCCTTCTTTACTTGTTGTTTCCTTTCTATTCTTGGGGTGAGTACAGACGATTAGCGTGCTTTCCAGGTTATCGATTTCCCAAACTGGTAGTCCCTGCTTCTCTTCTCTTACTTCTGTTACTGGCACTTGGCCGAGAAGTGTTCGGATTTTTGGCCGACGTTCCTTACCTTTCCTGTTGGCACTATTTCTCTCCGTTCATCTGTTGCTTATCTTATCCTAGTTGCTCAACCGTCTACTGTCGCAGAACAATAGAGCTGACGAAAACCGCAAATAGGCACAGGAAAAGACCTCGTTCGACCGTTTTAGCCGTTCACTATTCCCGAACTTCGTTCGTTCATTCCTTTTCATTCCTCTCAGAAAGGTATGCGGAGAAACGGGATTACGCAATCCTGGTGCGGAGTCCATATCTGTAATTGCACGTTAAATCAGTTGGAGAACGTGGAGATAATTGCTACCCGCATAGGGATCAGAAAAAGCAACTAAACTTACAGGAGGAAGCGCTGAGTAATTATGGCGTGGCATCACTTGGACATTGATAAGCCACACCTGGCGTACATGATCCTCGGCGGCTTCACTGGGCTCTTCATGCTTTGTTCGCTCTTCGTCAAGGAGAAACTATACATTGGTGAAGCAACTGTGGCTACGCTGTGTGGTATCATCTTTGGCCCTCATGCCGCCAATCTGTTCAACCCTGCCGAATGGGGCAACGTCGACAAAATCACCCTCGAATGTTCGCGCATTGTCCTCGTCGTTCAGTGTTTCGCCGTCGGCGTCGAATTGCCCAAAGCGTACATGGAACGTCATTGGAAATCTGTCAGTCTTTTGCTCGTTCCCGTGATGACTTGGGGCTGGTTGGTCACTAGTCTGTTCATTTGGTGGATGGTACCTCCTCTCAACTGGCTGGAAAGTCTCGTATGCGCTGCTTGTGTGACAGCTACCGACCCCGTCTTGGCCTCTTCGGTTGTCGGTAAGGGTAAATTCGCCAAGCGAGTTCCCAAACATCTGCGAGATCTTCTGTCCGCCGAGTCCGGCTGCAACGACGGCATGGCCTTTCCGTTTATCTACCTCGCGTTCTACATCCTGCGCTATCGCCCCGATGCAGGAAAGGTGTCGCTCAACTGGTTCTGTGTGACGATTCTCTATGAGTGTATCTTTGGCGCAATCTATGGTTTCATCATTGGATATATTGCTCGCCATGCCATCAAGTTCGCTGAGCGTAAGCAGTTGATTGATCGCGAGAGTTTCCTAGTCTTCTATTTCGTGCTGGCCGTGTTCTGCGCCGGCTCTGGAAGCTTGCTGGGCATGGATGATCTTCTGATAGGCTTTGCTTGCGGCGTGGGCTTCAGCAACGATGGCTGGTTCACTGAGAAGACCGAGGAATCTCACGTGTCCAACGTCATTGACTTGCTTCTCAATCTGGCGTACTTCGTCTATTTCGGATCTATTATCCCCTGGGAGGACTACAACAACCCGGATATCGGCCTCGTGCCCTGGAGACTCGTAGTCATCGCGATCTTGGTCATCTTCTTCCGCCGGATTCCGATCATGATGATATTGAAACCAGTCATACCGGACGTCAAAACGTGGCGTGAGGCTCTTTTCGCTGGCCATTTCGGACCCATCGGTGTCGGTGCCATCTTCGCCGCAATTCTAACCAGGGCTGAACTCGAAACCGATAGCACTCAGCCGTTGTCTGAGAAAGAGCTGCCCAAACCAGGGTCTCCCGACTATTATGTAGTGCAGCTGATCTGGCCCATCACCACCTTTATGGTCATCTCGTCCATTTTGGTCCACGGTTCGTCGATCGCCGTCTTTACCCTTGGAAAGCGAATCAATACTTTGACCATCACGCTGTCGTACACAACGGCCAATGAAGAGGGTCCCTCCTGGATGAATCGGCTGCCTCGCGTACAGTCTCTGGCCAAAGGCTCAATGTCCTTCCGCAAGACAGACGCAGACGAGTTGGGTGATTCGTCCACTGAGCCGGAATTCCCTCCTGGAACTCTTCCGCCGATTGGCGTTCCCGGTAACTTTTTGCGACGGGTTCGTGAGGAAGAGTCCGAGACACCCACCGGCCGACCCTCTAGCCGCAAGACTCGAAGACGCCGTAGGCGGGATGATGGAGCTGGAGGTCCGATCAGCCAGTCAGCCATTATGCCTCAAAGACCGGCCGAGGCTGCTGAGGAGTCTGAGAAGGCTGGTGAGGAGACTGAGAAATCAAAGGAGGAAGCCGAGGAGCGGGAGAAGATTGAACGGGGAGGATCTCCACCGAACCATGAGCGTGATCGGTTTGGCCGGGAACCTGTCTTAGAGGTGTACCTGGAAGGCCATACGATGGTCATCGAAGACGAAGAAGGCAATGTCTTGAAGACAGAAGATATTAGTCATAAATCGCCCGAGGAACGGCAGCAGCACGTTGAAGAACAAAAGCGGCGGCTGCAGAAGGATAAGTCAGGCGAATTGTCCAAATCCCGAAGCCAGCCACATGAGAAGACGGAAGGGGAACAAATCCAACATGCAGTGGGAGCTGCGGCCGGGCCCCCGCTAGGAAAGGCTCGCAAACAGTTCGGCAAATGGGTCGGTTGGGGCAAAGGCCGCGGCGAGCAAGCGGAAAGCAAGGAGGCGAAGAAAGCTGCGGAGAAGAAATCGACCGAAGAATCCGGCAAGCCGGCCAAGCGCAAAGCTCGCTCGGCTCACGCGTATCAATTCGGCAATACTATCATCGTCGAGGATGAGGATGGCGAAGTCATCAAGAAGTACTCCATTCCCGCCGCTGACAAGGCCGAAGGCGGAGCCCCTAGCCGCCGCGGCCTGGGACGAATGGGAACCTGGTTTGGTAGAGACGGCGAGGCGGAAACCTCGCAAGCTGCACAGAGCAGGAAGACAGCCGAGGACGAGTGGCTAGCGGACGATGGACTGCGGTTCACCCTGGCCAACGACGACGAAGTCGGTAAGCGAGGTGTCGGTCACAAGGGCCGTCGCATGACGAAACATGAGTTCGCCGAGCAGATCAAGAACCTGGACCCCAAGGCTCGTCGCCAGTTGGTCGAGGAGACTGACGTTCCTGAGCGTGTGAAGAATGTGGCTCGGGACGAGGCCGAGCAGCGAGAATCTCTCCGAGCACAACCTGTTGAAATGCCGGTATCGCCTGGCACACAGGTAGAGACCCGCGGCATCGAACAATTCGACTCTGACAGCGAGACCACCGACGATGAATCGGTACAGGACATTCCCGGGCCCGACGTGGCTGCTTCGCTCGCTAGGGTGACTCGAAGCTCGGCTGCACAGGAGCGACGCAGTCACCTGGAGCCGTCCGACTCGCCTTCCAGACCTCGTCCGCGGTCGAGAAGAGACTCCGAAGACGATGGTACCGAGCGGATCCCGCCAGCTCGCCTCCGAGAAGCAGCCGGTCTTGCGCCTCCCCCGCAGGAAGCCGACTTGGACGACACGGGTGAAACACCGGCAGAGCGTCGTCGTCGTCTGGCGGCCCTGGGAGAATTGCACAACGACTCGGACTCTGATGACCCGGAGGCCGCAGTCGAAGACACGGACAGCGATGACAATGGTGAATTCCGCCAGGTGCGAGGAAGAGTTCAATTTGCGGACGGCTCTCGGGCATCTCCGCGAAGAGACGATGCTGGAATTGTAAGCGGACATCCGTCGGCGTCGCCGGACCAATCCCCGGGTCGTAGGGGACACCGTACACGCATCTCATGGGGAGGAGAGAAAGGTCGCGAGAGTTGAAGTTATGCCGATACGAAGAGTAGAAAGCGAGCGCAAGCAATGCGACAGGCCTTGCGGTGTACAAAGCCGAGGGACATGATCTAGAATCTTGTCTGTTATTACTCATATGTCGACTCAGCATTAGCGCCGAGACGATTGTCCATACGCCTATCTCAGTTGCTGTATATAGCGGCGTACTTGACGTTGTGTAATGTTTGATTGATTCTCTTTCCTTTCTTGTC
Source organism: Aspergillus oerlinghausenensis (assembly GCA_014250555.1). Lineage (NCBI taxonomy): Eukaryota > Fungi > Ascomycota > Eurotiomycetes > Eurotiales > Aspergillaceae > Aspergillus > Aspergillus oerlinghausenensis. The sequence continues at coordinate 53,710 of JAAKEQ010000070.1, forward strand.
TGGTGCATCGACGATTGAGCGGCTGGATATAGTCTTGTTAGCTTGCGTCCACTTTCAATAGTACGTTGTCTGCACATTACCAATAGACACCATTATATGGAGTAGACATATCATTTAGTCGTAATCATATAAGTTCCTGGTACTCTTGTGTTGCCTTTGTCTTCTTTGCAATTGAACTCACACGTTGGTGCACAAAGTCTCCTTGCATGACACACCAAAAAAAAAAAAAAAAAAAAAAACCTCAGCGTAATAAATAGCTTTCCCTCATGCGCTTTCATATTAATCATTAAATTCTATGTCCCATTGCAAGTAGTCTTGTCTCTGTTAGCCTTCTGTCTTTGCTACATTGTAGCTAAGTGATCGTTCGTGGACAACTACCGTACTTTGAATCTAAGAAGTCATTAGCCCAATTAGAATGTGTCTAAACCAAACTGATGAAATACTGGACAACTGTCAGCATAGTCATTCAACTCTTCAAGCACTCGACTAAGGTGTCTAGACGATCATTTTAGCGTAGGAGAACTAGTAGCGCAAATGTGCAATATGATAATCGGCGAGTCCCACACGATGGATGATCTCTCTCATATTCATTCCCAATATGAGATTGGCATTTATGAGACAAACACATGATATCTGAGGGAAGAGGCTAAAGAGCTGAAGAGCTTCCTTCAGACATGGTGAGAGTACAATGCCCTCCACGGGATGTTGTAGACCAGCTATCGCTGTCTTTGGTGTCTTTCCGCAAGCAAGCTCTGTCCAGCCCGCATATCTCTGCCTGGTTGTCGTATCTTTATATCATTACATTGTCACTGACGCTCTAGCCAAATCTACCTCATGATCAAGTCCTCGGAAACACCACACACAGGGCACTGACCCTGCCATGCTCCGAGACGCGGAATCTACACATTTCCTGTATTCGGAAGTAATCAATCCTGAGCTTCCCAGCCCGCGACAGAGGGAGAAGTAGCAGATCATGCTGTTTCCCAATTGTCGAATCCCCGGGAAGTAAGTAAAACGATGTTGTATGCATCACGATGAGGAGGAGCACGCCCGGGTAAGCCAGTACCCTTAAGTCGTCAGATTTCGCATTGCACACAAGGAGGATGATGTATGCGGGAAACTACCGTTTGGTAATCTGCGATCATGTCTGGCGGATTCCCATCATGCTTGAGATGACATCGTGTGCGTTCTGAACGTGGGTTATTAGGTTTTTCCGGCAGGATTCGTCGGGTAAGACCGCGCAGGCCGCTGCTTTCCATGTTTGCTGGTATTTACCAAGATTGATAGGGTTTGGAGATGCAATCGCTGACTTGGTGAGGACGTGTTGTGTTTAGTACTCTGTACTACGTCTCTATGTCATAGGTAGTGCATGTCACATGGTGGAAACAGACTTGTTGCTGACTCGCTGCATCTGTTATTATTAGAATTAATATAGACTTAGCTAGTAATCATCAGATTCTTAATTTGGAAGATACTATTCTATATCAATACCATGAAGCTAGAAACTAGGGTAACCCCAGTGAAAGCGTCTCTCTGTTTAAAAGGTCATCCATCATACTCCAGAAGGCGAAGAGCTTTCCAATGTCTGGGACCAGCCATGATATTCTCAGCGAACAGCAGAATCCTGAATCACATACACTGGGCTCTGGCACCAGCCAAGTTTACCATTGATTGGTATTCAGGGATTGATCACCCCTGCAAGCAATCGCATTCCTCCACAGCGACATTCTAACCTTGACGTAACTAGTCCCTCTTTAAGTGGGGTACCATCGAAGTATCTTTCCTTCCACAAGTTTTCGGGACACTTCTTAAATACCGCTTTAACTGGCACCGTTTGATGAGCTTGGCGCCGATGTTTTTATTTTATCTCCGTTCGGCTGGAGCTGGCAGAGACCTCCGGAGGACTAATATTACCGTAGTAATAAGCAGTAAACTGCAAAGAGTATGATAAAGGCTGACTTTATAGTACCTACTGTAGGTAGTGACTAGTAATCCCACCCTATCATCATTTGCTGTAGGCTACAATGATGTAGAGTGTATTTCCTGCTGCTTGACCAAGTCTTCTGTTTCTTGCCGTTCCTTCCGTCTTACTCGCCGGCACCAGATACAGGCCCAAACACACGACGCAATAAGCGCTACCCCAATAATAGGAACGCCTATCATTATAAATCTCATAATAGGATCCCAGCCTGGCATATCCGACCCGTCACTGCCCCTGTCGTACTTGCCTGGCGGGATGATCTCCCCCGGCACCCACGTAGGGACGACCATTGAATTTGTTAGTAGGGGTAGCGATGGTGACATTGTGTTGGTGTCAGATGCCGCCCATGAGATTGCCCATGCCTGGTGTACCTGGATTCCATCGGTGAACAGGACTCGCGTGCCCTGGCCGTGTGAAAGTGTCCCGGTGATTGTTGTCTTACCGGGGGTGATTGTACGGTAGCATGATGCTTTGATGTCCTTGAGATTGGAGAGATTCCTTGATAGAGAGAAGCCACTGTATCCAAAAAAAAAAAAAAAAAAGTCAGCCTTGACTATCTTGCTCAGTTATAAAATAAGGATGGGGGGCATGGTGGGCCGGCCGGGTCAAGTTGGGTAAACAGGATTTGGAAAGCCAGACCTGGAGCAGCAGTATGCAGTTGAGTGCGTATAGACGTGTTTACCATCAACAGGATATCTTTCTGTTGCCATCTGATGGTATGTCCATTCGCTGGGGCACACGGCTGGGCTAAATGAAAAGCGGCTAGCATTCTCATTGCTGTCCCATCCTGGTGGTTGGCAAGTTGTGAATCGCTCATCTGCAGGGTCTGACACCAGAACAGTCGTATGTATGATGGTGTCATTGATCTTTACTGAGGTACTGGTTATATCCCAAATAGAGGTGCATTCAGGGAGCTGTACAAAGGGTGTTATGATAGCTAGAAGTGAGGTTGCAGTTGCAATATTTGTACTCGAAAAGCTTGTCTCACTGGCAATTAGGTCGGCTGCGCCAACACTTGCCATTAAGGCTAAGGCTGAGAACCTTATTATCATCGAGGCGGTACACATGGATATAGTGCAGAAGGGAGAAGTGGAAGATGTGCGTGAACCATACTGGGGGAGAAGAGGGGGTAGACTATAGTGGGAATGCTAGAGAGGAGAAAGAGAGAAACTAGGTCTATATATTAACTTGGCAGTGCTAACGAGTCGCACACGGACATGGCCATCTTTGTTACCTCAGGTAATTTAAGTCAAAATGACCTCTAGTCACGTACGCCAGTATATTATTGTAAGGGCTTAAGGCAATCCTCTAATGATCTTTAGGACCCGTTCTGATAGGCTAGGGGTGGTCGACGCTGTAACCCATAATAAGGGCATCTGTAGTATTTGTAGTATAATACCGCTAGACTTAGGTGTCTGGATGATGTTCTCCTCATCTTGGCCTACGCCACTATATCGGTTGCTGACTTATTATTATCCTTGTGCCTGCTCTCTCCACAACATTCATAAAAAGACCTGCTTACGACTCTTATGTTATGCCTTCATTTCTTCTTTTCCAAGTAACGTTCTTGCGTCCGCCTTTTGAATGGCTAGCAGAATTGCAAGAATGGTAGCATGAATATAGAATTCAGATTTTGAGCTGAGTCCACTGTAGTGTGATGGCCTGGCGCGTCTACGCCATGCCCATGACTGTTCCAGAGCCTAGTGGCTTGCTACTAGCCTTATAGTTCAATCTACTTTTTTTAGCAAATAGAGCACAATGTGACCTTCTTATTATGGTGTAGCATGGCTTTTAATCATGCAGGTGTCAGTCCTAGCCTACGTTGAGGCCACACGACTATTATAACAGACGACTTTGAGCCCAGAGACGATTAGCAACAGGGAGCAGTTGATCCTTTAAAAATCATTTTAGCTTGTGCTCTTAGGCTTACCAGCGTACTGTACAGCGAATTCAAGAAACTTCAGCAAATTCACAGCCGACAAGATACAATTGGCTCCGTATTTGCACGCCTAATTCTTTATGTGAATGACGCCAATAGCAGGCTAGACTCAGGATACGTTAGGCTGTGGTAGGCGTTGATAAGAGTCGAAGAGCGTAAACAATGCAAAGCCGAAGCCGAACCTGCAAGGCGCTGTACGTGGCCGAAGTGACCCGGGGTGAGGGCATACAACAGAGATTGCTCCCAGGTACCAGCTTGGAAAACAACGCAGTTGTTCAGAGGGGGGGGGGATGTCACCTCCTCAACGCTTGGGGCTCCGGGCTTCGTGCTGGTAGCGCATCGATTGCGCATGAGCACGAGGCTGAAACAGGCCACCATGCCAGTTGTATGTGACGGGAATGCGCAAGGACATAATGCGCGACCCGAGGACCGGGAGTTTGGGGCGCGGGCGTTTGCAGTGGTGGAGACTCTGCTGGATCGGGGTTTGATTGACGCGCATCCGGTTAAGGTGCTGAATGAAGGTCTGGAGGGGATTATTCAGGGGGTGGGTATGGTTCATCGTGAGGCTGTGTCTGGTCAAAAGCTTGTGTATACTGTCCCGTGAGTGATGGTTCTGGTGATTGGCCTGTGTATGAGGGACTGCAGTTAATACTCTCTCTTTCTTTCACTTCTATCACATACGACCACAGGGTGTGGAAAACAGGGCTTCCCGTCCGCTCAGCCGTACTTAAGCCACACGCCGGTCGGTTAGTAGTTGGGTGGGTGACCACCAGCGAATCCCGGCTGTTGTATGTTTTTTGCTCACCTGTTCTTTCTCTCTACCTTTCTTTATCTTTTTAGTTGTTGCTCGACTCTGTCATGGTGCCAACTTTCAGAGTGATGCCTGGAGTGGGTGTTATGGTTAATGGTGGTGGCAGGTTAGAGATGTAGTTAAGGTGACTGCACTGACATTATCTCTCCTGTAGCACAATTCACCTCTCTATGTTGTAGGCTTATAATTAAATATGGTGAATATCCTTTCCCATGTCAATTATCTGTACAGAGAAACCGTTGATAACTAGTTTAGATATTCGCTACGCTTATTGCTGCTAGATTAGTATTTATAATTATACGTATTTATTATAAACACTAGGTTAGTGTAATTAGAAATATCTGAGAGTTATCGAAATACTAGGGACTAACTTATAACTAAGGTTCCAGAAGAATACCTTATCTACTTCCTTATAGTAGAGAATATCTTATTATTCTCTAGTTATAATCTTCCTTCTTAATCCCTAAAAGCCCCCTAATTATAACCTAAACAATAATACTAGAGGTAATACACACTATGGTTATAAGAGGGTAGGGGAGGGATGTTTTAGAGGGCTAGAGAGGGGGACAGTAGGTAAGGGGAAGATTAGAGAGGATAAGATAAGGAGGTAGCTATAAGTGGCCTTGGAGGTTAAAAGGCTATATAAAAGAATATAGAAGGGGTCAGATATAGAGGAGAGGGGCTGAGGGAGGAGGTACTCACTGTACTATAGCAGATCTTAGTAGAGAATAGGTAGCTCTTTACCAGGTGGAAGGCTTCACCACTATTAAAGAAGTTTAGATTTAAGCTAGGTCTAAGGGAATCCGAGTAGCAGGCCTTCTAATCAGGTCAATGGTAAGGACAATGTGCTTAAGGGAATGGCAGAGGTCGTGGTGGTGGTTGATATGGGGGTGCCTGTTGCTAATACTTCAACAGAGGCTAGCACAATCTCCATGGTGTAGTTTGACTTTGGGGTCTCCTCTATAGTTGTTGTTAACATCTCCATGTCGCCCGGGCCCCATGACCAACTTGGGTGTGTACAGTGCTGTAGTCCCCGTGGGCGTGTTGCTCTGCAATAGTACAAACATATTCCTGCCACCCCGCGAAGCAGCTAATGCTTAAGGTTACTGAGCGTGGTATTCAATGTCGAGCCGCCGAAGGAAGGGCTGCTTCGTTAGTTCAATATTTCCCTCTAAGAGTCTAGCACTATACTGAAACAGGGGAAATAAGGGAATTAAGCTATTAGGGTTTAAGTTAGTAGTAGTAGCAGACCATGTCCTACAGGCAATGTGGCCTGCCTGCTTATATGCGTGCGTGAGGCCTATGGCTGCATCTCGCCCTATGCTTAAATAGGGCTGATGAAGCTTCATTTAGCAAGTAATGTGACCCTGACAACCAGCCATGGTCGAGGCTATGGAGAAATAAATATGAGTGGCAGAATACTTGCCAGCTGTGTCGGATGTTGATCACTTACGGGGAGACGATCTGCACAACAGGCCAATTATCAAATTCTTATGATTACTCGCTGACCTTTGTTAACTAGAGTGCTGCTACCTCCACGAGTATTAATGGCATGCACACTAGGATATCAATCATATCAGTTTCAGGGCGACAAATCCAACAATATATGAGGGATTCAAAAATTAGTCAAACAGATACATATATAACTAGATATAGGATCATGCAAATTTGAATCGCTGTCGGGGCTACATTGATTTACTTCTCATGTGTGGAGACCTTGCCCTACCTGCACGAGAAACTGATAGATGTTGAGCATGCAGAGATGCTTTCCTCCCTCTCTTCTCCATATCCTGGTGGGAGATTGCAATCTCTTGGAGGGGTTGCTTGGTGCTCCATTCCTTTACACGCTTGCTAATTTCGTTTGAATAGCCGATCTTGAGGTGCCCAAAGTTCCGTGGTTGCCAGTAGACATATACGCTTCCTACCCTCTCGATCTCGCTCTTCATGAGGGGCTTGACCAGAAGCTTCTCGAGGGCTTCCGAAACGGACAAACGTACGGAGGCCTTGGTGACGTAGGGTACAAACCTTTGGATCAAAGTAGACACTTGCGGAATATTGCTTGGAATGCTCTCTTGAGATGTCGGTGGGGAGGTTGTCTCTACTCTTTCCAAGAAGCTTTCCCCACCGCTCAGAGTATTGATCCAGTCGGCAAGGGCTAAAAGGCGATGATCTGTATGCGAGGCAACGTGCCTTGATCTTGCTGAATATTGCAGAGCTTGTCGATGTCTGTTTCCCAGGCTTCTAGCTCTCTCCGGGCGACACGTTGGTGCGCCGAAGGACATAAAGCAACAGTAATCAGATTTTTCAAGCATTGGAGCACTTCACTGGATTTGATGGTAGTCAAGCTGTCTAAGGACTGCATAATGATTGGGACATTGGCTCGGCGGCGAATCTTGCATCGGACGCCCTTCACTGTCTGTGCTGGGCAGCGTTGGTCGTCCTCTCTCAAACGCTCCCTGGAACTTCCTCGAGCCACCGACCTCGCTGGCTGCTCTCGGTCTTAGGAGCCAGGTCCCTTTACGGCAGAAAAATTCGTATTGATGTTGCTCGCCTGTTCGGATGTCCAATACTCAGGCCGGATATGCCGAGATCGTTTCGGTGTCTTCTGTCCGGTCAGTATGGACGGCCATGTTATTCCCTCAAGGAACTTCCCCTGGTCGGAGACCCATGCAAGAGTATCGACAGGAGAAATTGAACCCTCCTTTCGCTTGCTTAACACCGGCTTGGTGGCATCCTCTGAGCGTAGAGAAGAGATGCTGATTCGGGGTCTCAAGCTCTTTGCTCTCTTCGACCGTTCCAATGGCTTGGTCGGGGAAGGAGCATTGAAGGCTGCAATCTGCCCGGCTCGATCATCGTCATCCGCGGAGTCGTTTTCTTCTTCGATTTGGGAGGACTCGAGGCTGTCTGTATCTAGCGTCGTCGACAATGCTTGGCCTTTGGTCGGAGTCTGCCAGCCATAGTCATCCGTGATATCGGTGGCGGTTGACTGTGTGGGGCTGAACGGACTTTCCTCTGGCGAGGGAGGGGATGAAATGACACCAACGCTCGAAGCGCTGCCCAGGGGTGATTGAGTTCCACTGAGCATGGCTTGGTGCGCGGGGCCCTTTATGGGTGTAGTGGTCAATGAGCCTATAAAGAGGACCAGGCCGTCCGGGCTTCGTGCTGGTAGCGCATCGATTGCGCATGAGCACGAGGCCGAAACAAGCCAACCATGCCAGTTGTATGTGACTGGAATGCGCAAGCACATAACCCACGAATCACTACGATTACGCCGCCGGTGTTGCCGTTGGATGAGACACAGCAGCCGGCTGAGTGGCATCATCTAGCGCGGCTGATTCCTTGAATGACCAAGTTCTCAGGGAGCTAGCTGTATTGAGTACACTCAGAAACCAAGACTGTCCTCGCAGGAGACACAACGCAAGGGCTAGCTCCTGGTATCACATGCGTAGTGCCTGGATATATTCGAGCAATCCCCCCGCTCCCGGCCAATGTCATTCTCCATATCCACTGGACGTGGCTTATCCCCTTTTTTTTAAAGGTTCAGCCTCGCGCGGCTGCGGGGGCAGCGGCTCTGGCCGAACCGAAGCATAGTGGGGCGAAGCATTTCAACACTCTCAAGTCGCAACCCAAACCATGCCCTGGTCTCTGTGACTGTTGTTTGAAAGCCAATCCATACCAGTGTAGCATCACAGCATCAAATGGCATTTCTATAACTAACGCTTTTCAGGGCGCAGCGACTTGAACTCAAATCCTCAATGGGTAGAATGATCTAATGACCACTACTGTAGTATAAATGGTGTGAGACTGCTGCATGTATCATATCACGACAGGCTGTGGAATGTGTGGCGTAGCGGACAGAGAGACAAACCAGTGGTGATCCAAGGTCTCACAATATCATTGCATAGTTTAGCGAGTTGCCAGAACAAGGCAGCCATAAGATCACGCAGCACAGCCCTTGGCCACCATAGCCCTACTATGCTATTTCGTAGTATGCTTATATTCAACAACGTTAGAGCTAGTATACTGTATAACGTTTGGCCATTGGTTCAGATTAAAGTGGTTCTTCTGTCCGATTGCGGAATCACAAGTTTACAACCCCAACTGTAAGTGATTATGTTAATTGCCTTGTATTAACTATTTGATATTTGGATGTGTTATACTGCTTTGCACCATTACCCAAGTCCGGTGGAGACAATAAAGGGAGGCCGAGTTAGCATATACTACACTATTAGCCTGGTCCATATGATAACATGCCATGAGACAAACAGCTACATAAACAATAGAACAGGACTCAGTAACAATCCTCTGCGATAACATGTCAGCCCTACAGTCAATCAGAAACGCAAGAAACGAGTCAGGCTGGTGGATCCCTATGGTTTCGTACTTTGTGGGCTTAGGGGACCCCGCAGAACAGAACTATAGGCAAGCGGCCAATATAGGGCCCTAAGTGAGACACAAAGTTCGCCCTTAAGAAGTGGGCTCATGTACATTGGAGATACAAGAATAGTTAGAGTAGTGGCAGCCTCTCCAATTCCGGATAAATCACGACTTGTGGGAAGTGAAGGCCACTGGGTGGAGTTGGATTGGCCTGCATCTCTGGGACTCAGCTGCGTATAGAGACGGTTTTGCCGCTTTTTCTCTTTAGCTGCCGTACACCGTTTAATATGGAGTTTGTCTCCATGTCCTGATAATGTTTCCTAATGCACTGTGCTATTTTTACTGAGAGACCGTTTTTGCTTTTGGAGTCTTCTCGCTCAAAGAGATATTATAAGGCTTCAGATCGAATCAAGCAGGTAAATATGGGACAGGCCATGCTTATTTAGAGCATTTTCCCGAAGGGGAAAGACTGGTTATCAATTCATCCTGAGAAGTTGTTGAATACCGCAAGGCCAAGGCAATTCGAGGAGGTCCAGGCAGGCGAGTCGGGTAGATTTATGACTTATTCTCCGTTCAGAAGTAAGTTCCTTTCTGGAGGAGGAGAAACAATGTCCATGCAACGATTACTCATTGCACAGGGAAGATAAGTATGGCTAGACAGGATAAGATAGAATGGATAGTGAACAAGAAATGACGATAATTATGTAGAAAAAAAAAAGGCTGTATGAAAAGACCAAGAAAGTAAAACTCAAGAAGAAAAGGGGCGAAGATGCATATGTGGTGTAGTAGAATGCTGAACTATGCCAAACCAGCCCTCTGCTTATTTTACCTTTCCAGATTCCCTGCAACACCAAACACCGCTTATATAACAAAGCCAAGCCCAAAGGGTGCCGAAGACGAGATGAAGATTGTAAATTGGAAGAAAAGATAGTAGAAACGCGTGATCGCCGTCAAGGAGGGTATCAGGCGAAGGGGGTATCTCAAGCAACAGTTCGGATGTCGCGACACTCGCTTTTTGGTTCATTTTCTTCCTCGAGCAGGTCTATGCGCACGTTTGCATCACAAAACGCCGCCGGGTAGGTTGATCTGGCCTTGTCTGCCCTCGAAACCTGCACTATTGGGGGCAGAGCCGCCGCTGGTGTAAGCGTTGTCAATGGGATGCAGCTGTTTTCGTAGCATGAACATCGGTTTTCTTCCCTCCTTCTCGAGTTGCTTGAAGAGAATAAGCGGCCGCTCCTCAAGTCCTAGGCATCGCTCTTGATCACCGTACACAATGTACAATGCATACTGCTTCCAATCGGCATTGATATTGTACTTTTTGAGTGCGGCGGGAAGAACCTTATGACAAGGGTCATCCATGGAAACACGGAATGACTTGAAGATCTCGACGCTAGGTGGATCGGCACCCGCTCGGGAATCGGACCGTGTGGGAACATCAGGGCGTGACGCTTGTGTGGGGGTTGGATTCAACCGATCGGGACGTGATTGTGTCGTCGGAGTATCTTCGGGATGATCATAGCCTGTGCGACCCGAATTCGGTTGTGTGTAAGAACGTGATGCAAGCGTCTGATGAGCACCGTGGTGAGCACCAGGAGACGTCGGCGATGGCATGCCCGGTGACAACTGTGGCTTGCCATTCAAGGCGCTAAGATGGGACGAATTCGCGGCAGCAGAAGGGTCCAGCCCACCATTGTCGTTGTACGGTCGTCCTTCGTGTATCGATGGAGGGATATGCGTAGGCGAGTTGTTTTTCGGTGTGGAACCCCCAGTGTAGACGCGTTTGGAGAAAGTTCGAGAGATTCCGGACGCTGCGCGCTCAATCAAGGTGTTTCCGGAGGGCGACACAAGGGTTTGGCCTTCGTAGTGGCTATCGGCTCCTGGGCCAGCTGATGATGGAGGGGGCAGTGGTTGCGATCGATCCTTGGCCATTTTGAAGACAGGAAGAAGCTCTTCGCGAAGCCGGCGATACTCCTCTGCAACGCGCCGCAACTCCGACTCGACACTGACGATTTTTTCATCTCGTAACCGGATCGATTGTATCAAACGAGCAATATCCTCTTGTGTGGCCGTTTCGTTCATGCTTTGGTCCGCCGCTACAGACAGTTAGAACGAACACCCACGTCAGCATGGAAGGGGTACCTACAAAGAGGTATGTAGTGGTCAGGGTCGAGGGGAATGTCTTGCTTGACTTTAGTCTCGTATACACTCTTCAGAATGGTCAATCGGTGCCCAACGCTGGTGATTCCCATCTCTTTCAATTCCTCGTGTTTGAGCGCAATCAGTGCTTCGCCGACGATTTCGTTCTCTACAACGAGTAGGCAGGTTAGTAGCTTTCCCCACGCCCCAGAACTCTGTCTAATGGTCCCCAATTATTCTTTCTGTTAGGCGGCCAACTTACCAAGAAAAGTTGCGCAGTACTGACGGAGACCGAGGGCGGCAAGCCAGTTTGCGCATTCCTCAGCGCTCCACTCTGTAATGATAGTCTTCGGCGATCGAGGGTCTTCCTCAGGATTTGCAAATGTCCTAGGAGTGTGTTCGGCTGAAGGGAATTCGGAGTCGGAGGGAGAGGCCTCGGAGTCGGTCGCTAGATGAGGGGAGGTAATCACACTCCGTTCGTACTCATCATCCGCGTCGGAGTCCGCATGATAGGATGTATGCAGAGACATGTCTATGGAAGGAGGCTAGGGAGCCGACAATGACGTCCACGGGAGCGAAGAGGAATGGAGTGGACGTCGGCCCAGAGAGTCGGCTCTGCAGCAACACTACTGTGAAGAGTGACTGCAAAGTGAGAAGACGGGGTGCATAGGTTATGAGACAGTATTTGGTCTGTTTTAGAAGATCGCAGTCGAGGTCATCCAGAGTTGCGATTAAGCGAGGTCGGGGGGTGATGCAAGTGATGAGGGCAGCTGAGCCAAGCAGGTAAGCCACATGGACGGGGAACAATGGCGGTTAGAGGCAGCGAGGAATCGTCGAGATGCGGGGACGGAACGCAAGGGAGGTAGGTTCGTGAGGGTCAGCGACTGAAGTAAGGTCCTTCAAAAGATGGTAGTATGTCGAGATGGCGAGTTTCGTCACGATGAGAGGTATAGTCGAGGTTGGGACCGAAGAATATGTTCCTGAGGCCACCAAGGCAGTAGTGGTTGGAGAGTGAGAGAGAGCGGGGGGAGCAGCGGATCTTCTCCCAAATGGGAAGAACAGTAAATGAACAGAGGAGTGGTATTTATTCCACGAGCAAGAATTGAGGAAGAAGGTCAAGAGGAAGAAATCTCAAGGAAGAGGAAAGAATAAAAATAGAGAGTGATGATAGTTTCTTCCTCGAGTATGTACCTAAGACCTAAAAAACAATCTATCTACCTAATGGAAGTACCTTGATCTGGGACGTGGAGTAACTCTTTTTCTTCCTTGCCAAGGTACCTTATTAATGACCAATCCGAAAAAGGAGTGGCACTGGTCAGCGCTTCTAAAGTTGGACCGTTGCACGTGATCCTGGTCTGGACCCCCTTGCTGCTTAATTCAGTTGTTCCTGACTGAAGACGAAGGAACAAACAAAGTGGCACCGATGACGGTGATTATTGACACTACCTTACTCTGCTTGCCGATGAAGCTTGCTGGATGACTCATTTAATCGTGGTCTCACTACAAGTTCCGAGTTCAAACATGTTCACATTCCATGAGCTTCCCCCGTATCCTGCCAGGTGGTTTGCTCGTTAAGACTATCCCTTCTCCGACTCAGGTCTGTCCAGTACTCTAGCCGTTGATCATGTACTTTGAGTCAATGCATCGGAAAAGGGGCAAGTAAGCTATCAACGGCCTCGATGGACTAGTGGTCAAGTTACACCGTCAATGATTATTGCACAAGTCCAACTCCTATCTTCTTGTCTCAGTCATCCCCAACTATCCAAGGTCCAGTCTCCATCAGTACGCAGGGGCAAAAGTCTACTGACGTTGATGGTATCCACAGAGTATAAAATCTTCAATAATGCTCAATGTTAGTCGTGATAGGCGCTGTCAAAAATCAATAGTGCCGGGGACCTGTACATTTTGGGCCTAAAGTCTCAATGCTCCGCTATCATCGTGCTAATATTGCATTTCTATTCCGGGCTAGTATTCTCTGATGCCTCTTTAATTCAAAATTTTCCTGACTATTGACTCTCTTCCATGCCCTAATTGACTACAGAGCAAGGTTCTGCCTGGCGCATAAATTTAGGATTAGTCTCGGTCTTTGGGCGACAGGCCTCAACATCTCTGCGCTCCGGGAGTATTTAGTGCAGAATACAGATGAATCAGCAGTTCGCAACTTCGCCTAGTCAGCGGTCCGATCCTTCTTCAGCATAATCGGTAGATTCCTCCCTAAGGATGAAGGTATTGACAACTGATGTCAGCCATGGCAGATGTTGCATGAGCATGTGGTGCACCTTGGCTGTCAACTGGCAGGGGTGAAAAGCAGCATGATATATATAGTTGTTCACTATTGAACCAGATCTGCTATCAATTGACAATCTCACCGACAAAAGCAAAGAAGCTCCATTATGGTCATCATTTACTTTTATCTTCCCATTGACTCGATCAATAACAATGACCTGTGCAATGCTCCGTAGATGCATTGTCAACAGAAATGCCAATGCGACTGATACCCACTCTGGCGCTTCGGTTTGTTCAAAGCGCCAACGACGAATAGATAATGCATACAGTGTCAGTGCACTGATACTCGAAAGCCATTGTTTCAATGCTTATCCTCATAGTTCAGAAATGTACTTTATCATGATAGAGTCACTGGTCGTGATATGTGAGGCCCCATTTTCCCGTGGCAATTCAAACACCAGATGAACCTCACATGGATTTGAAGATCGACAATGTTAACATGATGATGCGAAAGAAGACTTCAAGAATGATCCATAATGCTAGTAGTAAACATTGTCAATTTCATACCTATTGTCGTGGAACTTGTTTCCTCAATCAACGCTCCGGGGGAAAAATGCGGCGGAATTGGCCTCCAACACCGAGGTCCTCTGAAATCTCCTACACTTCGAATGAACACAATAAAGCTTGCGTTTATTGTTCAATAACCCAAACCTTCTTTCCGTATAGATATATGTAGTTATCATTTCCACTATACTCCAAGTCTGTCTGAATTAGTCCCAATCTCTCCTCCTCTGCCCGCAGCCAAATTCTGGAGTTGAAGTATCGGGCGTCATCAATTCTCGGTGCCCGCCGACACACACTCTACGAACCCACGGTAAGAGTCGACCTGACAAGGCACGAATCGCAACAGCCCCATGAACTCCGTTCAATACTAAAAAGACGCCGTGACAGAAAAGCGCGATTCAATCCTGCAGCAAGCTCCTCTGTACCCGCCGTGGGAACAGCATCGCATCACCACCTCCCCACCGCAGCGCCAGCGCCAGCACGGCGGTATACAACTCCGTCCGCAGCAAAGAAGGAAGGGCAGGGACCCATCTCCCTCAATCGGACGGATCGAAAGCAAATCCACCATACTACGGAGTAACCGAACGACCATCGTCGTCAACCACGTCCTCGCCTCACCCGAAAAACTTCCCTACCATCCAATAACCTAGATACTGTCCGCCGACTCCTCAACCCCGACAGCCTTACCACAATCCAGCCACAGCAGCAGCAGAAAAGCTCGCCTCAGAACCAAACCCTCAGAGGAAGAGAGAGACAGAAAGGGAAAAATGCCGTCCACAACCTCCCCACCACCATCCAACACCTCCTCCCCCTCCTCTCCCAACACCCTCACGCCCGAAACCCTCGAAACCGACCTCCTAACACACCTCGCCTCAACCACCGCCCTCGAAGACCTCCACGCAACGCTCCTCTCCTCCCTCCAACGCCTCGGCTGGACCGAAAAGATCCGCAAACTCTCCCTCGAGCTCCTCCGCGCCGGCCGCTGCGAGCGCTTCGACGACGTCGTCGAGGCGGTGGTCGCCTCCGCCGCGGGGATAAAGCCGCCGGCCGCTGCGGCGCAGAACGAGAACGGCAATGGCAATGGCAGCAACAACAGCGAGGATGACTGGGCCGATCTAGATGAGGTGGACGTGCGGATTCCCAAGGCGGTGGTGGAGCAGGGGGTGCGGGCCATCAAGGAGGTCTTGAGGGAAGTGATTGTAATAGAGGATGATCCGGATCTGAACGCCCTGCATCAGAGCGAGCATGTGTCGGAGAGCAAGGGTAGCTTAGAGGCCGAGGGGGAGAAGGAGAAATCCAAGATCTCCAAGGCAGGGGAGCCGTCGGTAAAGAATGGTGATACAAGTCCGACCAAGAAGACGGAGAAGAAGCCCAAGACGGGGAAACAGGTCAAATGAAGCGTTGCTTCAAGGCTTTCTGTCCTACTTTGAGTGCTGCTTCATGTCACTTTCTTCGCTTCCATTTCTGGGGATACCTTTTCTTTGGCTCATGCAGGCGTTCGTCATGGCTTACGGTTCTTCGGTCGCACTTTCTGGGAGTCTAGAGGGATGGGATTTTGTCACTTGATATCATTTACAAGGTTTAAGAACCAACTTTCTCATTTACGTTCTAAGCTATAAAGGAGGATTGCTCAAGCTCAAATGAATCGTTCCCTCGTCCGCCCATACATGAGGCGTATGCGGAGATACAAGCTCAAAGAATCTTTATGGTAAGAAAGTAAGCAAAATGTAAACAATAGATACGCATTCGTGTCAACAGGTGAATCCCGTTCAACATTCTCAGGGTCATAGGCCGAGGCTAGATCTAGCTACTAGAGGATAGGAGACTGTGAAATGGAAACGGACCAAGCTCATTAGAGAATACCCATTTAGTCGTAGAGGCTGTCATCATTGCCGGCATCACCGAACGTGTCGTTATTTTGGATCTCACCCGAAGAGGGGAAGCGGAAGAAGCTGCTGCCACCGGAGTTCTTCAGGCTCTGAGCGAAAGCCTCGTAACGGCGAATCTCCACATCGCTGACGGAGCGGCGAGCCGACTTCATAGCCTCCTCGAAGTGAGCACGGGTGAGCTGGGGCACCGGGTCCTCCTCCTCGCCCTCATCCTCCATATTGACATCCTCTCCAGCAGCCTCACGCTGCTTCTGGCGCTCAATATCAGCGGCAATGGATTCCTTGATAGCCAGCTTGACGGCGCGCTGGGTGACAAATCCAAGATCGGCACCAGAGAATCCATGGGTCTTGCTGGCAATGAAGGGGATATCAACGTCGGGAGCGACAGGGGTCTTGCGGAGCTGAGCCTTGAGAATGCTCTCACGAGAAGCCTGATCGGGCAGAGGTACGTAGACCAGGGTATCGAGACGACCAGGACGGACCAGGGCAGCATCAAGCTGCTCAGGTCTGTTGGTAGCACCGATGACGAACACATTCTTCTTCGATGTCATGCCGTCCATTTCTAAAGCATTCGTTAGTCACAGTCAATTTATATCGCAGGGTTTGTCAAACTTACCAGTAAGAAGCTGGTTGACCACACGGTCAGATGCACCACCAGCGTCGCCGACGGAACCACCACGGGACTTGGCGATCGAATCCAACTCGTCAAGAAAAACGACGCAAGGGGCAGCAGCACGGGCCTTGTCGAAAATGTCCCGGATGTTGCTCTCAGACTCACCGAACCACATGCTCAGAAGCTCAGGTCCCTTGACCGAGATGAAGTTGGCAGCACACTCGTTCGCCACGGCCTTGGCAAGCATGGTCTTACCAGTACCAGGAGGACCATAGAACAGAACACCACGAGATGGCGACAGGCCGAACTTCTGGAACTTTTCGGGGTGATCCACAGGGTATTGGACGCTCTCGATGAGCTCGCGCTTGACCTCCTCCAGACCACCAATGTCCTCCCAACGGACGTTGGGAACCTCGACGACGGCAACCTCGCGAAGAGCAGAGGGGTTGGACACGCCGAGGGCGTAACGGAAGTTCTCCATTGTAACACCAAGGGAGTCAAGCACCTCCGCGTCGATGGTGTCCTCGTCAAGATCGATCAGATCCATCTTCTCACGAATCTGCTGCATAGCGGCCTCAGAGCAGAGAGAGGCAAGATCGGAACCGACATAGCCGTGAGTCTCGGCCGCAATGGTCTCCAGATCGACGTCCTCAGCAAGCTTCATGTTCTTGGTGTGAATGGACAGGATCTCAAGACGGCCAGTGGGGTCTGGGATACCGATATCCACTTCCCGGTCGAAACGGCCGAAACGACGAAGGGCAGGGTCGATGGAGTTGGGGCGGTTAGTGGCGGCCATGACGACAACGTTGGAACGAGCCTTCATGCCGTCCATCAGAGTCAGGAGCTGAGAGACGACACGGCGCTCGACCTCTCCGTTGGTCTTCTCACGCTTAGGGGCGATGGAGTCGATTTCATCAATGAAGATGATGGCGGGAGAGTTCTTCTCGGCCTCCTCGAACGCCTTGCGCAAATTCGACTCGGATTCACCGGCCATCTTGGACATGATTTCGGGACCGTTGATCAGGAAGAAGAAGGCACCAGTCTCGTTCGCCACGGCACGAGCCATCAGTGTCTTACCGGTACCAGGAGGACCGTACATCAGAATACCACGGGGCGGCTTGATACCGATGGACTTGAACAGCTGAGGATGACGCAGAGGCAACTCGACCAATTCACGGATCTGTGCCATCTGCTTTCTGCAACCACCGATATCGTCATAACCGACCTCGTTCAGGTTGCCCTCCTCATCCTCCCGCTGGATGGGCTCGCCCTCGCAGTGGATGATGGTATCTTGTGCGACAATACCGTACTCTGGGGGATCGACCTCAACAACCTTGAACTCCACCTGTCTCATACCTCCACGTACTGTGAACAGGTCTCCCTGTTTCACGGGTCTGTAGGCTTCACGGAAGTATGGGGCGAGGTAGACGTCGAAAAGGGATCCAGTCAGACCCTCTACGGTGTCTGCAATGGGAAGAACGGCAATCCGCTTGGCCTGCAGAGAAATGAAGGGTTAGTTTCCCGTTTTCATTTGAGGGGATATTTAAAGGCAAGCCTACATATTTGATATCTGGGCAAGGGTGAACGGTGATGATGTCACCGTGCTTGACACGCAGATTGTGTCTCACGACACGGTTGATGCGGGCGCTTCCATCATCCAGGTCATCATCAGCAAGCACAATCAAAACGGTATCCTTCCGTTTCTTGCCCTTCACCAAGACTGTGTCACCACGGAAAAGCTGGAGCGTCTCCATGGTATTGTTGGAAAGGGCAATGACTGAGTTGTCATCGTTGACGGCATCGGTCACACTAGGCAAATTAAGTCAGTTTCCACGCCCGCCACTTCAATAGCCATCAGCGTGCGGTGAGCTTACATCAACGAGTTGGGCTTCTTCTTCTTCTTGAGGATGGCTGTAGAGGTATCGAGCTCCTGCGTTTGAAGAGTCAGTACTAATGTTGACCGCTTGTCGACGCCACTAGAACTTTACCTCTTTCTTCTCGGCGCCTGAGGCGTCGCTGTTAGTTCGTTAGCATGAGGACCCTGTAAGACGAAAAACCGAGAAACCAAGGACGTACTGGAGGTGCACCCTCTTCTTATCATGAGCGTGGTCTGGTTCTGCGCTCATTTTGACGAATACTGAGATACAGTAGTTGTGTGAACAAGCTCTTGAAGCAACGTAGACAATCTGCAGGTATCAAGGATGCCGCTCGGATGAGCTCAACTGCCAAGGAGGCGAAAAAAAAGCGAGAAAGGGAAGTTGAATACAACGACGAGAGAGTTGTAGAGTCCGACAGACGAGATGAGGTGTCTGGGGGACGGAGGGAAGTGAAGACAGGTGGTAGGTGGATGTAAGAGAGATGGATGTGAGGTTCGGAGGTTGGCAGCAATAGCTCCAGTTAAAGAGGTGACGATAGGTTCGGTGCCTGTTGGACTGATGACTTAAGCCGCCCCAGGTTCATCAGCCACAGATGCCGCCACCGCCCAAAGGAAGAAGCGAATGGAAGATGGTAGTATCCAACCACCAGAGGGACGGAGATTTGCTTTGAAATCCATGCTGCGTAACTACGTGTCCTTATCAGTCTTCATGCTCCCTTTGAGATGACAATGCTTCACAGATGCTAAGCTTCATGCATGGGTTTGCCACCCTGGCAGACAGCCGCAGGGCATGCGTTGCCTGTGTGCCTGAGGCATCAATATAGGAACAAGTGTTCTTGGCAGTGAACCAGGCCTGGTGCTGGCATGCCTTCATCGCAACAACAGCCCCTGAGACTGGACTAAATAACAAAGTTACAGAGTTGCATGCATGATATCTACCTCTCTATATAACCAAAGAAGATGGAGCAGAATTATACACGAGTGAGTCACCGAATTGCGATCATGACTTGGCAGTCGCAGCCCAAAGATCGTAGAATCCCCAAGCGCCAGCCATGAAACTGATCACACCCGACAAACTATTGGGGACGCCAACGCCATTTTCGAAACACCAGTGAAGACACAACGGAGCCCAGCAAACGTTGTTCACCAGAGCCTTCTTCCAGGCACGAATCTCTGCCCTCAGTTCCTCCTGGCCCTCCTTTGTCTGCGCCTTGGCCGGGTCACTTGCAATCTTCCTCCTCCGCAAGACAACCTGTCTCCACAGCACGAAGAACTGGAAGATAATATGGCCGAACCAGGCCCGAATACTCCACAGATACCACTTGTTGATGCCTCCCCATCGATCGATCCATTTCTTCGAGATGACACCTTTGGATGCCAGGTAGCCCACGTTCTCGAGGAATTGGTATACCATGTTCACAGCCACCTGGGCGAGGGTCAAGTTGCGAATAATGGGATCCGAAGGTGGTGACTTCAGAGTGGCGGATCCCCATGTCCAGAGGGGAACTAGACCCAAGAGCCGGATGGTATAACGGGTCTCAGACATGAGAGAGGAAAGGGCGAGGAGCCGGGATTGCGGCGACGAGGACGGAGCGGTGGTGTTGCGTGTAGATTTCGTACGGTTGTTCAACCGGGCGAGAAGGCCCAGACGCGTTTGTACAGCGATCCATGGCGCAGAAGTAATGAGATGATGAAGTGCATGAGTGAGATATCCGGTAGCTGCGAAGACTCTTTCTTGACCGTAGGCTGTGGATAGGAGTCTACGGAGCGTATTCGTTGTTAGTCATGTATGCGTCGCATCGCTTTGACAACAGCAGAGGGCAATGGAATTGACATTCACTTACCGGTCTAGACGTTCAATATTGTAGTCTGTTGCCTTGAGAGCTTCCAGCAGCTTGCGTTGAGTATCATTTCTCGCCGAAGAGGACGGCACCGGCGGTGGAATCCCCGCGGGGCTGACGGGCTTCTCCACAGTGGGCGCTTCAATTTCAGGTGCCACAGGGGGCTCTGACGAAACGAGTGTCTTTTCTGAGTCTGTCATGGTGGTGTCTGACTGTCTGACTATACTTAAAAAAAAGTTGTGGAGAAAGGCGCGTCGCTGAGTTCTGAGATTTAAGGAGATTGGTAGTATGGGGCATCTGATGAGGATCCATGCTCACGGCGCTGGAGCCGAGGCTCGGAATTCGGAGCGCCCAGGCAGCTGGACACCTGGTAGCGTGCGATAAATCGAAGACGTCCAACTTCAACAGAACGAAAATCACAAGTCCACGGTGCATTCGGAATGCTCATAATTCAATCTGCATTCGACCTGTAGAGGTCGGTTTGTGATCTTCGAAGCTACTCAACTGACTACAAGTACTATCTCCAAAGGTCTCCCTAGCTCTGGCTTGACCCGAATGTTGAGGAAACCAAGATTTCTTCCCAAGCAATCCTTGCATTGTGATTTTATGGGCCAAAGATGAATGATGACAATGATAGCAATGAATAAGATTAACAGACAGGTTCCAGGTACTTAGGAACAGCTTCAACAGCATCCTCAAGGCCTGTTAGATTTACTTATCCAACAGATTTGGCCCCAATCTCGCATCAGACTGTTTCTCTCAGTGAGCTGGTTGGCTATTGACTGACGTGATCATTCGAGATCGCAAATGTCCAAAGTCGTACTGCGAAATAGCGATTCGAAGCCATAATCATCATCGCCCACTTCGACATCAAGGTCACTTTCACGCTCATGAGTGCTCCGTACTTCAGCAGGCTCAACGGCGTTCTCTTCAGCATAAGCTATCAAGATGCTTCTCGAGCCGCCGCTCAAAAAGGAATGTGCTGATCCGCTGTCACTGAGCTCGGCAATAAGACCAGGGCTTGAGAATTCTCTTACTTCCAACGGATCGCAAAGACTACGCAGATCAGTCCGTGATGCAATTGCGCAAAGGCGCATAAACTGGGGCTGCATTATTGCGAGACTCATGCTTTCGGATGATGCATAAGGAGGTGATGACAACCCAAAGAAATGCTCCCTCTGCTTGTAATGATTGTCCAAGTTGCGGACAACCCTAGCGTCCGAAACCCTTTTGTTGCTGAGCTCCCATGGAAGGGTGATCGCAGTACATGGATCGTTGAAAAAGCCGTCAAGATGGATGAAGGCACGCTCCGGGATATGATCCATACAATGGTAGCAGCACCAGAATCGACAAGCTGGATGCGTCTCCCTGGAAGGTTGTTCCGGGCAAGGCATTGATTCTACCTGATTCTGCCGACGGATACCCTCCATTCTCTCTGTGGGCAGTCCATCGCTGCCGTTATCATCGTCCTCGTCGCCCGGTTTGACTCCCTGGATGACTTCGATGTGTGAAAACGAAGCTGCTGCCGGCCCATACTCTTGCTCCATATGCTGCAACACGATTGCCCTCTGTTGCCTGACGATCGTTCTCTCTCTGAAAGTGTAATGGCCGTTTATTATTGCTCTGGAAATTTCTCGGGACAGCCCCGGACCATTTGGTTGATCGAGATCTTCGACGCAGAGGAGCAACCATCCGAGTAGGGGCTGGCGAGCGCAGTTGGGACAAAGTATACGATCGTCCATAAGCCGGCGAACCATAATGCCATGAGTACACTGTTTGTTCATCTCATACTGCGGAAGGTTGTGTTTCAGGCCAAAGGGTGCTCGAAGACGCCATCCTCGCCATGTACTTCCTGGGTATATGTCCGGCCGTTGCTCACAAATATCAGGCAGGACGTCTTCAGGCCGAGTCACTGGAGGCGGGTTGATGCGAGGGAATGGAACTCGAGGAGGCTGCGCTTCGGGGACTTTGCTGTGCCATACAGGAGGTCTCGAGCTCCCCTCTCCATTGTCCGCCATGGCTTTGCATACGCGTGAGATGTTGGCTATGAAGAGAGAAGTGGGGTATTATGAGGACGCATGACAGCTGAAAATGTGCTGTGTGCTTTCTCATTTTAAGGGATAATGTGAATGGGGTGTTCTCAGCGACGATGCCATGGTGATGTTGATTGCAGTGAGTCAGTTCATCGTAGGTGCTTTCCTATTAAGACCATTCTTATATCATAACTTCTACTTGGCAGATAGATGAGTGAAGAGTTAAGCATATTGTCTCAGAGCTCTAGGAGATTATAAAGAGCTTGAAGCGATTTCTCTGGTTCTAGATATTATCATAGTTGATGGTTATTCTGGTTGAGGTCCTGTTGTTTATGTAGCATAGAGGCAGGGCCATGGTTCACTAACTCATCCCAAGCAGCAGCTTGATGGCTAGATTCTCCTTCTACTATGTCTTTTGACTATACTCTGTAGTGTTTTTCCTATCTTTATTTCTCATTGTAACTTCTCTTTATTCTACTTTGTGCATAGCAAGACATGCCTAACAGAGTGATATATGATCGCAACAGTGTTATGCATACTGAAAGACCGATACCTTTATTTAAACAACAGCACAAACTGATGGACGCCTTTAGCAGAATCAAACAAATATAATTCCATCCAAAAAGGTCCCAAGAAAAACCATATCGAAGAGCTCCCCAGATGTCGGAGGTGCCCGAAGTTGCCTGGCCTGTCAGGATTCACCCGCCATCTGCCGACCGCGTGGCCGAATAAGAAGCTGTTCTCAGAGATCGGAGATGCGTCTTCCCCCTCCACCTTCAAGCAACTAATAACCGATATTATTTATCTATCTCCATCTCAGGAACGGCGTTTGGGCCCCATTACATCCTGTCTGTCTATATCTAGATCAATTGCATGCACTTAACTCTCCGGAGCTGCTGCAAGTAAGACATTTTGGTTCCTCTGTTCTCCTTTCTTGCTATATCTTAGTTGTTGTTGTTGTTGTGTCGTGGTCTGGGCCAGGCTGCCTCGGTAAGCTCCCTGGTGTAATCAATAACCGTCTCTCTCTTGTCTCTCTCCAGCCTCCTCTTCACATAAACAAACAGCGGCCGGCCCCCTTTCCCTTTAGCTCTCTTTAACCGTCCTCTTGACCAACCCCACGGTTTTTCTTTCTATCCAACCTAGCGGCCTCCTTAACCACCTCGCCCTCATATTTTCTCGTTCCGTCAATTATCAATTGTCGTCGTTCTCAATCCTGAGCCTCTGTAACTGACCGTCTTTCCCACTGCGCATAGCTATCGGCTATTCTTATCGCCTCCATTACCCGATCTGTCTACCGACCCGCAAGTTCAAATAAACACCAGCAACCATGTCGGTCAAGTTTCAGGAAGAGGCCACCAGGTCAATCCGAGCGGATACCAAGGAATTGGCGCATAAGGTCGGGGAGCGGTTGACGGGTGGAAATGCTCAGACAGGATACCTCGCTGTATGTTCAACCTGCTGCTGATCGACAAGGAAGAGTACTGCGCGGAACGATGGCTGACCGGGCGTTTGAACATGGCACAGCTCTACCTGCGTCAACTGCAGTCGAATCCCCTGCGCACGAAGATGTTGACATCCGGTCTGCTTTCCGGCCTCCAAGAAGTCCTAGCTTCTTGGATTGCGAACGATGTCAGCAAGCATGGGCATTACTTCAGCGCTCGGGTGCCCAAGATGACCCTCTACGGCATGTTCATCAGTGCGCCTCTGGGCCACTTGCTCGTCGGCATCCTCCAGAAAGTCTTTGCTGGTCGCACCAGCTTGAAGGCTAAGATCCTCCAGATCCTCGCCAGCAACCTGATCGTACGTTTCTGTCATGCATGTCCTATGCACTCGGCAGACGGCTAGTGCATGTCACTCAGCGCGGCAAATGCTAACTGCAACCGCATTGCAGGTCTCTCCTATTCAAAATGCAGTCTACCTCATGTCGATGGCTATCATCGCCGGCGCGCGCACCTTGCACCAGGTCCGCGCAACCGTTAAGGCCGGCTTCATGCCCGTCATGAAGGTCAGCTGGATCACGTCGCCTCTGGCGCTCGCTTTCGCCCAGAAGTTCCTTCCCGAACACACCTGGGTGCCATTCTTCAACGTTATCGGATTCTTCATCGGAACCTACGTCAACACTCACACCAAGAAGAAGCGCCTGGAGGCTCTGAGAAAGGTACAGTCATCTTCTCGTTTTAAGTAGAGCCCCGCTAATATGCAGCAGCGCTACGCCGAACGCCGTGGCCCCGGCAGCGAGTACGAGAAGGGCGGCGACTACCGGTAAATAATGTGAATATATCTAATAATTCGCCAGGCCATCCCATGTCGCGCGATAAAGTAGGACCAAGATTTGGGGACCCTTAGAATCTCAGATATTGGGCTTGCGGCTGGCGGACTGCTTTGCATGCATATGATGCATGCCATTTTATTTCTTGAACATGTCTCATGTGACATCTCTCTTCGACCCAGTGATTCCCCTGATGTCGAGATGAAGATATGCCTTTTCTTTTAATCTGTTACGACGAATGTTCTTTCTAAATATTGTATGTGAATGTTTATGATGCCTTGGGCTTTGCACTATCTATAATTTTGTCTGGCTGTTTGGACTTCAGCTCGATTTCGGACTTGTCCCTTACTAGATGATAGATCAGCAGTCCTCCAGCAACATAGTGAGGGACCTTGTCGACGCTAGAGAAGTTGAATTGCTCATTTACACTACTTTCACGGAGTAGGAAGGATGGCACACAACCTTGATGAGGAGGGTGATCAGGCCATGCCTAATAAGCCTGATTAATGCACTCCATCATTCTTTGCCAGTGATCACTCGACCTCCATTTCCTCCGCAGACTTGCCCCGTTTCGCCTGCACCCAACCCACAAACTCATCCAGGGTCCCCGGCCAAGCGGCGTCAGCACTCCACCAACCAAAGTTCTCATCCTCAAGGGTCTTGCGCAGGAACACTTCAACCTGCTCCCACAGATCCTTGTTGACGGGTCGCTTTCCGCGCTCTTCGAGATATTCAATCCACCAGTCCAACCAGGGAGTCGTAGGCGTGTTCCACCGAATGCCACCGTGCTCGGGCGTAAAGAACAATCTCCACTGTTCTGCGGCAATATCGAACTGCAGATTCCGCTGGCCTTGCATACGACAGAGAGGAAATGTGTAGCGATAAACGCGGCGGAAGAGGTCTGGTTCAGCCGGGATACGAGCTCGAATGTCCGCAGCATGAGCAATCATCTTTTGTAGATTATCACATCTATAACGCCATGTTAGTTGAATACACGAGTGCAGGACGGGATCAACTAAGATCGAGTGTTCACTTACCCAACGCCTTTCCAGCCATTTACAAAGCCTTCTCTCGTGAACTCACCCATGGACGGCGACTTGAGAAGCTCTGCGATTCCCAGGCATGCCACCTCGTCTAGTTGTACTTGGATATCCCCCAGGAACTTCATGGCACCTTCAATACCAATCCCGTCAGGGTTCTCTTCAGGTGCATCTAAGCTTCAATTAGCAAAATTGCACGGCGACGAGCTGGGGTCGGGATCTTCAACAAGGAAATACCTCGATACGAGTCGAAAATCTTATTGAGGGCAGAAGTGCTTCCCCCGTTGCTTTGTGGGCTCTGGAAGTAACTGACAATTCAGTTAGTCTTCGCTCGGAGACAAATTTTCAAGATTCAAGCAAAGAAGCAATCGCTGATAAAATAGAGTCAAGATACGCCGAAACGATCTGATTCAATGAGCGCACTCGAAGAAGACCACGGATACTAGGAATTTGTCGGCCGACTCTAAGCTCAGTCCATCTGACGCGCATTGCAAGTCGCTCGGAAGCTCGACGTTCACGACGAAAGCAGCTGTTTCACTCAGGAAGAGTTGTCGCTCGATGATAGGACCTTGGCTTTGACAGCGCAAGGTAGTGTGGATACCTGCGTATAATGCATGCCATTCTGAGATTACCAACATAGCGTGATTAATCCTTTCCAGATCCAAATGGCTGCAACGCAGAACTGATAGGGCTAGCCATAGCGGGAAGATACTATGTACGTATCTGAGAGCAGGAAAGGCACCAGCAACACACATACACTTCCCACTGCTTGCTGAATTACCACAGAACGTCCCATTCAGCAGATATGAAATGCGATTCAGCATCATCCAGTATGGCGTGCATCGGGTATGGCGTCGTTGAGTTTGATGTGTCTAATGTACAGTTGAGTGCACGGGTACCCATCCTGTAGATACTCGGGAACAAGTTGCAGGACGCGACGCGATGGTAGAGTATGATCCAAAGAGCGATGGCCCATAACTGATCCTGTTCCAAGGAGCACTAACACTTCTTATGTACCACACATCTGGGCCCAGGCAACAGATACCGCTCTAGATTCGGTGAAGCTCATACAGACGTCGAGCATGGAGAAAAGAACGAACCCATAACAGGAATCTTTACAAAAGAATCAAAGCAAAGGAACAAATTCAGATACTTACGCATCAATAGCTTCCTCTACATTCCATCTATGTGCTTTTAGGAACTGTAAAGCCCACGATGATTAGCGATGATGGACAATGTAAAACTTCACGTGATCTGAACTCAAAAAGTGACAACTTTGGTAGGGTTTCGATGATCAGCTGGAATTATTTCTGCAGAACATACCTTTGCTGCTACTGCATCCTTGGCCTCTGTGAAGTTCACAAACTGAGAGATCAGTTGCTTCTGTACTCCGGAGTAAGGTGGCATGGCGGGGTGATGGCGGGCGATAGTCGAGGAGGGGAGTTAAAGATCTGGTGGAGTCGACAGACGAGAGGAGAGCGAGAAAGTTGAGCTAGTACCTAGTGAGATTCGAGGCACCGGTCGCGGCCAACAGAGTTGAGTAAAAGAGAAACCTATAGGAGAGATAACTGAAGGGATTCACTGGAGATGCTTGGTCCACACGAGGAAGGATCCATCTTCGCTATTTGAGGCGCTGACTGATGTTCTGCTGGGCACGTGCCCAGCTGCACCTATTTTGTATATGTCCGACGAAGCCATGAAATTGATATGAGGTTATACAGTTGTCGCCTTACAAGTGAAACGCAATTCTGCGATCTACTTCTCTGTGGAAAATCTGGAATATATAGGTAGATCTCCAGTCTCGGGTGTCTGGCGGTGTTTGACTTCTCAACAGCAAACAGCTTACGCAACTACCTACTGCCACTGCCTACCCATCTATATTCAGCACAGTTTCGCGGTTGCTTTAACATGGAAGCTATTGACAATGGATTTTGAGGGCTATAGTGCGATGTTGTCGGACTCTCAGGCCAACGAATCATGGCGTGTTACTGGCGAGTCGGAGAGCAGAATGCATAACGTAGAATGGGAAGATGATAGTTGATATTGGACATAGAGACGAAAAGACTTTTGTAGCCGAACAGATGCGAGACTCCAAACTCCTGCGACAATCCCTTGATATCTAGTATGCGAACACCATATATGATCCTGCCTGTGAAAAGCACTTCTATCACGTCGTAAACAGGGTATCTTCCTACACAAAGGTTAGCATTAATATATGATCCCAAATAGCCCTCGTCAAGAAGACAGAGCGACGTACCTCTCTCAGGTATTCTCCTACATCCGCTTGCCGAAACACGGCGATCGCAGTGGGATCCAGCTTGCGGATCTCAGCGGTGGATCGGGCAGTAACTCCGAATCCCTGAGCCCAGTCAGTTGCCTATCCAGAGAACTTTTGCGCTGCAGACCATCCATACCAAAGGTGTGTCGTTAGAGTCGTACACCAAGACTCCTGTATGCTCCGGGATATCCTCACTCCATCTTCCGACGTGCGCTTTCACAACATTCGACCCGTAGAGGTAAGGCATGATACCATTGTCCTTGATCCAGACTTTGTATCTCGCATGAGGGGCAATTACGTCGAGCGCTAATCATGCCACTGCGTTAGCCAGCCATGCCATCACGATTCTGCGCGACAAAAAAAAAAAAACACGAACCTGTGATATGGATTCTGAACTTTCCAGTCTTGGTAAACTTGCCAATACAAGTTCCGAGAGAAAGAAGGGTGTCCCGAGGAAAACTCGTCGATAGATCTGCCATTGACTTCTTCACGTAGTACACTCGGTTTCCTTGCAGACGGAAGACATGGCGCTCCTCCTCGGAATCGGACTGGGGCACGATGAGGTTGTTGAGTGACCGTCCGGTGTAGCCTGCCAACTTGGCAAGCAACGTCTGCAACTCCTGCTCCGTGAGTTGACGCATTTTTGCTTATTCTTTGATCAGAATAAAAATTTCTTGAAGCTCCGCGGGAACAAAAATTCTAGACAAGGTGGAGCGGGAGCTCTAGCGTGAGATTCTTGGCGTTCGGGGAAAATTCAAAGGAAGAAAAAAAGTTTCAACTCCGAACTTCGACGATTGCCGTCTTTGATTTCGAACAATCCACGCACAGAAATTATGGCCCCTGGACGCACGATAAAGAGGAGACGACTAAGTCCTCCTGGTGATGAGGAGGATACCTCCTCCCGACCCTCGCGTGATTCTCTCAACGATTTCTACAACAATGCTGCCGAATGGGATCTCGAACAGGACTACGAGCGCCGACCGCGCAAACTAGGCAAGAAAGACAAAGAGAACACTAGGTTGCCCATTAAGACGGCAGAAGGGCTGCAAATGGTTGAGTCTGAACCAGAGGCGGAAGAGTCTGACAGTTTTCTCGGTACCGACGACGACGAAGACGGTGATGAAAATGAGGCCGATTTTGACGAGGATATGGAAGATGACGACGAAGCTGCAGAGGAAACTCCGAAAGTTCCATTAAAGTTGCAGATTATTCAAGCAAAGGAAGAGCTTGCGAGACTGGCGACAATCATCAACGAGGACCCGGAAGAGCACATTTCCTCCTTCAAGACGATGGCTGATATGGTGGAGAACGGCCAACATGTCGCGATACAGAAGCTGGCCCTCGCTGCGCAGGCTGCTGTCTACAAGGATGTTATTCCCGGTTACAGGATTCGTCCTCTCAGCAAGGAAGACATGTCCGCGAAAGTCTCGAAAGAAGTGCGCAAACTCCGGAGCTTTGAACAATCGCTATTGTCTGGGTACAAGCACTACGTCCAGAAGTTATTGGACCTTACGAAATCCTCAAAGCGCGATATTGCAGCGGTCGACCCCGGCTTAAAGAGCATCGCGATCAATTGCGCCTGCAACCTCCTCCTTTCCGTACCCCACTTCAACTTCCGCACAGAGCTGCTGAAAATCCTTGTGAATCGTCTCGCAAAAAGGCAGATCGATGCTGATTTCGTCAAGTGTCGAGAAACAATGGAAGAGGTGTTTCGGAAGGATAATGATGGAATAGTCTCTTTGGAAGCTGTTCGTCTGCTGTCAAAGATGATGAAAGCCAAAGATTTCAGGGTACACGAGAGTGTCTTGGACACATTCCTTCATCTACGACTTCTCTCCGAATTTTCGGCAAAGGGCTCGAGGGATAGGGTAGACCGCCGGCCAGCAGAAGAGGAGAATACCTTCCACGGCAAGAAACCGAAGCAGAAGCGCGAATTCCGCACCAAGCGAGAGCGCAAGCTGCAGAAGGAGCGAAAGGCCGTGGAAAAGGACATGAAAGAGGCGGACGCTTTAGTTTCCCACGAAGAAAGAGACAAAAACCAAGCGGAGACACTGAAGCTTGTCTTTGGCACGTACTTCCGTATCCTGAAGCTTCGCATTCCCAACCTCATGGGTCCCGTCCTCGAAGGTCTCGCCAAATACGCACACCTGATCAACCAAGACTTTTTCGGCGATCTGCTGGAAGCGTTGAAGGACTTGATCGGCCACGCCGATAAATCTGAGGTAGAAGATGGCGACGAAGAGGAAGCACAGGAGGAAAGCGAATCGACGTCGCGAGACGCTCAACGAGAGGCTCTACTCTGTACCATCACTGCCTTTGCGCTTTTGGAGGGGCAAGACGTTAGCAAAGCGGCATCATCTCTTCACCTCGACCTGAGCTTCTTTGTCAAACATCTCTACCGCTCCCTTTATTCCCTCTCTGTCAACCCCGATGTCGAATACAACCCCACCAAGGCACTTCGCCTGCCTGATCCAAACTCAAACGAAGCAAACGGCTCAACACATCGATCCAAGAGCAAAGTCAACTTCCAGACACCCACTGTCCTCCTCCTTCGGTGTCTCCAATCTACGCTTCTTTCCCGCGCACATGGAACGCCACCTACCATTCGACTTGGCAGTTTTACCAAACGGCTCATGACAACCTCTCTCCAGGTACCTGAGAAGTCTGCACTCGCGACGCTGTCGCTCCTGAACCAAGTCGCCAAGCACCATGCGCGCCGGATCGCACCTTTATGGAACAGCGAGGAACGGAAAGGGGACGGAGTGTTCAACCCCTTCGCCGCTGATGTTGAGACCACCAACGTATTTGCGGGAACAGTATGGGAAGGCGAGTTGCTGCGTCTTCACTATTGCCCTCAGGTTAGAGATGCGGCAGCGGATATAGAAAAGTTGATTGTGGGCCGGAATTGAGCTGCGATTACAATACCAGACTTCAGTCTTATTTTTGAGTTTATGATCATTTCGCAAATTTCTCGTGCATTTCTCCAGTGCAGGCTATCACATATTTTTTTGGGTTTTTCTGTCCTTTTTTAGCCATCGACATACTGGTGATACCCGTAGGTAAACTGAGCACGTGAACACACGGTCCTTTAAGAATCTCCCGTCCTCCTCACATCGTTAGTGCAAATAGACCCAAATCCATCACTCACTCATCAAGTAATAAAGCCAGCAACCAAATTCGTCAGGTCCTAAGGAATGTTTTCAGTTATGAATTCAAATAGGAACGCTGAGCTTCGGCAAAACATTGAGTGAAATGTATTCCAGGTCTTATCGTCGATAATCCCAATTCAACTTCAGTTTGGACTAAAAGCCCCAAAGCGGCAGTCACGTATCTCAATGATTGGTGCGCAACAAACGAATGCTCAACGAAGTTCATCCGGATTTGAGATCTAAGCATGATGGTTGCTCTGATTACTCTCAGGCGAGGCTCCGCTCTGCGCTGCCGGATACCAAGTTGCAGCCTGCCAGTCCTGTGTCCCCGTTTGAGCTGAGGCAGTGACAGAGACAGGACCAGAAACCTGAGGGGAAGAAGGTATATTATGCGGAGTTTGGCCGGCATAGCTCGGCCGCATCAAAGGTGCTCGAGGGGGCGCAGCCGCCGCAGGGGAACGCAACTGGATATCCCTATTGAGTGACGAAGACGAAGAGGGTGTAACAGCGAAGGGGTTTGCGGGCAAGCGGTTGGCGGTTGGTGTTCTGGTGCCGATATTCTGGTGAGGATGCGGATTTCTCAATCCGCGTCTCTGCGGGGTAGGTCTCTCCGTTGCACAGGTCATCTGTCCGGTCTGCGTACGCGGCTGAGGTTCGAGGCGCTCCCGATCACGCATGATCTGCTGCTGTCTGTCATTGCGTAAAGCGGGGTGGATAGAGCTCGGGCTCTCCTCGGCGAGTGTCGAAGGCTGTGAGACTCCGACTGCAGCAGCCGGGGCAGAAGGCGTTGAGGAATGGCCGTTCTGTCCTTGGGAATTCTTGGTCTTCTTATTCCGACGGGGCGTGTGCAAGAATTTGCCGCCAGCACGACTTTCACCATCATCCCGGCGGCGGAATCCAAACATCCCCTTCTTGTGAGGGGTCTTCAAACCTTCATTGGTGTCAAGGTGTGAGTTCTGGA
Source organism: Aspergillus oerlinghausenensis (assembly GCA_014250555.1). Taxonomy (NCBI): domain Eukaryota; kingdom Fungi; phylum Ascomycota; class Eurotiomycetes; order Eurotiales; family Aspergillaceae; genus Aspergillus; species Aspergillus oerlinghausenensis. The sequence goes on from JAAKEQ010000070.1 coordinate 85,693, forward strand.
TGAGTGAACTCTGTCCATTCTCAGGAGCAAAGTTGGCTGCAGATTGACGACTAAGCTTGGGCGCCTTAGGCTCAGGAGAGCCTGAGGACTCTTGAGCAGGGTTTCTTCTCACCCCTCTCTTCACCTGAGAGTCTGTGATCTCTCGGCGTTTCTCTCCTAAAGGCGTGCTGCGGAAGGGCACGGTAGTGGACGGAATGTTTTGAGCGGGTCCTTGGTTGTTGTGTTGGGTCAAAGAGCCCTCACCCTCAGACACGTTCTCACTTTCTTCCTTCTCCTTTCCTTTCTTCTTGTCTTGGTTCCTGCTTACTTCCATTTCACCCTTCTTGACACACCGCTGTCCATTTGTATCCTGTTGTTTCTCGTTGTCCTTGGTCACAACGGGAGTATTTTCAGGCGCCTGCAACTCAGTACCTGTGATCTTCGGATCGGGTGCTGAGTTGCAGGAGGCACACGCCTTGTGAGGCGACGTTCTTGACGCGTTGATTTCTCCTCTCAGTTTGTTGATTTGGCTCGAGACGCCGATCAACAACCTCTCTTCCATACGCCTCATTTGAATTTCAATTGCTCCGACCTGGCATTGAAGATTGGTCATACCGCGGTGCAGGTCTGACACGGCCTCATTCTGGCCTGCCGTGCGGGCATTGATTAAACGCAGAATATCGAACATGGCGTCTGTCTGTCGCAGAATCTGATCCTTTGACCAATTGTTTGAGTTCTCAAGTACCCTGCAAAGTCTCTGAACAACGTTGTTCATATGGACATGGACTGCTTCGATATGAGACGTGAGCTGCTGTTCCAGGTCCGCTGTGTTCCGATAGTCTGGATCTGGTGGAGGAGGAGCATAGCCTCCGTGACTTGTAACACCAGCAAAGGGGTGTTGAGCGACTGCAGCGTGAGGTTGAGCATTGAAATGCTGGATGTGTGTCTCTTCGAGTGCTGGTTGATATGCTGTCATCACGGTAGGCTGAACTCCCCCGTGACCATGATTGAAAGATGCGGGATAGCTTGGCTGATCAGTCGCAAGCATCACAGGAAATCTATGTTCATTCGTGCGAACTCGTCCCCGTCTGCTGTGGGCGGTATTTGGAAGGTCTGGGGTCATCTCGGCACTGGCATTGTCGTATATGGACGGCGAGATCGGATCGGCAAATTCATCTTCCACCGCGTAGAAGGAGATATTTGTCGATGCAGGGCTGCCCAGATCGTTCTCCGCTCTCAGGCTGCGAATGCTTGGTTGCTCTCTGATGACCTGCGCCTGTCCACTGTTTTCGAGCTCGCCTGCGCGGGCCGCAGGAGAAGAGCCAGTCAGTAGCAGGGTATCAAGCTGCACTTTCCTCTCGGACTCTCGCTCGACAGGGCTCTGCATGGCGTTTCTGCCCGCAAAGGGCCCAAGGCTCAACTTTTCATTGTTTGGCTGCTCGTCATTTGCCATGGAACTAGCCACAGCACAGGATTCAACGCTCGTCTGCGAAAACTGTCCAAAGCTGATGTCCCTAAACGGAAAGGGTGGTGCAGACAATGGGTAGACTCCCGGCTCTCGTGGCTTAGGGACATACAGCTTCTCTTCGTTGAAGTCCTGAGTATTCACGCCAGAGATCTGTCCGCCTTCATTGCCCGCTGCTGGCTCGTTTTTAGAGCTGTCCCTGCGGAACTCCTTTGCAAGGTCTTTGAGACTGAGCTTGGACCTGAGCGCAGCCACTCTGGATTTCATTTTTTCTTTCTGACTGTTTTTGTCCGCCTTATTTTCGACGTCTTCGGGCCGAGCTGGCTCGGTGACGGAACGCTTCTTAGTCATGGTAGGATTGCTGATGACGTCCGACTTGCAAGCCTCGACGGATTCGCCATTATCTTCCACTGGAAGGTGACGTGGCTTTGGCATGGGAAGGGCCAGCTCAGCATCGTAATCGAGGCCGGACGACTTGCGTGAGGTGGTTGGTCTGGCACCCATGACTGGACCCTTACGAGGTATAGCGACTACGACGAACGAGCTTATTAGCATCAAGTCCTCCGTCTTCAGGGAAAAGCATTCGTGGACCCCTGTCGAGGAGATATTGAACGCTTGCTTACCTTTGTCGAAGCTGGTAGTCTGCTGCTGAGCGACTACAACCAAACGAGCATATTAGCACCAAGGTTCTTCCGTCTTCAGGGAAAAGCATTCGTGGACCCCTGTCGAGGAGACACCGGATGCTGGATGCCTGCTTACCTTTATCGAAGTTGGTGTTGGCAGTCTGCTGCTGCTGCTTTTGCTCCTGAGCCTTCATCTGCGCCCACGCGTTTCCACTCTGCGAAGCCATGGCAACGTAGCAGAAGTAGTAGGCAGTTTCTTTTCAAAGGATTCTCGAGCAATGATATCAGAAGCTTGTGCTTATCACGACGGTTGAATAAGGGCAAAGATGGAAGAATTATGGAAGTGTTGCTATGGATATGAAGAAAGTTTGATCGATGGTCAGCTACAATGCTTGGGAGGGTGTTTGGGCTCGCTTGAGATCTCACTTTGTGTGTGTGAGCACCGCGCGTCTAGCGAGTAAACAGAACTTCACGGAATATCTGCTCAGTGATGTTTTCTTGTTTGTGTTGCTGGTGCTGGTGTTGGTGCTTGCTAGCGCTTGAGGAGCAGACGTCACTCAGGTGCTCAGCGTGAACTACAGCATGTACTTAGATTCTTTAACCATTTGTCTCTCTTTCTCTCTGGCAGGCAGAATGATATCAGGCTTAGGACTACTTAGTTCTTTTCTTAAAGTACATGTAGCTATCCCTAAGTAGGAGCTGTGATCGAACAGGATGCCGCTCCATAGCTGGGTCTGTATAGAGGCAAGCCTTAGATTCAGAATACGTAACGTTTAGTACAAGCTGATTCTCTCATGGATTATCCAAAGCTACGCTGCGAGTGTGGATTGCGATTCCTACTATATGACGTACATAATCTTCTGTATTGATTGAGAAAGTTGGTAAACCAGTCCGGGTTGAACAGGCGATATCACTGTATCGTTACCAAGAGACGGGGCAAGGAGTTCAGGATGCTTCTCGCTAAGGGAGGTAACAAGCTACACTGTCAGAGAGGTCTGCCTGTGGGAAGAGACTACCTATGTCTGAACATTTGTCAGACAGAATTCTAATTGGGCGCAGATATTGCTACCTTCTTGCACATCTCAAGGGTAAAAGGGATCGAATCTAACGGAAAGGTAATCCTGGCTATGGCTAGGGTAATGCCACTCCACGAGACTAGCTTGATATTCTACAGTAAGGAGCATTGTTGAAAATCGAGTCATTCATTCATCATAATCATCAAACATAAACATCATTACACACTGGCAGACGATCACATCAACCGCAAACTTCCGGCCAGTCATATCGATTGTTACCAAGGTCAGACAGCCTTCCAAGGTCGTGAGAGAGTTGCGACAGTTAGAGAGTAGAGTAAGGGAGATAATATTAACGAATTGAGAGCAAAAACTTCACAAATATCAAATACAGGGGAATCGAGTCGAGTAAAAAAATGAGCGGCGATAATCAATTTTTCAACAGATTCAGACTTATCGGGTATATGCACGCCAAATAATAGCCAGCAAGGGCGCAGCGAAAACGGTCATCAAGAACAGATTCCTGAATCTCATTAGCTTTGGCACTGACAATGATTAAGCGATTGATTAATTGATCACTCCCGGAGTTCAGAGACTCTGTAGAGCAGAATAATTTCTTGGACAAGCGGTAGGAGCAGCCATCTACTGGTTCGTCCTTCCACGACGGCGGAAGGGCGAGAAGATGGCGCCGAAGAAATTGCCGAAGACGGCACGCAAAATAGTCCTCAACCAGCTGTCTCGCTTATGATTCAAGGAAACAGCAGTGACTGACCGATTTTGACTGGGAGAACGAGACTCCTCGTTGTTCTTGGGAGCAACTGCCTTGCCGGCATCGCTCTCAGTAGGAGCAGGAGACTCGCTCGCGACGGAGGGGCCGTCGGTAGACGCAGGAGCGTGCTCGTCGTGACCGGCTGGCTTCACAGCCTGGTTATCCTTGGTGGAGGAAGTAGGTTCCGCAGGCAACTGTTCTGTGGATGGCAGTTCCAGCTTTCGGAGCAGAGCTTCGCGGTCGCCAGCAAGTGCTGCGAGAGCAGGATCACTTTCAGGCTCGGGTGTGGGCATGTCCTTCGAAGTGGAGGATTCGGCGATCTGGGGTGCAGGTACGAGGTGGGAAGTTTCCTGCTTGTCGTCATTAGGCCGAGACTGTTCCTTGGTGTTCACATCGTCCTTAGGTGTAGCAACGACTTCAGGCTCTTTGTGAGACTTGGAAACGACTCCAGCAACAACAGCACCGGCAGCGATGGCAGCTGCAGCACCAGCTCCAACGAGCTCAGGAGTCACAATCGAGTCTTTCTCTTCTGAGTCCTTGGCGGCCTCCACGGTGGGCTCGGGGGTGGCATCCTGAACTGGAGGGGCAGGCTGAGCGGAAGGATCGACGTCTTTCTCAACCGAAGAGTCACCATTGGAAGTAGGGGCCGGCTCTTCAGCCTTGGGTTCCTCGGAGGCTACTGGTTCGGATTCGACCTTAGCGGCCTCCTTTCCACCAGTTGGAGGTTGGTCTACCTCTCCACTGTTGCTGACCACGCCATTGACCTCAGGTTCTACTGCTGTCTCAGCAGAATCTTCCTTGACGGCCTCAGGCTTCGCTTTGTCGGTAGTCTCTTCAACCTCTTGAGCCTCGCTTTGCTTTTCAGTCGCGGGTGCGATGGTCGGCTCAGCGACGGGCTCAGCGACGGGCTCAGCGACGGGCTCAGCGACGGGCTCAGCGACGGGCTCAGCGACGGGCTCAGCGACGGGCTCAGCGACGGGCTCAGCGACGGGCTCAGCGACGGGCTCAGCGACGGGCTC
>JAAKEQ010000071.1:0-88748 GCA_014250555.1 Aspergillus oerlinghausenensis
AATATAAGTAATCTAGGGATCTAGGGTAATTATTTAGATTTAGTCTTAAATTAGTAATTCCATCTCCCTAATTAGTTCATTTGTGATGGTAAGCTGGGGATATGGTTTAGGTTAGGTAAATTAGATTATTTCTCCTAAAGTCATGTCCATTCTGGATATTAGTTCTAGAGGTATAGGGCCTAGCTGTGGGCCTATATTAGCTATTATTCTACCTTCCTTATAGTTATTATTACTATAGTGATCTTTGAATGTAACATCTCTGGATTAGATGATTTAATTTATTTCTAGGACCTAGTATATATAGATATAGCTATTATCCCCTTTATAGCTAACTAGGTATGCCTTATAGGTATAAGGAGCTATTTTTCTTACTTAAATATAGTCCTCCTTATAGATATTAATATACATAGGAATGCTAAATAGTTATAGGTGATCTAGTAGTGGAAATAGATTACTAATTTATAGTCCCTTATACTAGCAAGTAATTAGGGCATGATCTTCTCCCTCTAAGATAAGATAATTAGTGATATATATAGCCATTTTCATGGCATACAGCCATATCTGTTTAGGCAGATTAGAATTAATAATTATTGCTTAGGCTGTGCTATTGATATAGCCACTATAGATCTCTATAATACTATTTATCTCTAGGGATCCAGGAGGGGTGATAATAATAATAATTCCCTTAGGTTTAGCCTATATATAGAACTTATTAAATTCTGTGCTGCTATCTATATGCTATATAGGAATGTATTTACCTATTAAAAGCTTATGCTCTTTATTCTATTATATAAGAAGATCAGAAGGTTTATCTTATTTAGATTTACATAGTTTAATGTGTATAAATCTTAAATAATTATTAATACTAATAAGATAGTAATAGTATCTATAGATTCCCTATAGCTTAATAGGCTATAGATTAACATGCTATAGTAGACCTAGTGCCTTTATATGGTTTATAGGCTTATAAGATATCTATTTCTTTGCCTTTGCCATATAGCAGGCTTTGCAGTGGAATTAGTTAGATCTAATGACTTTATCTCTATTAAGATTACCTTATTTAATAGTAGAATTTAATTTAGACTTACTACAGTGGCCTAATTAATAGTATATTTCTAATAGAGTTAGTATAGCTCCTATAAAAGAGGGCTTATTAAGGACTTTTAGTATAGGAACACCTAATTCCTTTGATATATAGCTAAAGGTGGATCCATCTTTATATTCTAGGATATTTATTTAAGAGTTATAATAGAAACTAAGCTTTATAAGTTAATTTATTAATATTAGTATTATTATAGCCTTGGAATGAAATTCATAGGGAAGTATTAATTTATTAATTATCTCTCTAATCTTATAGTAAAGAACTAATCTACCTTCCCTATCTATTCTAGATAGGCTTCCTTCTACTGTTTTAAACTTATATCCCTTCTCCATCTATATATATAGATAATAGTTAATTATATAGGCCCCTTTCACATATATTATATATATTATGCCTGAATCTAGGACATGGCAATGGTCTGATTCTTGTAGATCTTAATTATTAGGCTTAGTGGATTTATTAGAAAGGGAGGAAAAGGGCAGTTTAACAGCTATACCTATAAAATTAAGGACTGTATTAGCATATTCATCTAGAATCTGTGTAGCTAAATAAGCCATATTTATCTAATTCTGATTTCCCCTTCTTAGTGGCCTCTAATACTAGATATCTAGACTGGGGTTCCACTATAAAGGCTTTTTATCTATAAGATAATAGCACATAGGAGGCCCATGGGCAGGTAGATAATAATATATATAGTTTCCTTAATTATTATATTTATCTTACTACCTTTATTCATATATATATTCCACATGACTCTTTCCTAGGGGAGGGAAGATCTTCTACTTTGTTAATTAGTTCTGATTTATTAATTTTAATTAGTTAGATTAACTTAATTAATTTACTTAACTAGATTACTTACTCTAGGAAGAAGAGGAAGAAGATACTTTACCTTTAGCTCTAAAAGCTATCTTATACTTATTCTCTTTATTAATAGCTAATATATAATACTTATAGAAATTATGCTTCTTTAAGGCCTTAGAAGAATCTTTAGTAAATATATATTCTATAGTATTACACCAAGATGGAATCTCCTTTAATAACTTATCTATTATTAAAAGTATTACTATATAGGGTGTAAGCAGTGTATCTAGCTATTTATATATATCTATATAGTCCCTGAATGTATTAATATATTAGGTAATTATTATAAAGTTAGATCTCTTTATTTATACTATTACTTTAAAATTAGCTCTAGCTTCTGAGTGGCCATAGCCTAATATAATACTTTAGATTATGTTCTATATATTATTAATATATTCTATTAGAATTATTATAATATATAGTATATTAAGAATATTATCTCCTACCTAGCTAATAAGCTAATTCTATATAAGCTTAGATGCCTTCCTCTATACTTTATACTTTAGATTTATTACTTTAGGCTGGGGTATTAATTTATTAATAAGATTATTAAATTTATAAAGATCTAGCTAAGCCTTTGCTATATAGGTCTAGATCTTATAATCTTTATATAATTTTAGCTTCTTTATAAGGCTAGCTAGTAAGATAGATATTAAATTATTATCCAGCTTCGCTGCCTGTGTTTATAGGGGAGGAGAGGGGTATTCTATTCTATCTATTATCACCTTATTACATTGATTTAGACTTAAACATAGAACTAGCTAAGTTCTCTCCCTTATTAGTCCTTCTTCTTAGAAAGCTCCTAGTAAATAGAGAAGATTTTCTTTAGCTTCTAAATCAGTTATATAAAAGTATATAGAATTATGAAAAAGTGTGTAAACTTACTATAAAATACATTAAAAAGGGCAAAATTAAAGAGATCTAGAAAGAGGGATCAAAACTAATGTAAAATAAATGAAATATAAGAAGAGGAGGGCTCATAACCTCATGAAAAGCAAAGAGAAAAAATGAATATGGATAGTAAGTGTTGTATGACACGTGAGCACGTTGGTTGTTTATCTTGCTCATCCACCTCCGGCGTAGATATACCGGAAAGAATCAACTAACTAATGAAATACGAGACCATCAATTGCAAACCACCATAAAATGGTAGCATATCTGGTTTTTAACAATCTGGGACCTAGATTTATAATATTCCCCTAAGCCATCAAATCTCCTCACATCATAATCCATCTAACCACCCCAGCAAGGGCTTCCTTACAGGCCGGTAAGGCCAATATTAACACCCTTGGACTTACCAGACAAAATTATCAAAATCACATACTAAATTACTGAATACTATCAAACCTTCCCTAATCAAATAAGATCTTAAGACCTTAAAACCCAAATCAACTACATCATCACACATTACCCTGACCCACTACCCCATCTTACTCCATCAGATGCACCAGCTCCAGCTGGAAGAACTAGAGCCATATCTAAACCTATTAATATATAATACCCTAAGTCCTGGTTATACTCACTGCAGACATTCTAGGCCATAATATAGTGTTTTCTTACAAGAATGAGTAAAATCACTACTATTAAACCTAAAATCACACCTATATATATACAGATGCCTAAGACAGTGGAAAGACCTCAGGCTATGCTAACTAAACCACAGCCTTAGAAGGCTATACTAGTTAACAGAGTCCCACTCATTAACTTTAATCCAGTCTTTAGTAGAAAGCATTCCTTTATATTAGACCTAAAGCTTACTATACCACAGCATACTCCTGCTTCACTATTAATACCTAATCCTATCTAAGATTCCTTTACCTTATATTACTCACCCACTGTGGAAATATAGCATTCTTAGTCTAATAATAACATTGTGTCTAGCAACCTCCCACTAGGCCTAGATTCCCTATTCAACCCCCATAAAACCATATGACCTAGGCAAATACTACTAATAATAGACTAAAATACTAGCCAGGCTTCATCCAGCAAGCAGCAAGCAAATACTAGTGAAACTAAGGAAGTTAAGGAAATATTATTCTCCCCTACTTAAATATAGGTACTATAAAAGATTATATAGTAAGTAATCCAAGCATCACTCCTAGTATTTAATAATAGTAATACCCTAAGGTCTTATAAACCTGTCATTAGAATAGACAAACATCATACCCCCATTGAATACCATACCCCCATTAAATACCACACCCCTATATCATCCACAGGCACTACATTAAGTAATAATCACTGGAGACCCACAGATATTAGCTATTTCTTTCCTAATATACCATACTCATGGGGATATGGAGATACTATTAACAAAGATAATAAGATATACTATCACTCTGTCTATGCATTTACTAATAGGCTCCATATAGCAGCATAATCCAGAGATGTGGTAAAAATATCCTAAAATTTAGATATATGCCTTCAGGGAGAAGCAGTGAAGTGGTGGAATAATAAGCTAGACCTAATTATATAAACAGGGCTAATTCACTCCTTAAGCATAGATAACTAGTATAAGCAGCTTAAGAAACACTTTAAAATACCCCCTAGCTAAGTAATGGAATAACTTACTAATACTAAATATACTATTACTAATATCTAATGCTGGAAAAGCCCCTTAGCATATATTTTAATAGTTATTATCCTTGCTAAATAAGCAGGTAAAGTAGAAATAGAATATCTACTAGTTCTCCATGCTTAGCATAATATAGACATTGCCCTATACTCTAATATTAATAAACCCTAAGAAGGTATAACCATTACTAAATTTATTAATATCTTAAACTATAAATAGACTAATTAGTTTAACTATTTCTATAATTTTTACCCCCTAAGGTAATACCCTCCTTAATAAACCTAGAATATAAACCAACAGCAATAGCAAAACCATTAGATATAAGGTAAAAACCTATAGTAATAGTAAAACCACACATCAAACCCCTAAGGAAGATAGTAGTCCTAAAACCCACAATAGAACCAAAGAGGGCAACTATAGCAGAACTATCAGGCTAACACACCAGTTTATTAGCAGAAGGTACTCCCACCCCCTATAGCTATGCCTCCTATTCCCCCATAGTATCTAGCTATAACCTAAAGCAAAAAAGGTAAATCTAATTTTGCCTACATATAACACTATAGACCTAAGTATGTAAACTATAGTAATAATATAGTAGAATAAGACTATAGCCTAGCTAAACCATAGTTTAATAACCCTAACTTTTACTATAAACCAGGCCCTAAAAGCAATGAGTAATATGCTAATAATCTATACATAGAACTAGAGTATTATAACTTAACAGACACAGACATGTACATAGTAGAACTAGAAATATCTAGCATTAACTGTATTAACTATAGCTCTATATTCCTATCTAGTAATACCCTATATACTCACATACCAACTTATAAAGTGCTAGAAGCTAAGTCTTATTATCTAGACCTAGTAACACCCATCATCCACTCTACCACAACCCTAAACAAGGATATTCCTGGGCTGAAATTCTAAAGCTAGAAATATATAACTATATAAGCCTATCTAGCATAATTAAACTCTGCTATATTAATTTATCTTAATACTAGCTGTACTATAATAATTATTAATAAGTAGTTTCTACTATATTATACACCTATAATTAAGATCCTTGACTGCCCCACACCTATACTAGTTAAAGATATATTTAATAGCTTTACTAGCATATATTTTACTATCATTCTACTATCTTTCCTAGTAATAGTTAATAACAAGCCCATACTAGCACATATTTAATATAAGGCTTATATTACACAAGGCCTAAAGGTAAACATGCTTATCAGAGTTAATATATTTACTATAGAAGGCTTTTCTATTAACTTCACCTCATATATAGCCACTATAGCATCATATAATAATACTATTATCCCTATTACCATTACTCCTAAGCAAAATCACTGTGTGATACCATAGCCTATCTACTCTAATAAGAAAATTACAGTTTAACCACAGCAAAAGATCCATATTCCTATCTAGTAAAAGGCATCTAAGGACCTACCTAAAGATAGAGACTATCTATTTAAGCTACTCTAGCACTATAGCTTAGCATTTTTCATACTAGTAGTTAATATAAACTTCTCCTATATTATAGCAGTTAACCTAACATAGTAACTAATCACTATTAATAACAGAGTAAGAATTAGAATACTATCTAAGATAGATGTAATCAACATATAGCATATATAACTAGAGGAAGAATAGTAAGCTATTATTAAACCATAAATTACTAAGTAACATAGAGTAATGAAACTTACTAAACCAGATCTATATATAGCTATATATGAGGAACCTAAGTAACACTAGTAAATTATCCTAATTAATAATAACCCAAAACAGTAAACCAAACTCCCTAATAGTATAATTATCTATGGGAATAACCACATAATTAATATACTATACCTAGTTCTTATAGAATTTCTAGATATATAAATAAACACTAACTTTATCAACATCCCTAAAGATAAATGGATGCAAATACTAATGAAAGATAGCTAGGAAAACCATCTATAAAAAAGCTTAAAAAGATACCCTGTAAGTTAATAAGATAAAGATGTCATAGATAAAGTATTTAATAGACTATATTAAACTAGGTATATAGCCTTCCCCAAAAACCACATGCTGTCTAGTCATCCAGTGTTCATTATATGGTGAATAACTATAGAGGATAGTAAAGAGAAATTAAAATCCTAAGTTATTATAGATAATTACAACCTCAACCAGGAAGCAATACCTGATGTATACCTACTACCATCCTAGGAAGAAATACTATCATTAATATCTGGCATGAAATACATCACCATCATCAACACAACATAATTCTTCTACTAATGGTGAATCCACCCATCAGCCTATAAGCACATTACTATTATATCTTACTAAGGACAGGAATACTTCAAGGTATGCCTAATAGGATTTAGAAATAGTGGCACCTATATATAATACTAAATCAACAATATATTCTAAGACCTACATGAATTCTGGAGAGGTTTCATTAACAACTTTATCATTTAGTCACTCACCCTAGAAGATCATATATCATACCTACACCAGGTACTTTAATAATGCCATAAAGCATGCATTATACTAAACCTAACTAAAGCATACATCAGATTCCTATCTATAAAGCTCCTAGGGTAAAACATTACATCCCTAGGCATATCAGCCCCCGCAGATTACCTTAAGGCCCTCATAAAAATAAAATTCCCCAACACACTAGCAGACCTATCAACTTACCTAGGAATGATAGGTGTCCTAAGGAATTACATACTATTCTACACAGGCAAAGCCTAACTACTATAAGATAGAAAAATATATCTCACTAATCTTAGCCCTACTAAAGGGAAACCCTGCAAAAGCTACTTAGGAAAAGCCATCCTTACAGAACTAATATAAAATAAGAATAAAGTATTTACTATGATATAGAGCTATTTTAAAATACTACTAATACTTATCTATCACAACCTAAAGCACTAAACATTCATAGATATTAACTCCTTAAAGAAAAGAGGACATGGTATAATACTTTTCTATACTAAATATAATAATAATACTTCACTATATTATAATCCTAATTAGAATGTAGAAGCCACCCCTGTATTAGTAATAGTAGAACTAATACTCTTCCTAAGTAGATTACTTAGAAAAGCTGAGAAGTAATACTAGCTAATAGAGCTAGAAATATTAGGAGTTGTCTAGGGTATTAGAAAGCTCTATTATATTATTTAATCATACTATAAGCCTATTATAATATACACTAATCATGCTGTAACTATATCTATTATAAAATAAATATCTCTTATAATAATAGCTAATATTAACAAACTTAATCTATGCTTAGTGCGCGCTAGCTAATTCATCCAGATATTTAGCATCAAATTACACCATAAGCCTGGACACACCTATCTAGTACTAGATACTCTGTTAAGGCTGCCTAGCTATGCTACTAATAACCCAGAAGATTCCCTTAACATAATCCAATACTTAGATGTATGCCTATAAGGTATTATAACAGTAGCATACACAGCTAGTGTTATTATTATTAAAATATCTAATAAATAGAAGTAAAAGCTCATTAATAGCTATTAAAAGGACCTAAAATAATTAAACATCATCTAGATAATCCAGACTAACAAGACATTACCTTACCTAACTAGGATACCTTATAAATTACATGATAGTATCCTCTATTCTTTACCCACTATAAAGGGCAGCTAAGAGGTGTTATATATTCTAATTATATATTTACATAAGGTGCTTTAGATCGCGCATGACAACATAGGTCACCTAGGATTTACTTAAATAGTTAAGAATCTCCAAGGAATGGCAATACCCTAGTTAATAAAAATAGTCTTAGAATACATCTAGTACTACATAATATGTTTAAAACACTAAACCAGGCACTATAAACCATATGGAATACTGCAACCTATACTAGAGCTACTAATACCTTTCTATATAATTATTATTAACTTTATAGTGGGATTACCAGAAACTAGCACATATAATGCAGTCATATCTATAACAGATAAGTTCACTAAAAGGAACATGGCTATCCCAGGCTAAGATACCTAGACATTAATATAATATGCTGACAGTCTGGTCATACACTTAGCTAAAGGCAACTAGGGCTCTCTAAGAAAAATCATTTCAGATCAGGACCCCAAGTTCATCACATAAATATAGAAAGATATTTTTAAGCAACAGGGCATGTAACTGAAATATATAATAGTATATCACCCCTAATCTAATAGTTAGTCAGAGTAGTATAACTAAATAATCAAACTCTATCTCTATATAGCCATCTCTGCCCTGAGTAACTACAAAGAATGGCTAAAAGCATTACTATAATTATAGGCAACATTAAATAGTTATTATAATTTATCTACTAGATTTTCTGCTCACCAGCTAATATATAGTATAACACTACCAAAACTAACAGCTCTCAGATTACACAGTAAAGGAAAAATCTAAAGCTTTAAAGCTTATATTAACACAGCTAAGACACTAAAATTAGCAGTAATTACCATAAAGAGGCAGTATAATAAATCACATAAGCCTATAATATTTAACCCAGGGGACAAAGTCCTGCTGAAACTACACAAGGGATACATAATCCCTAAAGCTATATCCGCAAAGTACAGTGACCAGTACACAGATCCATTCTATATTATATAACACATAGGCCCCTTGGCCTACAAGCTGGAAATACCAAATACTTAGCACATCCACCCAGTAGTATCCATTACAAATCTAGAGCCATACCCCTCAGGCTAAGATCTATTTAACCATCCCTTACCAGATAAGCCAGGCCCAGTGCAAGTTAAAGGCCAAGAGGAATATAAGCTCAAGTACATCATCACTAAGCACATACACAAAATAAAAGGCAGAAAGGTGAAGATGTAATACCTAGTTAAATAATTAGGATACAAGGACTATAAGAACACATGGCTCGACAACAAGGACCTTAACCATGCCCAGAACCTCATCAAGGAATTTAAGGACCATTAAAGGGCCACAACATAGCTATACCACCTTGAAATATATCCATTACTGTTAAAGTATATTCTTTATTCTATATTTAGCAATACCATAACACCCCATCAGTTATTACCTAAGCTCAGCTTCTTTATCTATTCACTAAATCACTATAAACACTATTTACCTATTATTATTTAACTAACAATAGTAAACACTACTATATATACCTTCCCTTATTATCTTCTTACTTTCTCTCCTACACCTTTCTTACTTTCTCTCCTACACCTTTCTCCTTACATATCTATCCACACCCCTAATACATATCTTCCCTAGATCTAATAGTTGAATCTTCACCCACAGTACAACACACCAAATTACCAGCTAAATCCCTAGACATACCACTTTGTTAACACATTGACTACTTCTATGATAAAATTAAGGAAATACTATTTAACTATATTATTCCTACTAACTATGTTCTCCCCAGCAAGCAGCATCTATTTATAAATAACCCTAAACCTTATATAACTCCCCCTACTCCTAAAATATAATTACTTGCAGATAAATCATCCATAGATAATAATATAGGTGCAAAACACACCCCCTCTAAACCTAAAGTAACCCTAGCTATAACCACAGTAGGTAAAGCAATTATAAATATACTAAACCTTAAAGCTATAGCTATAAAGAAAATTACTAACATATAGAAAGTAGCATAGGACCATAACTATAACCTATTTATATTTATACCTAATAAGTAGCATGTTAATATTAATTTCTCTATATTCTACCTTATATTACTACTACTATTAATGCCAAAATTTAATAATAAAAAACCCCTAATAACAGTAGTCAGTATAATCAAGGACCTTCTATATAGTTACTTAGACACCTATAAAGCCTACTATCATCTAGTATATATAATAGTATTCCTACAAGCCAAAATATACACACCCTAGCATAAAATATATGAAGTATCTAGAAAAACTATCATAATAAAGGATTATAACCTCCATCCACTATACAAGACTGAAATCAAGCACCTTAAATTAGCTAAGATATTATTTAAGGACTAAATCAGTTAGCTAGAGGCCGCATACAGTAATTATAGACTAAAGATGATTAAATTCCAGAATAACTAGCATGCCTGGGAAGTTAAATTACTTAAAATAATCTATAAATAGGACCTACCTCCCCACAGTAAAGACACCATAGCAAAAATATATATATAGGCAAAGCAGGAAAAACATAAAGAAGATGATAATAAATATAATATATTTTACTATAGTAACTCTGTAACACTAGCTATATAGCCTGTCTACCCCTAATAATAGAATAGAAGCCACAGCCCACCCCTACTACTTTACATTCTATAGTAACTACAAGACCTAAACACAGTAATTACAGCTATTAATAATACCATTACTAACCTTATAAAGATATAAACATAAAGCATAACTTCCAAGGGTAAGAAGCATATATATTTCAGAAATATTAGTGACTTAGAGGAAGAACTAGATAATAATGAAATCACCCTACCTACAGACCTATCTATATACCTTAACTAGGTTACATAATAATATGCATTATAGGATATAACTACACCTACAGATAATAAGGACCTACTTAAGAAATACAACCTCCCAGATAATATCAACCTAAACCAAACCACTTGGCCAGCAACCCTCAAAAAATTAAGAACTATACACATTACTAAAGACCTCACTATATACCCATGGGGGAAACCAGCCCTAGCCCTCCAGCACACGCTTACCAGAGCTACAGGCTATACCAAGGACTTAATATTCACTAATAATACAGTAAAGGCCCTCTACAGAATTAAGTAATAGTATTTCACCCAAAATAAGATAAACTAAAAAGCCCTATCATCCAACAGCATTAATCATTAGGCCCTCACTACAAAAGGAAGAAAATGCATTACAGATGCTCTTAAGGAAATTAATAGCACTAAAGACATACATCCAGTGTTTTTTAACTAGCATATTTACTTATTTATCCAGACTGCTATTCCCTTTGCTTACTTATTCACTTGTTTTACCAGATGGCTCCACGCATTTGCTTATTTATCCAGAATGCTCACTTATATTCCCTTTACTTACTTATTCACTTATTTTACCAGACTGCTGTCTCCACACATTTACTTATTTATCCAGACTGCTTACTTATATTCCCTTTGCTTTACCTTTCCTACAGCAAGGACGCTGCATTTTTCAGCGGCCCCCATATATTATATGACACGTGAGCACGTCGGTCGTTTATCTTGCTCATCCACCTCCGGCGTAGATATACCGGAAAGAATCAACTAACTAATGAAATACGAGACCATCGATTGCAAACCACCATAGTAAGGCTATCTGTTAACCGATCCCCGCGTACTACAATTTTATGGTAATCACTAGTAACGGGTGTGATTTGGGATTAAGAGAAGGTCTGATTTCTGGTAATCTAGCTAATAAATAGACTATTTATAATTAACTAAATAAAAACTCTGCAAACTCTATTTAAATAGGTAAGTTAAATCTATAATAGAATTAAGTAATCTGATTAGCCTAGCCTGAATTTAGTAGATCCTAATTTCTGATAATTTACTAGATATGATAGTGGTAAGATATAGCTAACATACCCCCCTAGATAAGCAAGTAATATAAAGCTAATTCTAATATTTATAATTTAGTACTATTAATATTAAATAAACTTTTAAATACTTCCTAATCAGGAAGGTGAGATAGAAGGCTAGTATTAAGAGTATCTATCTTATTTATCTGATATTAATCTTTAGATTAAATTAATTAATCTTTATCTAGATTAATAAGGCTAAGCTATCTTATAAATTTATAGTACTTCTAGCATAGGAGTATCTTTATAAGGCTATCTACAGGTATTTTACTTATCTTAGTCTATTAAATAGAAATATAGCTAGATTAGACTTCTTGCTATAGCTAGTAGTAATAAATATTAATATGTCTAAGCTTTATATATACCTTAGGCTTATTACTAGTGAGCAGATCTATAGTCTGTAGATTATTATATAAGATAGAAATTTAATACTCTAGATTAAATCTAATTATAGTAAATAGTTACTTCTACTAATAGATATTCTTTATAACTACTAATATGGCTAGTAATTTAGCCTTAGTAGTAGATATAGTAACTATCTTCTACTTCCCTGCCTTCTAATTAATAGCTCTACTATATAGTAGGTAAAGATAGCCTTCTGAGCTCTTCTGATCTAGATAGTCACCATAGGCGGTGTTGCTAGCCACTATATAGACTTCCCCACCATAGTATTTAATAATATATCTTATTAAAAGATTCTGTATTCCTTAAAGGTATTAGATTACCTAATTTACTAATTCTATATACTTTAGTAAAGGGTTGATAAGATGCTCTAATAGATTAGATATTATCTTTATAATATCTAGCCTAGTAATTACTATAGGGTATATACATAAGCCCACCTTCTATTAGTACTTATAGATAACCTTATAGCTAGCCTGCCCTTTAAATTTAGTAAGAGATTTACCTATAGTAGGAGTAGATAGTAGATTACTTATTTATAGATAGTACTAGTCTACCATCTTATTAATAGAGCCTGCCTGGTTAATCTATAGTATTTAATTAGCCCTATCTTACTATATCTTAATGCTTAGAAAGGTGCTGGCATCTCCTAAATTATAAAAATTATATTTAGCCTATAGTCTAGTGATTACCTAATCTATATATAATTTTAATTCTCTTTAGTAGAGAAATAGTATGTTATTAATAAACACTATAATAATTATCTTATTATTAGTATAGAGGCATGTGTCTTTATTAATAGGGTAAAATCTAAGAGATTTAAGGGTTTTAGTTAGCTCTTTCTGCTATAGATAGGGTAACCTATATAGGCTATAGAGGGCTTAATTTAGCTGCTAAATATAGCCTTATTCTAAGTATCTAGCTACTATCTAAGTATATACTTCTTTATTAAGGAGGCTGTTAATGAAAGTATTAGTGTCACATGCTCGGAGCAACGCGGACCCAGCAAGCCCCCAGCACCAAGCCCTCTCTCACTTAGATAATAGTACCCCTAATCCCAAACATACTTAATAGAAATAGGGGTCCCTGAACAGCTTAGTATAGACTAAGTGGTTTATTCTAATTATTACTATACATACATTCTTACTAGCAAGCCTATACCCCTTTAAAACTCTATATTCTTATCTATAGCCCACAGCCTAGTTACTAATACCTCACTAGCTAGGAACCCCTAGGCTAATTACCCCTAATTACCTTATAGTTTGAACTACTTCTACTATAGATTACTAGATATAAATACTTAACAGCACACTAACTAATCTAATAATAGGGACTCTAAGAGGCTGATGAACTAGTACCTAGAAACTAACTAGGAATCAGCCCTTAAGGATGTCTATAGGTTACCTATTAGAAGCCCCCTTAGTAACCCCCCTTCCATGGGCTGTAAAGCCAGTGAATTAAGGACTATAGAAGTAAATACATCTAATCTAACCTAGACTAGTAATGCAACCCCTATATATAACTAAGATAATAGGTCTATGCCACTAGCTACTATTAATAATACAGTACCTATGGTCATGCTAGATTAGGCTAGCCTTACTTAACTCATCCAGAGCTTAAAGGTAGTTCTAGACTAGCATAATAATAAACCCAAGGGCCTTAAGCTAGCTAACCCAGCTATATAGGATAGCTATAGAGCCTATACTAGCACTAAGCTAAAGACATTCCTATAAGACCTCTCTAAGTATTATCTAGCTAAGCCCTAGACATTTAGCAATAATACTAATAAGGTCTTGTATATAACCTCCTGGCTTAGCATAGATATTAAGAATACCTAGTGGGATCAGCACCCTAAGGGGCACAAGGCTAGCTACTAGGAATTTAAGGACTTCTTATAGGACTATATTAAACTATAGAGGGACTATCAAAACACTACTATATACTAGCTTATATAGCTCTAGTATAGGAAGTATATTTAATCCTTCTTTATAGAGCTCCAAGAGCTGCAGAATATGATTAAACCTAGCCTAAGCCTAGAATAGTTCTAGGTCAGGATGACTATAGAAAAATTATGACCTAAGCTAAAGGCAGAGGTCTAGTATATACCTAGCTATAACTAGTTATTAGACTATCTTAAGGCCCTTATAGCTTAGTAAGAAAAGATCCTTTAATAAGAAGGATAACCTACCACCTTATAAATAGCTAGAGTAGGTAACTCTAACTATTATAACTCCTACCTATAGAAAACAGGTATCCTAAGTAAATAAAAATAATAGTATAGTAGCTTACTAGACATGCTCCTAGCAGCCACTAGTAATAGTAAAAGAAATAACTAACCATCTAATAGGTACCTAACTAGGAGACCTAACACCTAGCAGAAATAACCTAATAATAAGGACTAGCTATAGAGGGAGGGGTACTGCTTCTATTATAAAGAGAAGGGGCACCTTCTTCTAGCCTGCCCTAAAAAGAATAACTAAGAGGGGGGCATACCTCCTAAGGGTCCTCCCTCCTTATAATAAGGACCTAAGCCCTAGGAGTTTAATACCTTAGTTCATGCTAGGGAGCTACTAGTGCCTCCTATCCTTGCTAAAATTAAGGTCTAAGTTAATAAGATGGTTATGACTACTAAGGCACTCCTTAACTCCAGGGCTGGGCCTAACTATATATCATATTAATTTATAGTATGAAATAGTTACTAATTTAGTAGTAATATAATGCTTCCTCTAGTAGAGCTTACTAATAGCTTAAAGGTAAAGATCTATAGGGAACCATCCTTAGAGGTAATAGTAATAGATAGGGAAGTAACTAGTAAGATATTCTAGATTCCCTTCCTAATTACTAATATTATAAGATATGACATGGTTCTTAGATATAATTAGCTCTAGTAAGCTAACCTAGATATTAATTAGAGGGTAAGTAGCTAGTATTACTATATAAACTTACTAGGGATTAAGATCCTAGAGCTAAAGAAGTTCCTTAAGAAGTTATAGGATAGGGACCTCTTCCTTTTTATAATTAATTAGGTTAAACCTAAGGCCCCTAACCCCAGGATACTACTACAGTATTAGGTATATATATAGGTATTCTTAGAGATAGAGGCTAATACCTTACCCTCTAACTAAGTAGTCTATAAGATATAGCTATTTAATAGGAAGTTACTACTATATAGCCCTTTATTTACTATATCTTAGGCAGAGCTGGAGGCTCTATATAAATACCTTAATAATATATTAAAAAAGGGGTGGATTTAAGAGTTATCTAGCCTAGCAGCTATACTAGTACTCTTTATAAAAAAGCTAGATAGAGGCTTATATCTTTATATTAACTACTAGGGGCTAAATACTATTATAGTTAAGAATTACTACCCTTTACCTTAAATTAATAAGTTAATAGATTATATCTAGGGTGTAAAGTTCTTTATAAAACTAGATTTATAGGATGCCTACTACTATATCTATATCTAGTAGGGTAATAAGTAGAAGACAGTATTTTATATATACTATAGCTAATTTAAATACCTAGTTATATTATTCAGACTAACTAATACACCAGCCACCTTCTAGGCCTATATTAATAAGATAATACAGGGAATCCTTAATAAATTCTATATTATCTACCTAGATAATATCCTTATCTACTTACAGACTAAAGAGGAACATGAGTAGCATATTAGGGAGGTCCTCTAGTATCTTAAGGGTGTGAACCTATATACTAAGCTATTAAAGTATAAATTCTACTAGACTAAAGTCAAGTTCCTTAGCTTCCTTATGGGCTGAGATAGGGTATAGGTAGATCTAGTAAGGCTAAGTACTATTAGTAAGTAGCTAGTGCCTTACTTATTCCATAATATCTAGACCTTCCTAGGGTTTACTAGGTTTTTCTAATACTTTATTAAGGTATATTTATAAATTATAATTCCCCTAATAAACCTCTTAAAGGGGGTAAAGAACAGGTATAAGATAAGGCCTTTTACCTAGATAGAGAAGGCCTAGAAAGCTTTCTAGACCCTAAAGGATGTGTTTATTAAAACCCTAATTCTTATATACTTTAACCCTAAGAAGCAGATCCTCCTTATTACTAATATATTAGGCTTTATAATTATAGGTATCCTCCTGTAGCCTAATAATAACTTAATAGGGATATATAGTGGCTATAGATAGTGCCTAATTATATTCTACTTAAGAAAGCTCTATAAAGCTAAATAAAGGTATAAAGTATATAATTAAGAGTTACTTATAATTATTAAGTACTTTAAGCACTAGAGACACTACCTAGAAGGTAGTTATTATCTAATTAGGGTCTAGACAGACTATATAAACTTAACCTATTTCTTTATAATAAAGATACTAAATATAAGGTAGGCCTAGTAGGTAGAACTGCTTATAGCCTATAATTTTATAATTAAATATAAACTAGGAAGGCTTAACCCTATGAATGTACTATTAAGGCACTAGGACTATAGGCTAATTAGGGATAAAGAAACTAGAGCTAGCCTCTTACCTATGCTTTAGAGGAAGCTAATACCAGGTTTATAGTTAAACTAGACTAGCATAAGCACCCCTAGTACTTATAATATACTAGTAGGGTTAGGAAGTCTAGAATTCCTAGTCCTAAGACTACTAGTAATAGAGGCTACTAGCCCTAAGGTTACTTAGGACTTACTAATAGCCTACTTAAAGGATATTATCTAGGAACTATAGTATAGGGATACCTATATATAACTAGTTTCTAAGTAGCTAAAGGAAACCCTAAGTAATACTTAGTTAAGGAACTAGTAAATTAATAGTAAGGGTCTCCTATAATTTAAGAATACTATCTATATACCTGCTAGTACTATAGTAAAGTAAGAGCTTTTAAAGATATACTATAATAACCTATATATTAGGTACCTAGGAGTTGATAAGACTATGGCCTTACTCTAGTATAAATTCTACTAGGAAGGGATATAATATGATATTAATAAATACATCTATATATATATAGCATATTAGAAGACTAAGACTTCCTAGTGCCTTGCTATAGGGAAGCTTATTATACTACCTATACTAAAAGAACCATAGAGTAATCTATCTATAGATTTTATCACCTTATTACTACTATTAGTATAAGGATGGGAGGTGTTTAATATAATCCTAGTAATTATTAATTAATATATAAAGATGGCTAAATACATCCTAGTTTAGAAGATAATCACCATAGAAGAACTTACTAATATATTCTTAGAGAAGGTTATCCTATAATATAGTGCTCTAGAGAGTCTAGTAATTAATAGGGATATACTATTTACTAGCTAATACTAGACTAATTTCTATAGAGTATTAAGAATTAAGAAATAAATAAGTATAGCTTTCTATCTATAAATAGATAGCTAGATAGAGTGCTAGAATTAGATATTAGAGGTATACCTATAGTTATTTATTAATTACTAGTAAGATAATTAGGCTATATAATTACTAATAGCAGAGTTTATATATAACTATGCACTATATACCTTAATAAAAATAGCACCCTTTAAGGCTGCCTATAGCTATGACCTAGCATTACCCTAGCTTACTAATATTACTAATAAATCCTCTATTATAGCTATGGAAGAATGCCTTAAGATACTTCAGGATCTATAAGACTAGCTAGAGGTTTACCTAGCTACTACCCAGGAAACACAGGCTAAATACTATAACTAGAAATACTAGGATATCTTATTTTCTATTAGTAATAAGGTACTACTTTTACTAAAAAACTTAAGAATATAGCATCCACATAAGAAGCTTAATAATAAGTATAATAGACTATTTAAAATTACTACTATTATTAGGAAGTAGGTGTATACCCTATACTTACTAAAGTTATATAGTTAAATCCATCCTACCTTTTATATATCCCTCCTTAAGAAATAGAACCCCTAAACTACTAATAAGACACTATCAGAACCCTAGCCCCTTAATATTAATAGAGAAGAGGAATAGGAAGTTAAGGACATACTAGCTAAGTAGATTAGATAGGGAAAGACTTAATACCTAATTAAGTAGAAGGGCTTCCCTAACTATAAGAACTTATAGGAACTAGCAGAGAACCTAGGTAATACTATAGATATATTAAGTATATATAAGAAGTAGGCTAGACAGGCTATAGAGCAGCCCTATTAAAGAAGGGGAAGGAGATAGCCTTTTTCCTATAAGGTTTTTACTATCTACTAGCTCCTACCTATTACCTTAATAATATAAACCTTCCTCTGTTTTCCTACAGGGTTTAGAGGTTTAATAAAAATAGGTCTATAGCTATAACCTACTTAGAACTTATATAATATAAGGATATCACTATACTAGCAGTAGCATTACATTATAAAGATAACTAGGTATAGGGAAAACCACTAGTTATTATTACTAGAATCCCTAGCATCCCTAGTAAAATTCTAAAACACCACCATCTCATCCTTAGGAGTAGGAACCAGGTGACTAGTAAGCATATTTACTATAATATAAAGCTTAAATAAGTTATAATTAATTAACTATAATATATAGATAACCCTGCCTATATCATCCTTAAGTATAAAGCCTATTATTACCTCTATCTTATTACATAATACTATAATATTGCTAGTATTATATTTATTAATTAGGGTCTCCTAAAATATAGTAATATAGTAGATAAGCTATATAGGGACTAGCTTATACTTCTTCTTTAAATACTAATAATAATAATACTTATAATTTATATTTACCTAAATATAGGGATAGGCCACCCTTTATTACTACTCTTACTTAATATAGTACTAACAGCCCAGGATAAGGAGGGGTATAGTAATATTAGTATACTAGTATAGGGAGGGGGCAGTAATAGGAGAAATAGAGTAGGAGATAGATATAAGGTATAGTAGAGAGATAGAGTAAGAATTAGGCTTAGACTAGGAGTAGTTAGCTATAGTAGTAGTAGGTATAGATAGGTTAATATAGTAGTATTAAGTAATAAGAGATATAGTAATTTTATTCTTAGACTACCTCCCTATTAGCTTAAAAGACCTAATATAGATAACTAAACTTAGTAAGAAGGAGTGCTTATACTAGTACTATTTAAACTAGGTAAGAGAGAGGTATTAGCCTACTAATACTTCTCTCTATAAGGATAAGCAGGAGTTTAGGAGCACTTAATAGATATATTAAATAGTATAAATATAATAAGTTACTAGTAAATACTTATCTTAGAAGATATTATAAAGCAGAAAAGAAATTAGATAATATTATAGAACTAAATATTAGTAAGAAGAGGGGAAACTAACTAGTATTTATACTACTAGGAAACTAATATTATTAAGCCCTTAATACCTATTAATCCTAATTACTTAGTAAGGCCTTACTACTATACTTATTAACTACTTACTCCTAACCTATTATAACAGCTAAATATAATAATAAGTTAATAATATATTAATAAGATAACTCTATAATATTATAATAACTAGTAAAATCTAATTAATTACTAGTACTATACTAGAATAAAGCCCTTTAAGGAGATAATAATTTTATTAAGAATTAGCTTAGTATCTTCTAATACCTTTTAAACACCTCTTAAACACTAACTTAAAGCCCTTTATTAGCTATAAATAATAGCAGGAGCTATTAGTATTACCCTTTAATATCTACTTTAGGGCTAGCATAGTTTAGGATAAACCTCTCTAAAGGGGGGAGGTAGTTATCACATACTTAGAGTAATATAGACCTAGTAAGCCCCTAGCGCTAAGCCCTCTCTTACTTAGATAATAGTACCCCTAATCCTGAACACACTTAATAGAAATAGGGGTCCTTGAATAGCTTAGTATAGACTAAGTAGTTTATTCTAATTATTACTATATATATATTCTTACTAGCAAGCCTATACCCCTTTAAAACTCCATATTCTTATCCATAGCCCGCAGCCTAGTCGCCAATACCTCACTGGCTAGGAACCCCTAGGCCGATTACCCCCGATCGCCTTACAATTAGTTATATCTAGTTATTAAATATCTAGATTAAATACTGCTATTAGTGCTATTAGTGTTCTAAATATTTATATAACTAGGGTTATTACTATAGTATCCTCTCTATTTATAATCTATAAATTACCTTATATACAGATTTGTTCTTTTACCTTAAGGAGATAACTATTATTATTAAATTTATATATAAAGACCTATATTAATAGTAATACCTACTTTCCACTAAGAAATCTAACTTTCTTCTAGATATTTTAGGCTATTAATATATTATATTTAAGGTCTGCTGTAGTATAGAAGAGATCTTTAAGTAGATAATTCTTAATATCTTAATAGCTCTTAGGGGGTAGTAAAAGCTAGCTTTAATACTTTCTACCTAGTTAAGATAGCTATTTAAATATAGCCTATAAGAAAGCACTAAATAGATAGTATATATTCTTTATCTTCTTCTCTTTCTCCTCCTATTAAGAGCCTGTTTCTTTTATATACAGGATATATATATTTTTCTTAGGCTTCCTCTCCTATTTATAATATAGAATATTATCTATAGAGAAATCTCTATATATCTCTCTAGAAGGCTATGGAGGTAGTTTATATACTACTAGTTATTCTTCTAGCTCTAGGCTTATTTAATTAAGTATGCTAGTAAGAAGCTGTCTTCCTAGGGAATTATTATATTAGTAAATTAGTAAAGCACCTATTATCAGATCTTATAGTTCTTTATTATTATTTTTACTAGGTGTTTAGGGCCTCTAATTAGTTTAAATTAGAATTACTATATATAGGCTATCATCCTATGCTCTAGGGATTCATATAGGTGTATAGATTAGCTTAGTAGATTATACTAGATTTAGGGATGGAGTTGGTTTAGGTATTAGTAGATAATATTTATTATTTTCTACTATCTTATTTAATTAGTTAATTTACTTACTACTCTTACTTATATCTATAATATTTACCCCCTAAGATCTAACTTTAATATTAACTACAACCTTATCTCTAGCCTTACCCTTATCTCTAGCCTTACCCCCTAAGGGGCTACTACCTTTATTTAGAATTAAATTATTATTATATTCTGCTTTAGAGTATTAGATCTCTTTAATATTAATCTCTAGTAGTTACTGCACTACTATAGGCTCCTAAGGTATTTTAATTTAAATAGATAGTGTGTGAAATAGATGATCTAGATTAAATATAATATCTTTATTAAATTTAATATCTTACTTATTAGTAATAGTATTTACCTTTAGATCCTATATCTTCTAGATATTAGAGGCTATATAGCTAATAAGATAGCCTACCTAGGCTTATAGTGCTATTTTATCTAGTTTTAGGATACCCTTATAGTATATATACACCCTGCAGCTATAGACCCTTAGGTTAGTAAGATTTAGTTTCTTTCTATATAGCTTTTCATATAGTATAATCTAAATAGGTATATCTAGTCCTGAGCTAACTTCTCTCCTATTAATATAATCTAGGTGTTATTCTACTTCCTTCTATAAATTATAATTCTGCTATAGGTGTTGATTATTAATATAAATAGCTACTTAGATAGTGTAATTCCATAGCTTAGATAGTAATCTTACACCTAGTAGTAGTAATCTAGCTATAATAATAATAGCTTTATCTGCTAATTTAATTTTACTATTCTAGTTATATATATAATATATAGAGTATTTAATCTTAATGCCTTTAGTATTATATTAGTTAATATACTATATGCTGAGTATTTACTCCTAGTCTAAATAAAGGTATTATAGCTTTACCCTATACTAGTATTTAATCTATATAAGGTAGATGTCTATATATTTCCTTAGATCTGACTTTATATAGGTAGTGTAGGCTATATGCTAGCTAGTTATATTATTAAGGAAATAGATAACCTATTTATTACTATTATCTATGCTTTCTAGTAGAATAAGATTAAAATATATATATTTAAATACTTAGGTAGCTTGCTCTAGGGGCCTCCTTAATATCTACCTCTTTATCTTTGCTAGTAGGCATATTTTATAGTTTATAACTAGGTATAGAATAACCTCTATACCTTTAGTAATATCTTTAAGATAGGATACTACTTTATTACTAGTATAAGCTAGCTGTTTATACTATATCTTAGTTATTACCTTATTCTAGAGAGGTATTATTAACTTTTTAATATTAATAGCTGCTATAAACACTACTCTTTCTATTTTAGAAATTAGATTATACTTAATAATATCTAATTTAAATTACTTCTAGGTGTAAATAATTAGATTACCTACCTTATCTTTAATAAGCTATAGGTATTAATTCTAGAAGTAGCCTTTCTTATTAGTAAGGCCTATAGAGATAATATTAGTATAATAATCTAGTATATATACTACTTAAGATAATTCTAGTATATAGATACTACTATTTAGGCTCTCCCTACAGACCTTAGCTATTCTATATCTAATAATTAGGGTATGTAAGTTACTAAATTAAATAGCTTTACTATTAACTAGATAGAAGTTAGATAGTTAGCTTTAATTATTATAAATATATATATTAGCCCTGGTATCTACTATCTAGCTATCTTATAGTTTAAATACTTCCCTTCTACCTAATAGGCAGGTATAGATATCTAGTGCTTCTTCTATTCTAATTACTATATACTAATTAGTCTATTTACTAGTAGATATATTATTCTATTTACCTTACTCTATTAATATTTAAATAATACTTATAGCTATTTATGTAACTAGCTAATCTAATTAGTTTACTTTCTTTACTTACTTAACTACTTACTTAATAGCTTCTCTTAACTACTTATTACTTTTTACCTTACTCTTAAATAGTTTAACTATCTTTAGATCTAGCTTCTAATTAGATGGTTACTTCTCTAGGATAATATAATAGTAATTATTAAAATAATATTTCTCTCTACACAGGTAGTTCTACTATAGATATTATGATTAGTTTACTTATAATTAGTTTACTTAATTAGATTATCCTTAGAAAGTAGTAAAGATATGATTTAATTATTATTAGCTATTATATCTTAATTCTAATTTACTAATTTAATATTAGAACTCTATGATTTTATTATATATTAGAAGCTTTAGGTCTTCCTAAAGCTTCTGCTACTAAATAGCTCTATAGGCTAGATCTATCTCTCTTACTATATTAATAAATTTAAGTATAGTAGTATATCTAGTAAGATCTTTTAGTTCTATATCTTTATATTTACTAATAAGATTCTCCTATTTACTTAGCTATTTTTTAATGCTTTAATTATGCTTCTTTAGGCTGATCTTAGTATATTAAATATTTAATTCTAATTAGTATATTATCTTATCTAGCTTTAACTTTACCTAGAGCTTAATAATTATTTACCTTATAGTCTCCTGTTTCTTAATAATATACTAATAATATTAGCTAACTATTAATTAGATTACTTACTATATAGTATAGATACTATTCTTCTCTTATTTAAACTTCCTCTTCTTATAATTATATTACTTACACAGATCTAGCTAATTAGATTACTTAGTAGTTATTAATAAGTTAATAGGCTTAGGTAGCTATAGTAGTATTAGCTTTATTAGCTATTTAATTATTATTATCTTATTATCTAGATTAATATATTTCTAGATCTATTTCTGCTCTGTAAGTATTTAGATATATCTAATCTATGCCTACTAATTATCTAGCTAATCTAGAATGATTAGGACCCTCTGCGTAGGCATGGAATCTATGGTGATTAAATAATTAGGCATATTTACTAGTCAGGTTACTGAGATAGCTGTTATAAATAGCTTCACCCTTTACTCTAGTAATATATATGCCTTTGGGGGTGTAAGCATTATTTTACTTATATAGATATCTAGCAGTAGTTAATTATACCAGGCTTATAACTATTAACTAATCCCCACATACTATGATTTTATGGTAATTACTAGTAACAGGTGTGATTTAGGATTAAGAGAAGGTCTGATTTCTGGTAATCTAGCTAATGAATAGACTATTTATAATTAACTAAATAAAAACTCTGTAAACTCTGTTTAAATAGGTGAGTTAAATTCATAATAGAATTAAGCAATCTAATTAGCCCAGCCTGAATTCAGTAGATCCCAATTTCCGATAATTCACTGGATACGATAGCGGTAAGATATGGCTGACACTATCTAACTAGCTACTCGAAAGCTATGGGTGAGGTGCTCGGAAGCCTGGCTAGCCTAGGCTGACAGCCCCGGAACAAAGAAGGGCCGTCTGCCAGCCGGCCTGGCCTCCAAGACCTTCTGTATTGGGTAGATGCTAATACACGGTCTCGCGTCAGACCTCAGTTGGTGCTCACCCCCTATCCACAACGCACAGTCCCGCAAACTTCTATATGCCGGACAGCTTTATCCCAGAGCCGTGGTTGCTATCAGCAACTGAAGATCCTTCCTCTCCATACTATCATGACAAACGTGAGGCTGTGCAGCCATTCAGTGTCAGTCCACGCAGCTCTTTGGGGAAGAGTTTGGCGTATAACGAATTGCGAGTAATTCTAGCGAGGTTGCTATGGAACTTTTGACATTGCGCTTTGTCCGGAGAGCGACGCTTGGGACAAACAGGCAACGTATACTTATACTTTATGGGACAAGAAGCCATTGATGAGGCAACTGCGTGATGTTCGAGCCAGATAATCATGCTTTGTGAGATATTGTGGACGAGGTTATTCGTTTCAGTCCAGCGTGGGCTGGCTGAAAAGGTAGGTGCATCTTAGGAAAGGAAAATACACTGTACGAGCTTCTCAATCAAATGATATAATTGGACTTTGCCAGAAAAGTATGAACCAGCGCATCCTTGCATATCTGTCTTGTTCCATGGACTTCGCCCACGCTCTGACCGACAGAATCAGTCACAGTAAGCACTAATAATAGTAAGAATCCTTGTGGATATGGGTATGTGAAGCACTTGAATCAGATGAGAAAACGAAGCACACCATTTATACTACCAAAGCCATCTCCTTTTTTACGCAGACTAGCCGATGAGAGGCTTAACCCCTCGGCAAGGATCCAAAACCCCCGTCAGCAGGAATCTAGTTGTATACGATAGAGCCTTTACGATGTCTCATGAAAGCCTACGATAAGCTACTAGCGCATTTTGGTTTGACAGCAATAATCAATGCAATTTGAATCTTCCACCCGGATTTGTAATCAATGGCTAAAGCGTTTTTACCAAGGAATCTCTCTCATCTGGCCCTCTTCGACTGGAGTTTGTCAGCCGTGTCGGCTCCAAGGTCACCAATGTCACCGTCGGCGATCGAGTCTGTGTCATCGCAGTAGAAGGATGCTTCTCGACGCATGCTCTTCTAGCGGACTCATTGGTACACAGGATCCCCGATAGATTGGGCTTTGAAGAGGCTCCCACTATGGTTGCTTGTTACACCACCGTCTTCCAGACCTTGTGGACATTGGTCGCCTCTAAAAGAGACAGGTATGCATCGGCTTTCGCGCTCCACGGTTCATCTCTAGCTAATACATTGCCTCTAGAGCGTCTTGATCTACTCTGCCGCTGGTGGTATCGGCTACTGTGCTATCAAACTCTGCTAACTCGTCGGAGAGGTGTGTATTTCCAGTGGCGTACGAGGTATTATTGATCTAACATGACGCCGAACGCCAAATATCTGTCACTGTTGAAAGCGAAGAGAAGGCACAGTATTTGATGCAACATCTCAATATCCTGGAAACTGCATCTTCCACGCGCGTGACATTTCTGGCCGGGGTCATGCGCCAGACTGATGGCCCGGGAGTGGATATTGTTCTGAATCCGCTCTCAGGCGAACTGCTCCACGCTTCCTGGAAGTGTGTTGCAGAGTTTGGCAAGCTGTCCGAGCTTGGTACAGGAGTCAGCTCAATATGGAACCCTAACTGACCAACAGGTCCTACTGTTGCGTGGATCTGGCCCATGATATGAAAGAGCGTCCTGCATCAGTCAAGAGTAAGTTTATCCTCACTCGACTTCAGTCGCTCAACATGTGGTTAACCAAATGATTCCTAGGGTGATGGAACGGGGGCTTGGGATATACGCACAGCGTCTGCTCACGGCAATCCCTCCCATCGTCAACCTCAGTCGCATAAATAATCGAGTCCTTGAGCTCACTTACTGGGCTGTTGATGCCCCGTGCTGTGAAGGAGAGGACAATCGAACAAGATCAAGTCTATTGGAAGCCCGTTTTTCCGATCTCCCAACGGCAGGAGGCAGTCAGTATAATTATGTTCTGTTTTTGACCGCCACCAATTACAGGCGGGCCGGGTAAGTCCATCGCGGCGTGGATGGTGGAGCAGGGTGCCCGCGAGCTGGTCTTGCTATCGCGGAGCGCGGGTAAATCAGAGCCTGATCAGGCATTCTTCGCCGAGTTGAATACTGTGGGATGCAAGGTGACTGGTGTTCCTGGCCGGGCCGCAGTACCAGAGGACGTTGAGCGGGCTATCAGCAGTGCCAGCAAACCTATCAAGGGTGTTATGCATCTTGCGATGGTGCTTCAGGTATGTCTCATTCCTCTCGACGGATTGCAAAGGCTTAGGGCTAATCAGGAACTAGGACGGCCCACTTGTCAATCTGACCTACGAAGAGTGGAGCAGTGCTGTGGCACCCAAGGTGCAAGGCGCTTGGAACCTCCACAACACCTTCAAGAACCGGCCGGTGCTTGACTTCTTCGTCATGACCAGTTCGCTCGTTACACTGGTGGACCAGCCCGGACAAGGCAACTATGCCGCAACGAACACTTTCTTAGAGTCTTTCACGCAATACCGGCATAAACAGGGCCTCCCAGCATCCGTCCTGGGCATCTGTCCCATTGATGACATAGGCTCCGTGGCTGAGATTCCAGCCCTCCGCCTAGAAGCTCAAGGCGCAGGGTCTCTTCTTCCTCCCCGAGCGGGAACTGTTGGACTACATCATCTCGCCATCTTGAACTAGCACCCCCCTGCCGCTTTACAGGAGGCCACCTCGAACCCAACACAGTCCTAGGCTAGCTTAGGATATATCATCATGGGTCTCCGGGCGGAACCACATCTTGAAGATCCCAACTGTCAGATCAGCTGGCGTCGTGATCGCCGCATGGGCATGTACCACAACATCTCCAAAGAAAGCGGACGCGGCTAGCCCCCCGGGGGCAGCTCTAACTCCTTGAAATCATTCCTTGGTTGTGCGGCGGGTGAGACGGCTCTGCTGCTCGATAAGGGCCAATACAGATTATCTGGCGGAAAAATCGGACGGCGTATCTTCCGGTTTATGATGAAGCCTGAGGAGGACCTTGAGCTCGGGCTGAGCTTGCCACAAATCGGCATGGACAGCCTGATGGCTATTAAACACCGACGGTGGTGGAAGCAGGCCTTTGGTTTGGATATCAGTGTGCTGGGGATAAAAGACTTTGGTATTATTCACATTAATCTTATATTCCTATATACTAATGTTATGCCCAGTATAGTTGGTGTATAGAATGATATAGGGGGGCTACCCACTATAGATGCTGCATATTTGAAATATATATACTTAGTATAGTAATATCCAATATCCTACTTTATAAGTATTCAAAATCCCTAGTAGTCAATAATTCAATATCGAAGGCTCTGCTATCCATATCCACAGATTCCCTACCAGGTGATAATTTAATATTGGTACTAGAGAATGAATATCAACACTTAACTAGTCAATGTCCTTATATATGAGTATCCTGCTCTCTGTGGAGGTAGTGGCAATTAGTAATATTTGCAGCAAACAGTAAAAAAATCCAAAAAGTCCACATCGTAGCTCCAGCCCTCGGTACTAGTGGCAGGTGGCCAGCCGGAATATGACGGGAGCTGAAGGACCTATTTCACGGCAGTGGCACGCCAGAGCATATATTGTCCCAAAACACAAATGTGAGAAACCTGAGATATCATTACCATACCCAAGCGCAGAGCCGCGTGGCCTCGTTGAGAGATTCTTTGTCGGATTGCGCCTCGACCTGAAAGGATTGATTATTCACCCCTGTTGCAACAAGAAGCCCCAAGCCCTCCAGAAACCCTAATAGGTCTAGAGGCAGGAACTCCGGCAGTAGCCTCTGGTCTCTGGATTCATGTAAATCGGGGCTGCGCATTGTCACAGAAGGGCTGTCAAAATGCGCGAAGAGCTCGTGTACATTCGCAGCTCAAGGCTGGCTGATGGCTGAGACTTTCCAGTTAGGAAGCTGTGGTGTGAATTAAGCAACTTTCTTCTGCATCACACTGAGTGAGAAGGTCTTGATGATATACTGGCCATGGATGCAAGCGCCATTATTCATGCGCACAGCACCTGCATTCTTAAGCCCAGATCAGGTGAGTTGCACTTGTCTAGTAGTTGTCAAACTTATGCTGTGTAGTAAACAGCTACTGCTAACACAGCTACAGAATATAAGCAGCATACAGTGCATAACCTTCAACATTAAGGTAGACGAATCTATAGAGGGCTGCCACGGGTGAACTCTAGTAAACCAACTTACCCTTCTTCTTACATTAAGCATGTTAAGTAGTATTCCCTCTTGACCATAAGCTTTAAAGAAACTACTCAGAAATAATTGATTAGTAGCCACTGCCTGGAATTAAGGGAATGCTCTATACTGCAATATTGCAGGGTGTGTTTTGAAGTGTATAGCCCATCTGCGGGTTACGGCGCAGCCTACATGCACCGTCCTTTCAAGGCTTCGCCTCAAAGGACTTGGCATAGAAGCCTTTTACACTGGCGTACATTTTGCCAATTGATGTAATTGGTGATATCTACATGGTGGTTGTGACATCTTACTGCCTAAGCGCAAGGCTGTGAGGGGTAGCCATGGGAATTGGCTAGATTCAGCACCTCACGTTAATAGGTAGTTGTGGCAGGCGCGGCTATGCGGAAAGCAAACAATGACTTTCCAATCAAAGAAGTCCTATGGGTTTTCGGGTCAGACTGTGAGATGAGGCCATGAATTCTGTGCAGGATGTGTACTATTAGTTCTACATTATTGGAGCCTTCAAGGTGACCTGTAGTAAGGCCCCCCCTTTTTACAGATATACAATCACCAATGGGCCTAGATCTACATCCATGACACCTTCCAGCATTGTGCGGGCACAAATTACAGTGTGAGCCAAGATATCACGTTGTTAGGCTTGTAATAAAGGGGATGCTGAAATAGAGAAGGCAGGCAACAGCGGGATAGCCCTGGACTGCTGGAATGTTGAGCATAAATAGGAGCTGTTGTTCCTTGCTTCGGATAAGTTCAAGCAACTCACAGTTTCCTCTTCAAAACGCCTTGTGCGCCCTACTAGAATCACTGATTGTAATCCCCGCTGCAAAGATCCACTATGGAGGCGTAAGCATTCCACCCCTTGTGCTGCTCCCCCATCTCCACGACTCAGGACTTACATCCCAGGTAGACAAATGTACGATCCAGATGCATACAATTCCCTCCCCACGCTCTCTGTCGGAGCCCAGAACTTCCAGGACAAGGGCGCAAGGAACGTCCTCCTCAGTGACATCCGAGACCTCTTCCTCCGTCGAGGGGTTTACGAACGCTACGGAATTGCTCTCTTGCACCGACA
Source organism: Aspergillus oerlinghausenensis (assembly GCA_014250555.1). Classification (NCBI taxonomy): domain Eukaryota; kingdom Fungi; phylum Ascomycota; class Eurotiomycetes; order Eurotiales; family Aspergillaceae; genus Aspergillus; species Aspergillus oerlinghausenensis. Next base: position 30,033 of record JAAKEQ010000071.1, read on the forward strand.
CTTCCCCATCACGACCACCCAGCGCCTGGTCGACTACCGAAACGTCTCAGCGCCCTGGGAGGTAGGCAGAAATGCCGATCCCATCGTACCGAAGTACCAGGGCGCAATAGTGCCGCGCTCCTACCGTCTCTTCCGTGACAGCTTCATGCCATATGAGTTCGACTTTGCCGAGGATGAGGAATCCTCGCACCCGGTCCTTCAGGGTACTAGGGACGCAGAATTTCTGATGGAACTCTCTGTCTTGCTGGAGCAGCATGGGTTGGAGGATGTTCTCGGGCTTAGAACACTGGACGGTCGCGATCCCGAGCTCTCCGTAGAGGTCACTGAGGGTAGGGCAAACATGATGCTGCCGCGCAAGGCATTCGGGCCTGAAAGTCTCATTGAAGCGTTGTGGGTGTTTGGTCCCGAACTTGTTGATGCTTGCCACTGTAAGTCATACTGTGTGGTTGGCAGGTGGTCGCATACGGGTGATTCAGGCCATGGCTGCAGTTAAATTGGAGTACAGGGGTGTCTGCCCCATTCCGGAAAGGTGAAATGAGAGGCATCTGGGCTCAGCAATGTTAGTACATACTGCGGCTTTACTGCCTATTTGAGAATGATGAATGCGACGCTTCGCGGCTTTGGAAAAGCAATGGAAGATTGCTATTGCGGCACTACATGTGAGCCTTATTCTGTAATGTTGTCGTAGTCAATTCTTTCTTTTTACTGGAAGATGACCGTCATTCAACGCCGGGTGGTTCGAATTATCCCTTGTTTGAACTCACTTTCCTTTAGGCTAGCTCAACCAGATACTATCACACCGGCTTCTTATGGGCGATTATAATGGCACCCTAATCAACAGAGTAGAAGGCTGGAGGCGGGCTGTGCATTCAATGATGATGATGATGATGATGATGATGATGATGATTTCATTTATCCTGACCTTGGTGAGTTGAGACCCTGGGCTGACATGTAAGTATTATGTGTGAAAACTATGTTAAACACATGATACTAGAGTGCTGGAACAGGGGACGTCAACAGAAAGGGGGTTGAGTAAGATTACTGTTGTGTTATATTCAGGTTTGCGTGAGGTTCAGGTAAACAGTGTGAAGAGGATGAAGAAGGTGAGATAAAGCAGCAAACGGTGCGAAACCCAATAAATTACAAAGAATGGGGAACTCCAGCATATAATAGTCAGACTAACTGCCTAGTGTGTTTTAGAGCAGCTCAAAGGGCTAGATGAGTCATATCAGCTTTTCTCCGCCAGGGATGGATGTGATCCCAAGATAACCACCCAGGGACCCAATGTACTAAGCCTGAGTGTTAAATCCCTGCTTGTTGATTCCCATGTCTGCTGCCCTAAAGAATTTGGGTCAAAGCCTCGCGCGCATAAAACCACTTTCTTCGCCAGCTGCAACTTCAAGGGTCGCTCTGGCTTATGAGCTACAGAGCCTCACACCTGCAGATTGCGAGAATTTGAGTACCAACAAGCATGTCCCCATAATTTTCCTGCATGGATTCCTTGGGTCGAAGCGAGAAAACCGACGGATAAGCAAGTAAGCTACTATGAGGTCTTGTCACACCGTTGCTTCCCGGGCTCATTCTTTGATTGAGGTCATTGGCTAGAGATCTATCGAGACCGGTTTTCGCTGTAGTAAGCGTTGCATCCAAATCAAGACTTGGTGATTTTCAAGCTGACAGAATGAAGGATCTTCGTAATCATGGGGAGTCGGGCCATCACTTGAAACATGATTACATGGAAATGGCGCTGGACGTTGCATCTTTCATGCAGAGCCACGGCATGGAGAGAGCAACACTTATCGGTCATTCTATGTGGAACTCCCTTTGCGGGTACCCTAGATCTCTCGTTATTGCTAATCTACTACCAGGGGTGCCAAAACTGCTTTAACACTCGCTCTTCAACTACCAGAGCTTGTCTCCGATGTTGTCGCCATTGACAACTGCCCAATCCATTTACCCCTGGTGGATGACTTTCCAAGGTACCTAGAAGGAATGGCAAAAGTCGGGGAGGCCAAGGTGAAAACCCACCACGAGGCTGAGAAGATCCTGAGAGAATATGAAGATGTACATGCCACTATTCTATCTCCACCCTCGTAAGATGGATGCTGACATTGATTGAGCCAGTCTTTACCCATACGGATATTTTTGCTGAGTAATTTTGTCAAAAATAGCGACTCGCCGTACCTGGAATGCCGCGTTCCATTGGATATACTCAACACGGCATTGACTCCCTTGGGCGATTTCCCACACAAGAACGAGGCGGTACAATTTCACAATCCTACCCTTTTTATTCGGGCACTTCGAAGTCATTACATCCCGGAGGCTGCGATTCCACTCGTGTCTTCCTTCTTTCCTCAGTCACGGATCGTCAATATAGACTGTGGACACTGGGTGGTTCAGGAGCGGCCGGAGGAGCTGAGATCAGGTGATTTGTCTATTGCCTATTTCTTTATCCTAAAGTATGTCTGCTAACAAACTTCTTGTTATAGCAGTGGTAGATTTCCTGGAGACTAAGGCTCAGAGGTCTTTGACAGCTTTACGCCCGGAGAAACCTTTCCAAGGGCGCTAGCCTAATGCACCATGGTGTTGAGGGTTGTATATTAAGAGTAGAATATGGATAATACCATTCATTATAGGGGCCAGATATGAAACATAATATAACACATGCTACAACTCACCCCTTCGGCCTTAAACAGGGTCGACACGTGCGCTGCATCTCCAAGCAATGCCACCTACCTCCAGGAAGAAACAGATGAGAAAGAGAAACCAGTCAGCGCAATCGGGTTGAATGCCGCCATTATGGGCTTCAGGTCGCTCGCTCACTCACTGCGAGACTACCATCCGTCCATCTCTCAATCGGTCGCCCTATTTGAGATCTTCCAGACCAATGTCGCTCCTGTGGTGAAGATCTTCCATATGCCGACCCTGACGAAGCTCTTCTGGGACGCGGTCGCCTCGCTTGACACCCTAGATTGCAACACCGAGGCTCTCCTGTTTGCCATATACTATGCTGCGATCATCAGTACTACTGACCAGACCCAGTGCCCTCTCGGCCTACCGCGACCCCAGGCCCTTCGTACCTGTCGCTTTGCCGTCGAGCAGGCCCTCGCCCGCGCTGATCTGCTGAATACCCAGAACATGATCTTGTTGCAGGCGGCGGCCTTGTTCCTCTGTGCCCTGCGCAACGAAGATGACTCCCGAACTGTCTGGTCGCTAACAGCCTTGATTGTGCATATTGCACAGGCGATGGGCCTCCATCGTGACGGCGTGGCCTTTGGCTTACGGCCCCTCGAGACTGAATTGCGACGGCGACTGTGGTGGTTTATCGTCGGCCTCGACCAGCGCTCGTCCGAATATCACGGTTACGAACCCATTGTACCGCTGCAGGCGAGTTTACAGGATAAGATCTTTCGCCTCGCCATCGAGATCTTGGAGCTCTCCTGCTCCGTCCTGTGCAATCCGAGTATCGCTCACTGGGCCTGGCGATCCGATACCTACTCCCAGTGGCACGCAGTTGCCCTCGTTCTGTCCGAGATCTGTACTCGGCCCCCTTGTCTGGATTGCGACAGGGCGTGGGCTGCAGTAGAGGTTCTCTATGATCGCTGGCGCATGAAGGAGCATGCGCGCAAGGGTACGTTGTGGAAGCCAATCGGGCGGTTAATGGCCAAAGCGCGTTACGTCCGTGAGATGCAGTCCGTGGCAGCCTCTGTCGGGGGTTCATCGTCAGTGGTGGAAACGAGCCCGCACCTCCCCCGAGTTGCCCATCACAACAACGTCACGACGACGTTGGATCCTCTGGATGATATCTTCTCTCTGGCACCCTTTATGGAGGTGGGTCCTAGTTTAGATGATCTCTTTCTTGTGGACGATGACTTTGTCCAGGTAAATATGCGCACTGGCTTTTAGTATACTTCACAGTTGACTTGGATGCATCGTTTCTACGTCAGTTTCTAACAGGTATGTGGATATACACTGTATTACCTCTTCAATCCATTTGTCTGATATCAATTACTTCCTGCATTGACATATAGAATCCACGAGCATAATATTCATGGACTCTAGCCACAAACATAGCTAACGTGACTGTTCTTCCAATTATATGTCTCATCAGAGACCTGGAGTAAAACCTTCTGTCTTTGCATTCCAACCAGAGGGGAAATGCGGACCCTCGTCACCGTCCCATCCCCCTGCCATCATTGCAACTGCCAGAAGCAAGGAAGATGAGGCGGGGAAGTATGGAGTAGGCACTCGCGTACCGCCAATGGGGTTGCCAACATCGTCAAATTGAAAGACGGGGTCGAGTAGATAGTTCACGGCCTGCTGCGAGTCCCCCAGACGGGTAGCCGTGAGAGCCAGCATGGGAAAATCCCAGCCGTATGAGTTGGTCAGGTTCCAAACCTGATTGATCTTCATCATCGTCGCGTTGACGACCCCGACGTCCACCCCAGCAGTGGGAGGAAGAAGGCCGTAGACGGCAATCTGGCTGGGATGGTCGGAAATGTAATCGTAGGTGGTCCACATATCCGGAAGATCTGCACAAATGGCGTACGCTCCGTCTGTCACGGGCAAAGGAGCCAGATTATCTTGAACATGCACCCATTCAGACGGAACAGGTTGGCCTTGTCGACGCTTCCACTCCGAGGCAATTTGCAGACCGAAGCGCCAGTACGCTAGTTCGAAGGTGGGATTGTATGTTGAATTCGGGTTCGTGTTCTCCGACGATGGGTACATTGGCGGACCTAGATCGTACACCTGCGTCGAGCTATTCCACCATGCATATGAGGCCATGAACTCGGCGAGCTCTGTCAAGACGGTGTCCCATTTCCTGAGCGTCTGAGGCGTGGGAAACGCGCGATACTCCAGCTCGGCGAAATACATTGCGTGCGGTTGCTGCCAGATCAACAGGGCGTTGATCTCGCCCGGGGCCGATCGACCGGATGGATCGCTCATCTTCCCCAGTCGAGCGCCTCTGTATCCTTGTTCCTTGGCGCGCTCGAGGGACGAGGGAAGAAAGCGATTGTACACTCCGAGACTGCGGTCGAGGAGCTCCCACTTACCCCATCGGGCCCAGTGGCCCAGATGCCAAAAGACCATCTCCAGATGGAACTTTCCGTACCATCCGTTGTTTTGCAGACCTGCTTCTTGGGGAGGGTCTCTCCCCGCGCAATTGACCGCGAGGAGATACTGCGAGAGAATGATGCGCCGCTGCAGTTCTTCGGCGTCCGAGCTTCGGGTGGCCGTGAGGTCGACGAACGATCCTGATTCCCAGTACTTGGCCCACCAGGTCGCTGATTCTGCTTTTACTTTGTCGAAAGTTCTGACCCTGGCGTTATTCTCCGGGGTATAGGCGGAAGTGAAGGAAAACGTGGTCTTTCCAGATAGGTTGAGGTCATATCGATGGGTTCTGTTGATCGGGCCGCTGATGTTCCCTTTGGGTTGCCACGAAATGCTGTTGTAGTAGGTTGTTCCTCCTAGAGAATGCTGAATTACAGCTTTCTGGTGGTCATTGATGGACAGCTTCGTTGTATGGTTCGGCACAGCATTCCAATCACCGACAAATGGCGCTTGGAATGATGCCGCGCCGGTAGTCAGGGGATAGTCGAAGAAGACACTCAACGAGCCATTCTGTAGCAGTTGCGAATCTATGCGCACCGCAACCTCGTCCGAGCTCGTGCTTCCAACGGTCTGCACAACTACCTTCTTCCCTCCCAGAACGAATTCTGATGTCAAAAGTCCAGTATAGAGATCCAAGGTCTGCGACATGTTGGACAAGTCCGCCAGCGAGATATTCTTGCCATTGTACAGAAGACCGATCCTTCCTAGATTGACACGATGCGGATTGGCCCTGAGCCAAGTCGAGATGGCTGCTTCGGCCGTGTTTGGCATATCGTAGTTTACCAGTCTGCCATGAGTCCACCAGCCCAGTCCGGTGAAGTCGGAGGGATCATCCTGGCCCGGCTCCGTAGGCAGGGAGTCATTGGCCCAACACCAGGAGGACAGAATATTGTACGGCAAAATGGTCTGCAGCCCGGTAATATCAGCTCCAAAGGCAAAGTTGCCATTCCCCACTTGGATGGGAGTCGTCGAGGACAAGTTGGTACGGACGGGATTGAAGCGACGGACGACTTGCCGCCGGTTTATCCTCGAGCCATTTCCGCCCACAGCAAGGGTCAGGAATAAGAGTATTATAGTCGTCAACAGGCTAGATAACACCATGATGGCTCGCTGGTCTTGGCGCCTTGATCATGAATGGTCTACATAGAAGCGGACAGTCTATCGCTTCTACGATTTGGACACCCCAGTAGAAGTAGCCGTTATTATTATTCCGGGGTGAAGGCGCAGAGGATCTGCACCATCACTCACTTCCGAGGATGTCTCGGTCTAATGTGGACCGACCAGTAACGATCGGACCCTGCAGATCTCCTTCTACATCGTTCCATTGGTGCAAAAACCAGATCCTTTAAAGGCATAACAAAGTATCCTGTTGGGAGCCATGACATCGGCTGAACTGTCCTATCCTGGTCACGTACATGGACTTCCATGGCGGATCTGCGTCCAACATCACCCTCCGCAACTCGGCGAACTGGTTTCAATTGGTGTATAACTCGAGCAATATCGTCTTTGACAGCATGTATCTCAACGCTTCATCAAGCAATAGCAATCCTACAGCTAATTCGGGTGAGTCGGTTACCTCTTCCGTTACACTTCGGACCTAACTTTGCTAGATGGTCCTCATAGTTGGCTTTGATTGACAAAAACAGGTATGCAAGAATATCCATGTGAGAATATCAATGTCGTCAGTCCTTGCACTAATGTAGTACCTGACGTAGACATACTGACAACCTGACAGATGGACCGATCCCTTCTCGACCTCCACTGTACCAAGGGTTGAGCATTAGTATGCAATCCGAGGTGCATCAGTTATTCCTGTCCTAGCAACTGTCACGCAATGCAATTAGTTATTTTTGTTGAGATTGGCTCTCATCAGTAGTCATGGCAGATAATGATCTGATAGGGTGTACAGCTCCAGGCTCCAGCGCATCATCCCCGGTCAGCAGTAGAACAACCAATGGTAAACAGGGACCCAGAAGCCCATTGAGGCTGGGGCTTATGTCGGTCAAACTCAGACTGATCCCTCCCCCGGCGCCAGTTTCCCACTTTCGAAGACTGAGTCAACGGCTTTTTTTACTTTTATCACCGCAATCAGCCAGTACCAGGGTTTGAACCATGTAGTCCTACTGCTTCCCTTAAATTAATCCATATTGTCGATCTGCTGTGCGCGTTGTTGTCTCGGTGTCTGCCTGTCCCGATGTAACATAGGGCATGGATTATCCGCACTAACTTTGGTCGACCCACCACCATGTTAGGCCGCACAGCAACTCGCTGCTAATATGTGCTAGTTTAATGCTGAGAACAGGGATTCGTGATTCAGTGGACAGGAGATTTTATCTAGGTCCTACGCTGTCAGATAGACTGATCATCTGTGTCGGAAGGAACCGAGGACAGATCCAGGCCAGGGAAAACAACAAACTTTTAAAAATGACAGAAATTTTATCGAATGACATATCAGCCACGTCATTTTGACATGATCAATCCCACCCGTATCTCTACACAGTAGGATCAGTGTCCAGTCACCGGCCTAGGTAGTGTCGGTCCTTTTCTCATTTCAAACTCATCTTTATCATTATACACTTTCCTGCTAAGCCACAAACACGAAGGGCACTAATGCATGACCGATAGATCTAACAGGCGTATTATATAGAAGGGACTGGTCCCTGACGTCTATCGGTCTCGATCTGACGCTTTCCTGTTTCCCTTCTGAATAAGTGTGCCTTTTACATGCATTCTCATGTACCTCAAGAATGCAGCCCGCGTCCTGACTGCGGCTTTTCGCAGGACATCCTCCTTTGCGGATCGCATCGCCGAGTACTGGAAATCATGGCCCAAGAAGAGGCAAAAGCATGCTTTTGTGGTCATCCTGACGGTGTTTATCTTTTGCCTCGGTCTAAAGCTAGGATCTGGCCTGTTCTATGCCCATTACTGGGACCGGGCGACAATATCCAGCTTCCCAAATACACCCTACGTTGATTACTGGGAGTGGGAGACAACGTCCCGCTTCTCGAATGCGCACAGCGCCAATGAGACCCAAGAGAACAGTGATGGCGATGACCTTTGCGACTTCTTCCCATCATACCACCTCTCGCGTGTTCAGGTCGTTCTCAAAATCGGCAGTACAGAGCCTCGTAGTCGTGTTGATACCCATCTGGCCACTGTTACCCGCTGCATAACTAATCTCATTGTCGTCTCTGATCACGAGTCAGAAATCAACGGTCACCACGTTCACGATATTCTCGCAACCCTGCCAGGGAGCTTCTGGGGGAATAGCCCCGACTTTCACGCGTATAGCGCGCTCCAGCGCGGCCAATTCGAGACTGTCGCTGGCTCTCAGGGCTGGACACTTGACAAATACAAGTTCCTTCCCATGGTCGAACGCGCTTATGAAATGAATCCGACTGCTCAGTGGTTTGTTTTTATCGAGTCCGATACATACGTCGTGTGGGACAATGTGTTTCGTCTTCTCGACCAGTTCGATCCGTCTGTTCCTTTATACTTTGGCTCCCCGACTCCGGGAAAGAGGCCCTCTTTCTTTGCCTATGGGGGTGCTGGGTTTGTGTTGTCCACTGCCGCGGTCCAGAGGCTGGTGGCTCGTAAGGCCGGGAGCAACGGCGTGTACAGCCAGCCTTCGTTGAGTCGGCGTTATAAGGGGTTGATCTATAAGGATTGTTGCGGGGATTCAATACTTGGATGGGCACTCTACAAAAGTGGGGTGAAGCTGTCTGGAATGTGGCCAATGTTCAATCCACATCCTGTGCATGGGGTTCCATTTAATGAACGGCATTGGTGTCAGCCTGTGATTAGCATGCATAAATCATCGCTGGAAGATATGGCGAGGCTGGCGAGGTGGGAGAATCAACGGGACCGAAAGGTAAGTCGTTCCTCATGGCCCTCGTATGTCACCAACAACTAACACTGACACTCTAGCTTCCATTGTTATATGCCGACCTATTCGAGTACACAAGATTAGGCACCCTCGACAATAAAACGGACTGGGACAATGGTGACTGGGGCGGATGGCAAGAACCGCCCCAATCACCCGGCCATAGGTCTGTTGAGGCCTGTGCGGCAGCATGCCATGAGCATCCGCTGTGTTTCTCATATACCTATGTCCATTCTGGTCACTGTGTTTTCGTTCCATCCATGCGACTAGGCGCGCAAAAACCTGCCACAGAAGACATGACCCTATCTGCCGGATGGGACATGGAGAAAATCAGGCAGTTCCGGGATACCCACAAATGTCAGCGACCTCAGTGGGTGAAACCAAGTACGGACCGCATCTTTTGACGAATATATACGACTACCTACCCTTGCCGAGACCCTTTCCCATGTCGGCAATCTCATCATATTTCCCTAACAGTGGACAACCTCGAACTATACACGTGATGTCGACCCCTGATGAACAGCGTTATCTGGCAATGATCACGACCATAGATTCGACATAATGCTTAACAGATGGTTGGAGAAATGGCTGTGAAATAGGGGAGAATGCCTTAAGGCACACTTCTATTTTATGTGTATTAGGAGCTGATGTATCCCATGACGCAGCGCTTGCTTAGTCCTAGTTTAGAATCTGCAAAAACGTGCCTTGGGTACCATCATCTCAATGACCTGACAATGTGTAGTCTGAACATTGGTGTACCCACTACCCAGGTTGCTTGAGATCATTTGTGACTGTCATCAATCAACAGAATGTAGAGGCTTTCTCTCTCCATTGACAACCAGCTGTTTATGCGGGGTACTCCACCGGGGATACAAGCTCATTGGAGGAATAATTCCAAGACCCTAAATTATCCGGGGATGAAGCCTTAGAAAGCTTGAGGAATCCTAGGAGGATCTATAGGTAATAGGTCATCCTTCGGCTCCACAACGGATATAGCTTCATTTCGACTTTATCCGCACTTTCCAGGACTCTTTATGAAGGGACAATTTCCCACCAAGATGACTGTGCAATTGTTTCACCGTCAAGACAATAGACAAAATGCGGCCATCTTCCGCTCTTCTTGCCCTGGGCCTCCTCCCTGAAGCTCTCGCCAAGGGTGCTCATCCCGCAGAAACATACAAATCCTGCCAAAGAATCACCCCTGATCCTCTTCAGGGCTGTCCCCATGGCACTCTCTTTGTCAGTCAGACCGACCATCGAGCCCATTTCCAGTCCATCCAGGCGGCCATCCACTCGCTGCCCAATGATACCTCATCTCATGTCATCCTTATCGGCGCTGGAACTTATGTGGAGCAGCTCAACGTGACACGCTCCGGCCCTTTAACGCTCCTGGGCCAGTCGAATCGCCCCTGGCAGCGGGAGAGCTATGGCGATATCAACACCAACACTACCGTCCAGAACGATGTGCAAATCTACTGGAATGCAGCTAACCACAATGCCGCATTCCCGGACAATGTCTACACCGGCGTTCTGACTGTCGGTCCCACTTATAACGCGACCATTACCGGCGCAGGCCCAACAGGATATCCAGTGCCTGCCGACACCCCTTTTGGATGCTCCGACTTCCGTGCCTACAACATTGACTTTCGCAACGAGTATGTTCCATATTCAGATGGACCCGCCCACGCCGTTGGCTTGGGTTATGCGAACGCGGGGTTCTACTCTTGCGGTCTCTACAGCTATCAGGATACTGTATGTTGTTAAAGAACCTTGAGAGATCACCGCTGACGAATACAGCTGTACGTTGGCAAACTTGCCAATGCTTATTTCTACGACAACGTGATTGGGGGCCAGACCGACTTTCTATACGGCTTTGGCACGGCATTCATCGAAAAGACGACTCTCTCCCTTCGCGGCTGTGGTGGCGGCATTACAGCCTGGAAGGGCACCGACACGACTTTCGAGAACAAGTACGGTGTGTACATTGCCGAATCCCAGGTCATCGCAGCCAATGCATCCATTGTAAATGACATCAAGGGACGGTGCTCGCTGGGACGCCCCTGGAATAACCTCCACAGATCGATCTTCATTGATACATACTTTGATTCCAGCATTCTCCCTGCGGGATACACAGTGTGGAAGGGAGCACCCAACAACAACTTCAACAGTGAGACCTTGATGGCTGTTTATGGTGTCTACGGGCCTGGATACAATCAGGCCGCGGAGAAGAATGGCAATGTCACCCGGATATTGGACAGAAAGGAGGTGGCACCGTATGCTCGTCCCATTGATGTGTTCATGACGCCGGACGGTCATCAGCCCAACATTGCCTGGCTGGATCCGATTGCGGCGAGCACTGGGAGGCCTTAGACCCGTGCTGGATGGCACGATGGTAATCAGCAAATATCATATCCCATAGAACAGTTCTAGGCTGGGTTAGGTTGATTAGCTGAAGCGCAAAGTTAGCTTTTGTCATGCGTCGATAGTCTCACTGTCTCTCAATGTACCTTTATTCTTACGGTCTGAGCGAATATGTCCGTTTCGCCAATGATGACATGGCTGCTACCTGCCGTCGCCTCCGACTTGCATCCGCCTTGTCTCCGAGTAGAGGCCGACTTGCATAGCCGTATGCCAATGAGAAAGGAGGAAAGCTCGTTTACCCCCCACATGGAAATGTGTGGGGTAAAACAAAATTCCCCAGATCATGCTGCAAGGGTCCTGATTATTCTGGCGCATCTCGAGATCCAAGAAGGGACCTGACGATATGCAGATACACTGAATATAAATAGAGCCATATGTCCGGGGATCTCATGCATGTCCTCCATCTGCAGCCAGGCTTGTCTAGCACTCGGGTGCTTTGCTGGCCGTTTTGCTAAGAGTCTAGTCGCTACATGACCATGTCCAACAATCCAGACGACGCTATGGATGGAGAAAAGCCCCGACGTCTCGCGGAGGGCAAGAAGGCCGCCCGCAAAGAGCAGTCCATGACGCTCTGGCAAGCGGTTCGCTTGTATCCCAAGGCCGTGGGCTGGTCTGTCCTCCTCTCGTCGACACTGATCATGGAAGGATACGATCTGGCCCTGCTCGGCTCCATGTACGCGTCTCCGGCATTCAATAAGAAATACGGGGTTCAGTCTGCGTCCGGCAAATGGACGGTCCCGGCCTCGTGGCAATCGGCACTCTCCAACGGGGCCCGAGTGGGCGAAGTCCTCGGATTGCTCATCAACGGTCTGATTTCGGAACGACTGGGTTACCGCTGGACAATGGTTTCCGCGCTGGCGGCAATGAACGCCGTTGTCTTTCTCTTCTTTTTTGCTGTCGACATCAAAATGCTGCTCGCCGCCGAGATCCTGGCCGGTATTCCCTGGGGCATCTTCCAGACTTTGCCCGCCGCATATGCCTCTGAAGTGTGCCCGGTTGTTCTCCGCCCGTACTTGACGACCTTTATCAACATGTGTTGGGTAATCGGACAGTTCGTCGCGGTTGGTGTGAATCGCGGATCCATACAAAGACCCGACCAGTGGGCGTACCGGATTCCCTTTGCAGTACAGTGGGCATGGCCACTCCCGATCCTCATTGGCATCCTCTTCGCACCCGAATCGCCCTGGTGGCATGTCCGACGGGGTAATCTCCAGGGAGCTAAACGGGCCCTGCAGCGGCTTACTTCATCCAACGATCCGAACTTCGACCCGGATGAGACCATCGCCATGATCCAGCATACGAACGAGCTAGAAAAGGCGCTTGCGAGCGGCACCAAATACACCGATTGTTTCAAGGGGACGAACCTGCGCCGCACAGAAGTTGTCTGTGTAGTTTGGCTGGTTCAGACACTGTGCGGGCAGAACCTCATGGGCTACTTTGCGTACTTTTGCGTCCAGGCTGGTCTGCCGACGGTGCATTCCTTCGATCTCTCGCTGGCGCAGTATGCCCTCGGCTTCATTGGGACGGCGGGATCGTGGTTCCTAATGACCTACACCGGTCGTCGCACGCTGCACGTCTGCGGTCTGGCAAGCTTATTCACTCTGCTCGTCATCACGGGTAGTCTTTCCTTTGCGCCGGGAGATGACAGCGCAGCCAAGTGGGCGATTGGTGCGATGTTGATTATCTTCACCTTCTGCTACGACTTCACCATCGGACCTGTGACGTACTCGCTGGTGTCGGAACTGTCGTCCACTCGACTCAAGGCCAAGACGATCGTGCTGGCGAGAGTAGGATACAACGTCAGTAACATTGTGGTCAATGTGCTCACCAACTATCAGCTCAACTCGACGGCTTGGGACTGGGGTGCCCGCAGCGCATATTTTTGGGCGGGAACATGCCTTGTCTGCTTGGTCTGGTCGTACTTTCGCCTGCCGGAGCCCAAGGGAAGGACTTATGAGGAATTGGATCTGCTATTTGAGCAAGGCGTGTCGGCGCGCAAGTTCAGAGAGACGGTGGTTGATCCATACGAGGGCGAGGAGGAACACGTGGAGGTGCGAGAGGAGCATCACAAGGACTAATTAGATTATTTAATATATGTCCATGATCTATTAACTAGTTCTCTTTGAAGTCGAAGTAATCAATGTCTAGAACACTTTTGTGTGGCGTGATGTATCCCTGCATAGCGTTGCATTCGGTCTTACGCTGGTCCCACGGGTCCCTCCTGGCCTTGTTTATTTAATCTCGCTCATCCTCTAACTTTCCTGAATTCCATCCTCGATCTACGGGACTGACTGATCATCATCATCATCATGGCCTCCGGACTCATCTTCGATCCCCTCCAGCTACTCCGCGTCGCGCCATTAGCCACCAGCACAGGCAGTCTCGTGCATGCCCTGATTGAGCTGTTCTCCAACTCGGCCTTTCTCCAACCGTCTATCCGGAAATCCTCCGACGCTGTCCTGCCGAAATGGTACACGTACATCTTCAATCGCCAGATCGTCTCCGTCCTTGCGCTTAACCTAGCCACCATCTCCACCGGTGTATCGAACATTCTACTGAGTCGGTCGCGCAGTGCCCTGCCCCTGTCGCGCACAACGTTCTACTGGGCCGGCGTTGCGGGTGCGGTGGCGCATCTCTTCTTCGTGCCGTTTGTGGCGCCTCGGATCCAACGTATAGTCGAGGACAGCAACGAGAATGGAGCCACAGTGGAGATGGAAGAGTGGTTGGGGTTTCATCGCATTAGGATGTTAGTTGCAGATCTACCAGCGTGGCTGGCATTTGCAGGAGCTGTCATGGTGGTATAATCATCTATACAATGGAATATGTACAGTTTTTTCATGCCTAGATGTTGGTCAAGGCCTCCGAGTCCGGCGGATATCCACAGGGACCAGCAGTAATTGCAAGCCCAATCACTGTAAATCTCACACTAACGTTAGGAACTTAGGCCCCCTTTTCATTATTGCCTTTATACGGGTTAATCTTGGCGTGGGATGACTCGGAAAACCTCCACATTTTCTCCGTTTTTCGATCCTCCCCGCAATTTCTCTTCAATCATGCAACTAGCAAATCAGACCTACAAGATGCCCCGCGACACGCAGATGGTCAAGCAAGCCTGCGATGCCTGTCGACGTCGTAAAGTCAAATGTAATGCCCAAAGACCCTGCAGCCAGTGTCGATCGGCCGGGCTAAGCTGTCGAACATCGCTGGTCCGACAGAAGAAAGGGCGACAAGGCCAGTCCGCCAACGTTCTCTCTGAATTGCGTACCCAGAATGCTCAAGGCCATGAGCCATCTAACCCTACGATTGCAAGTCTAACAGTGGCTGCTTCTATTGTGAATCCAACTGGCGGACGATGTCGATTTGCACGCAAGGAAAATGTCCTTCCTAGGGAGCTGATCCGGGATTGCTCCGAGTACTTCTTCGCGCGCATGCAAGGTACAGTTCCTATTCTACAGGCGGAAACTTTCCAGAGATATGTGGAGCAGATGGATCATTGTATTCATGCATATTGCTTGGTGGTTTCCTTTTGTGCTTTTGTCATGATGCAGACGGGGTATTCCTCCGCCCAAGCTGCAGGCTCAAGATGGACCCAGAGTATGGACGCCGGGCGCGCATTGCTCGATGAAGCGACAGAAGCGCGAAAGCATCTTGATCCGCTCACTGTCCCTGTCCGGCAGAGCATCACCATCGCGTTTCTTCTGTACGGCTGTCATATCGCGTTAGGGAATCAGCGCCACGCGTACTATTTCCTCCGGGAAGCGACCACCTTGTACACGGCTGGCATGTTGGATACTCAATCAGGCGCAGTAGAGGGCGAAGACAATCCCTCTTCTGGCAGGCTCTTTTGGCTGCTTCTGATTTCTGAACGGTATTTCTGACTGAAATGGCTCATGTAGGATAGTTCTAATTCAAACAGAGCCCATGCCATTCGAAGACATCGGCCTGTCACCCTACAGATCACCGCCAACAGTCCGACTCTGGAAGATCCTTCCCCTGAAGACACATCCAGTGTTGGATTCCGCTGTCTGGCCGACCTCTACCGCCCGTTCGACGAGTCGTTCCTCGGGCTGTGGAACGGTACGCATGCCACATGCTCCCGCGAGTCGCTCATTCTACTCGACAACCATATTTGTGATGCGGTTCCCCCCGACCTCGAGCTTCCCGATATCCCAATGGCGGATCTCCGTGTCTCGCAGCAGTGGCTACGAACCATGATCTGGCAATTGTCCACCACCGCGGGCTTTCTATCCAGCAAAGCCAGCCATCCGTGCATGGAATTTCGGTATCCGCTACAGATTGCCCGAGACCTGTCCTTGGCGACGTGGAAGCTGTCAACGCAGAGTATGGAGACGCATGGGATTGGACTGGTTGGTGAACCTTCCCATCTGTACACCACAATGCTGATTTAACTGTGACAGATTGAGAAAATCTTCGAAGTAGCCTGCACCCTCACCGATGTCATGGCTTGTCTATCGACGGCGGGACTGCGCTCGTCCGGGTTCAACTTGGGCCCGCAGGATTACTTGAAGCATTTCTTCTCGCTTGTGAACACTCTCCCAGGTGGTCGACAACGGTTTCTGCCATTGCTGTTGACGAAGGTGGGACAGACCTTGCCGTCCATGCTGCAACCCATAACACAGCACCTGAATCTTCCAGCAGCAGCAACCGTGGAGACTCTTGTGCCGGCCGAAAAGGCCGACTCGGAGGCCTTTGGCGACATGTGGCCGGATGACCAATCGTACAGTGACTTCAACTACGCTGAGATGAGTCGGATTGGTGACAAAACGCCGGAAATCGATGAAGCGTTCATGCAGTATCTGCAATCGAGTCCTTGATATTCTCTATGGATATCTCTCGTAAATCAAGCGACCAACACAGCTATAAAGGAGCTGACACCAGAGAGACAATTACGCCAGCAAAAAGCAATCTGACATCCATCTGGACATTAGTTGCTATACTGCCATGGTTACCCCCTCGCTCCGTCGTCAAAGGCACTGCAGTCGGCATATTCACCGCCGTTGTAGCTGGCGACGACACCGGAGTCGCACCGGGCACCGCATCCTTGCCTGTCCCGATTTCGAGGATGGCGTCCACCCCAGGATTGAAGTTGGTGTTGGCCATCGAGATCTCCCGATTGGCTAAATCAAAGACGACATAGGTGCTACGGAGAAATGTATCGCCCAAAACGGGGATCCCGCTGGTACTTGTATAGATACCGAACACGCACAGCACAGTGTCTCCGTCCATATCGATCCCGTTCAAAACGAGCTCGTGGATACTGACATTGATTCGGACGCCGGAGAAGTCGAACGTCAGAGTAATGTCCCTGTCTTTCATGGAACACGAGAGAACGGGGACATCGTACTTGGCGTTGTGTGTGACTCCCAGATCAGAGTAGATCGCTGTGGTGAGCGATTTGGGTAGATGAGTCACGCTTGCTCCTGAGTCGATGGTGACGAGGAGGGGAAACTCGGTGTCTGAATATTTGGTTGTATTTGACCCGCGCTGTTGCAAAGCAAGCCCGGTCAATATGACACGGAAGAATGTGTACACGCCGCCAGTGGGCTGGAGGGGAATTGTCTGGAGCTGTCCCAGATACTTTGCCGTGTTCACGCCTCCGAAGAGAATTGTCCCACTGTGGGAGGTTATATCCTCCATCCAGAGGCTGTACATAGCCGACTTGATGTGGCCAGCTTGCACCAGGGCTTGAGGAAAGTTGGGATACTGGGTGCGAGTAGCTTCAAGAGCAGGAAATCCAAGACCCAATGTTCCTCCTGATTACAGTCAGTGCATGTTGGTTGGGCATGTATGGAGGAGCGTACGATTTGAGGTGCTTTCCTCTGCTATGCCAAACTGGAATTGACTCCACATCACTCCGCCTAACTGAATCGTATCTTTGACATAGTCCCCCGTCGCCTTGGTGCCATCCTTATATGTGATGTTGAACTCGTGGTTGAGGAACGTGTATGTCCGCGATGAGCTATTGTCATAGATCCCATACCGTTCGCAGCCATTCGCCATGTTCTGGCAAAAGTTCGACGAGGGGATATTGAACCAGGTGTCGCTGCTTCCAGTGTCTAATACCACGGCAATCTCTTGCTCTGAGGTCCCAACAGAGACATTGACTGTGTATAGCGCCATGGCATCCTGTGACGTTAGCTCCGGTGTCAAAGTGAACTCACAGTGGCATACCTCATTGAGTATCCCTTCAGATAGTATCGAGTCGCGCCTCGACGCAGGGCGATGTATTTTGAGAATGTCATCGTTCCGTTGCCGGTTGAATCGAAGCTCGACAACAGCCGGGCTATCTCCCTTGCCATGAGCAATGGCATTACTTGTCTCAATTGCAAAAGAGAGGAAGGCCAACAATCCCTTCCTCATGATGTATATTCTCCAGCTATAAACATAGCGTGGCCGAGGCCACTACATATCTCATGGCCGACTGAAATCTATGTTTGAAGCGCAACGTCCAAACTGTCAAGGCAATAGGGGAATTCTTCAACCTCGCCAGGCAGAACTAGTACCAATGTTACATCGTGCTCATAGTCGATTAGACAGACAAGGCTAGAGTGGAGAACCAACATGTTTGCTTGGTCTCATTGGGAATTAGATGGTGCCCGTTAATAAAATGGCAAGCTAAAGGACACTAACGCTTGCCCCTGGTCGATAGTGGACCATGGGGCCAAAAGTCCGGAATCCCACGAGTCAGTCGTCAAGTCACGTTGAGTCACGATATCCATTAGCAGTCCCCTTGAGCGGCATGAGGCAGTCTGGATTCGGCCCCGACTGTCGATCCGTCGTCTGGAGGTGATCCTGCTCGCAATAATTGCCGACGATACCACAATGTCCAAGCCCTGAACGCTGCTGAAAATGTCGGATTCTTTACACTGACCGAGCTTGATATTTCCACCAGAAGTGCAAGGACTCGTGATTCAGAGTCCTCTGAAGACGTACCCCACGGTGACGGGGGAGAGTTTTACTAGCAATGGGATGAGGAACTTTGCTGCAGTGCAGGACAAGCCGAAAACCATGAAAGTAGCTATTTCATCTCAGATTTTACTGTATCTGTTTATGAAAGAGCAGAACTATACAACTTAAAGACAAAACGGCATCTGACCAGCGAACAATTCTCAAAGGATGCGAAGAGCATTATGGTAATTATAAGTCTGCCTTTTACATGCCGTACCCTTACCATCTAAGCTTCTATAATATAAGACATGTCCTGGTGGTCTTTGTTGCTTCCCCCTTGGAACAGTAGTTATGTAGAGGTAGTATATCCACATCTGTCTGCCTAAAGCTCTTCCACGACTATCAACCATCCCTGCTAATCAGAGGGGTATTCTCTACACCCGTTCTATATCAGATTACTTCATAGTACATCTTATTAGACAGCCACGCAGCGAAATGGAGTTTGTGGCCACCAGCCACAATCACGTCATTCCAGCCCTATCTATATCGAAGCACCATGAACAAAAGGGCGTCCACTGAGCCATTGATCCTTACCTATCTATAATTGTAGAATACTAATTAAGCCCTGATAGACTAGTATAGCTGCGGGACCGACGTAGTGATGATCCGACATGACGTGCGGGCGTTGGTCCAAGGGCTGTCAAGGGCTGTCATATTACCTGCTCGAAGATGTAGATCCCTTGGCATACGTTGTGTGTCACCCACCATGATGTCTCAAAAAAGGATAGAAGATGCTATATAAACTACATCAATCTGGAGATAAAGATTACCATTCAGTATCATCCATCTCAACTGTGCCATCTGATCCAATCACTTGCACAAACCATTCCATCGAAGATCTACCAGAAGTACAACTGTACAACCAACCACTATCACAATGTTCCGTCGTCACCGTCCCACCACGACCACTACTCGTACCTCCAAGCCCAGTCTATTGACTCGTCTTCGTGGTCCTAATGCCCGCACTCGGACAGTCAAGACGAAGACGACCACGGCGCGCCATAACGGCGCCTACGGTCGTACCAGGGCCACTGCTCCCGTGCATCACCACCGTCGAAAGGTCACTCTGGGAGACAAGGCGTCCGGAGCGATGCTGAGATTAAAAGGCGCTTTAACACATCGACCAGCGGTAAAGGTATGATTTTGCTGTCGATTATGTAAGAGGATAAGCTGACTGGTGTTATAGGCCGCTGGCACTCGCCGCATGCATGGCACTGATGGACGTGGAAGCCATCACCGTCGTGCTTATTATTAAGGACTTTGCATATGAGTTATGATGAGATACCCAATTATGATGTCTGTCTGTACTATAGTGTATTTGTATCAAATTCATGTTGTTCAATTATGATTTCAAGACATTTCGGTAGTGACCACCTGTAAAACTGCACGACATCAGCCTGACAGAGGGAGAATAGATGCATGCCCGAGGCGAGTTTCCAAGATCGCATGAGGATGACTCCCACTACGGCCGCAATAATAAAGGGTGTCTCTACGAGCAGCTCAATGCGCTCCTCAAATCTCTGGAGATGCACTTTCCTCCCACTGTATGTCAACACTGAGCTGAACAACTTTGGAGATGCGAATATGACAGTGGTGGATAGCGAGTTGCTAAATGCGGGCTGGAGAAGAGGAGAGAAATTGTATACAAACCTCAGAAAGTTAGCAAGAGCAGGGAGTAGTATCAAGGGTTAGCTAAGAAAGGGATGGAGGAATGTCTAGGCAGGAGACACATATATGAGCGAACCCCGTCTTAAGCATTTCGGTCAGATTATCTAAAGGATGCTCTCTATCTAGTCATCTATCATCATTAAACGATCAAATATCAGTATCTACTCCGTCCGTAGTATGAGGGATTATCGCGTTGTTTAACCCGATTTGGAAATTCACTGGCGCTGGATACGGAAATAACAGCCTGGCCACATAAGAACACAACGATTCCAGCAGGATTCTGAGTCAGTCGACATTTAATCACATCAAAGATCAAAATGTCGTGCAACGACTGTCATTCCTGCGAGAAACCCTCACAGTTCGACTCCAGGCCCTTCAATGGATGTCGGCGCTTATCCCTGAAGGATCAGCGCTGCTGTCCTGTTCGTGCTGCTGGTTACCAGTTCGTTCCAACCAAGTATACCCTTTGAAGTGCACTACTAACTGCTATACAGACAGTTCTAGACTTTGTCTTTGCGGGTTCAGTGACCGCAGCAGGCATTCAAAACCTTCGTCCTCTCTTCTTGGCTGTCTCCGTCTTGACCCTGGCGTGGAGCATCAGTCGTCAAGGCCTCAGCAAGAGCAACCTACGACGAGCAATTATTTGTGCTTGTCTACTAGCTTGGTCGCAGTATAACCAATGGGTACAATCTACAAAGGGACATCACAGCTGTCATTGATTTCAGAAGTACCAACATTATGCTTAACACATCACCTGTGACTTCAAAATACAAAATTGAGAATCCATTGGCAACGCCCGTAGTAATCAATTTCAGCTACTGCAACAATCTCCGCTGGGTCTCTGGTAATTTCTCCCCGTGAATCCATCTTATTTCTTCCCCGTTTTCCCCGTCCCACCATCCACGTGCCCCATGTTCGTACATCTTTCGCCTTTTTTCGATCAACGGCCACATAGCCATCCAGCGTCTGCCCGCCCGAGTATCGTCGTCTTGCTGCGGTACCTGGAAAGGACCTCCCAGATCTCTCCACTGTTCGAGACGCTGGCTGTCCCACATGACATACCCAAACCGTCGGAGCTCACGATGCTCCTTGTCGCAAATGAATTGATAGCACCGAGCATCGTTGTGGGCCCATTGCCATGCCTGTTGAGGGCCACAGTCGCTGTCGGGTGCAAACGGCTTTCTCACAACCTCGTCAATTTGCTCAGCTGTGAGGTCTCTGTAGAACATAGCTCCAAGGGGGCCAACGGCGAATCTCTGCAAGAATTCCAGTTCGTTTACTAGGAGCCAGTTCGAGCAGCGGGAGTTCCGAACTGAAACAAGCTCGATGCGGCTGTGGTGGTTGGCTCTTATGACAAATCGATGAAGGGCCGTCAATCCTTTCAGCAGCTGGTTAAAAAGTTAGCAATACGTCAGAATATGGGACTGAGGGCTTACTTACAAATCCCCTCTTGTGTTGGCTTCCCATGAAAGCTTCCCATGTCTCGTTGTCGGAGAAATAGACGGTATAATAACCCAACTCGACGTCGTGTGCTGCGATGTTGTTAAAGGCTAGATGTCACGCTGAAAGTCAGCGGGGAGATGGACCTAAACAAAAACAGAAACGTAGCAGGGGATAGACATACCTGGTGAGATTCTCCAGTACAAGTACTCATTAACCGCGCCGATTTGTTCCATCTCCCAGGGCGCGTGCTTGCCGAAGAATATTTCAAACTTTTCCCGATGCTGGAATTCGGACGGGGATGGACGTTCATATCTGATGCCGCCAGTAATCCAGCGCTCTCCTCGGTTTCGAAAGCAGAAGAGATGGCCGATCGTCTCCTGTAGGTAGAATGCCCGAGCGACACGGCACCATTCAGTCTCGGAGGGTGCGTGGATTGGAAAGTTTAAGGGTGCCACGAGACCCAGTGCGTTGTCGATGTAGTCATCTGCGAAAAAGGTCACGCTTTCGTGGAATTTCACCAGATCCAGAGCTGCTCGAATAGTCCATCTGAATGACTCGACCAGGCGACGGTTGAAGTACAGGTCCAGTATATCTAGAACCTTTGCCCTCGTCCATGGTTCGATATTCCGTGCATGAAAACACAGGACAGCGTATGCGAGTAGGTCTCCGGGTATGTGACGTTGAGTTATTTGCAATATGATCGGAGTCTTGTGATTGTAAAAGGCCGAGTACAAAGAAGAATGGCTTAGTATGGCGGATTTGAGCGATTCAATGTCTGGAAGGTCGCATAGAATCTGTTGTCGGCACTCCAATGGAAGCACATTGAATGAGAATGGAGGAGGTGCTTCGCGTATGTCCGCATCCTGACGCACGGGAGGAGATGAGATCGTGGCAGCCGCGTCTGTCGAGGAAGACATATTGCTGCTGTATGCCTGAGTAAGATAGCGGGAAGAGAAGAGAAGGAAGCAGGTCGATAAAGATGGTTATATAGTTCTATACTCATGTCACGTGGATGTTACTGCAGCAAGTGAATTCAATCTTTTGTGTGAAGATTAGACGGGAGTTACCGATAGAAGAGGTAATGGACATGAACTATAAGGAGATCTCCGGTTCTCAACTGTGAGCAGTAGAGTTATTGGCATTCTCCGATATAAGATAAGACCATGGACAACAATGATCGTCAATGTGTCTAAGACATATTCAGCGTTAATAGGGACAACCCGAAGAGTGTTGACCTTGAGCTCCCCTCGAATCAATCTTATGGCCGACCTGGAGCTGAATGTTAGAGACTGCTACGGAAAAGCGATGCCTCCAAATGTCAATGATATCCTGCCTGCGCACATCAGATACGACGGACAGAACTACATTATCAACGACGCAAGTATGCTGCCAGACTTGG
The DNA here is from genome assembly GCA_014250555.1 of Aspergillus oerlinghausenensis. Taxonomy (NCBI): domain Eukaryota; kingdom Fungi; phylum Ascomycota; class Eurotiomycetes; order Eurotiales; family Aspergillaceae; genus Aspergillus; species Aspergillus oerlinghausenensis. The sequence continues at coordinate 52,931 of JAAKEQ010000071.1, forward strand.
AAAAGCAATACACAACCCATCCCAAAAGGTAATTACTGGCGAGCGCACAATCTACTTGAGCCGGCCGTTTCGCCGGCCAAGGACGACGCTCGGCGTGGTCATGCTGTGCTTTGCGATTCGATTCTCTGATATGACGGGCGTCGAGGCATCATTGGATCCAGTCTGACTTCTACAGAGCTCTGAAGTTTATCATGAAGATGGACCGGTCACAGGCAAACCTATGGAACTCTGCCTGTTTGGAGTAACCCGATCTTTTCAGGTGGTGACCAGACACTGGCGAGGGAGGTAGACATGAATCTACTGTTATTACTCCAACGAGTGGAATACACCTCTTTGAGCAAGACATCAAGAGTCTCCTTAGATTCATATGGTCATGATGTCATGGGAACCTAAGAGAAGAAAACTGCAAAGGTGTTCCTGGACGATCCACGTCACTATATTTCAGCCGCGACAAGTATTCTATGGATGGATATCTAGGGAAATCTGCACCCAAATAATCCAGTTACAGTTGCATCTTTGTGAGATAGCTATCACTATGAGTCCTTTCTTTGACTGAGGGGAAGTATAATTTCAATGTGTTCAGGCAGTTGGTAGAGACAACGACAGCATTGTGCATACAACAGGCGTGAGATGCCATCACCACAACAGATCCCAGATCGAACTGTCATCCAATGTCCAATAGAATTAACTTACCCATCCACTTGTAACGCAACGTGTCAGCCCAAGAGGTAAGGGGAGGCCTAGTCTCGGTTGAAAGGAATAGCAACAGGTGCAGATGATGCTCCAATGTACACTGTAGGACCCATCACAGCTGCCTGCAGTTGACCCCTCAGCTCCCTCGTTATAGATGTCATGAAATGTAATAAATAAGCGGTCTGCGTCCTCAAGCTGCTCTCCGTTACCTGATAATCGAGTTCCTGCGCCAAATTTCATCAGTCAAATATTGAGTCAAGAGTGACATTCTTTCAACCAACCATGCCCTCCTCTGCTCAGAACATAGGCATCAAAGCCCTGGAGATCTATTTCCCTAGTCGAGTAGGTTCGCCAGTGCTTCTCCTGTGGCAGTTACTAAGAACCTTGGCTAACAGAAGTGCAGTATGTCCCCCAGACCGAGCTAGAGACATTTCTAGGAGCCAGTGCAGGGAAATACACCATCGGACTCGGTCAACAGAACATGAGCTTTTGCGATGACCGTGAAGGTGAGCAACCCATCCGATGGAAGAAGCATCAACAACTGACAGCCTAGACCTCTACTCTCTTGCCCTGACCGCCGTATCCTCCCTTCTGCGCAAGTACTCGATCGACCCCAACACCATCGGCCGTCTCGAAGTCGGAACCGAGACTCTGCTGGACAAAGCCAAGTCCTGCAAAACGGTGCTGATGCAGCTATTCGGCGACAACACTGACATCGAGGGCGTCGACACATACAACGCCTGCTACGGCGGGACCAACGCCCTGCTCAATGCAGTAAACTGGATCGAGTCTTCATCCTGGGACGGCCGCGACGCCATCGTCGTAGCGGGGGATATTGCCCTGTATGAAACGCCAGCGGCGCGTCCCACCGGTGGTGCAGGATGCGTGGCCATGCTCATCGGTCCGGGTGCCCCTCTGGTGCTGGAGCCGGTCCGGGGTTCCTGCATGAAGCACGTCTATGACTTCTACAAGGCGGACTTCAAATCCGAGTACCCGCTGGTCGACGGACAGTTTTCCAACACCTGCTACCTGGGTGCACTGGATGCATGCTACCAGCGGTATCAGGCCAAGCAGCGCGCACGGCACGAGGCAAAGACGAATGGGACGGCCATCAGCAATGGTCACAAGGGGAGTTTCCTGGACACGTTTGACTATTTCGCTTTCCATGCGCCAAACTGCAAGCTGGTGGCCAAGGGGTATGGCCGGTTGCTGTTCAACGACTTCAAATTAGAGCCCGGATCGTTTGACGAGGTGCCGGCACAAGTCCAAGAGGCCGACTTTGCCGCTTCGCTGACGGACAAGGGCCTGGAAAAGCTGTGTGTCAGTCTCACCCAGGAGAGATTCGTCAAGCGCGTCGAGCCGTCATTGACCGTCCCGACGAACTGCGGCAACATGTACACCGCCAGCGTGTATGCGGGCCTCGTCAGCCTGATCAGCAATGTCCCCAGCGACCGACTGCAGGACAAGCGCATCGGGATGTTCAGCTACGGGAGCGGTCTGGCTAGCACATTGTTCAGCTTCCGTGTCAAGGGCGACACGACCGAGATAGCTCGGAAGATTGGCTTGCATGATCGGCTGAGCGCTCGAACGGCAGTGTCACCTGAATTCTATGATCAGGTGAGTTGTTTTATATGGATGTTCTGATCATCGGCTGACTTATGGTATGGTAGATGTGTAAACTCCGCGAAAAGGCATATCAGCAGAGGAACTACACTCCCGAGGGAAGTGTCGAGAGCCTTGCGCCAGGAACCTACTTCCTGGTGCATGTGGATGAGGCATATCGACGCAAGTATGACATGAAGCCATACCTCTCTATGTGTGAGGATCAGCATGGACAGGCTGTTTGATCAAGAGCGGGAGTAGGACAATGAGATCATTTTACTTTGAGAATACTGTCATCCAGCATGACGGGGCCAATAGGGCACTTTCAATGAACAGACGGCGAAAGATAAGAGTGGGAATATTAAGGTACGACTAGAGGACCACTGTGTAGGGCAAGTGGAACAGTGGATCCTTACATGGGCCTTGATCATCAGCAAAGACGATAGATAATTATTGCTAAGTCACTGTGCCACATAATCGTAAGATCCGGAGCAGTGTTGATCAACAACACTGCAATCCAGAATGTACGTCTTTACAGCAGATAATCATCTGAAGCGAATGATAATAGTAGACCAAGAATATGAGAACCACCCTCAATTGGACTCCGGTGAAGCAAATCCTGAGCAGATCCTCAGCAGACAAGACAATCACCCGGGATTTCCCGAGAGTCTCCGGCCGATGCCCGATGACAAATTTGAAGGCATTTCAGCGGTTCGGACTTTGGTGGTTTGATCCACCAGCTAGCTAAGTACTTGGCACCATTCAGCGATGGTCTGTAAAGTTTTTCTAGAATATTCAGGACCGAAGCTTAACCATGGTTTCTTGCAACATGTTTAAGGTTGGTGACAAAAATCAGAAGATTAGTCGAGGCGCTGTCAAATTTTCTACCACTTACCAGACATTGGATTGCCTATCGGTTATAGTCACTAATGCGTGAGATACAAGGTCAGAGTAGAATAGATTCATGATTCGCTTGCTCAGATATCGAAATAAACGCAGTATGTACATGCACATCCATGTTGAGCCAGCCGGTGGCTCGTCTAATCATAAACTAGGAAGAGAAATGTGGTAGCCGTTCATATATGATACAACCAGCGCAGGTTCAGCCGTAGCTGTTGGTAATTCGAGGTTTAGACCATGTGGCAGGTGAAAACACCTCTAACCTTGCCCTCCCTGTAGTTGATGATCTAGTAGTGTCGACGTTAGTAATTGATGGAAAATGACAGCTAGGGAGGATGCTTACAATGTCATCGATACTGGAGTAGGTACCACCGACCAGGGTGACGAGACCAATAATCAAGACGAGGACGTTCAAGGCACCGAGGGCCAAGTTCTTAGGCTCATTCCACTTGCCCTCGCGGATGAGGAGGAACCACATCAGCGCAGGGAAGTAGAAGGTGAAGCCTGAGATGAAGAGGGCAGAGGAGATAGACAGCAGGTCGGAGAAGAAAGGAATCACCTCAGCGATGACGAATGCGACGACGGTGATGATGGTGATCAGACCGAGCCAGGTGGCCCAGCCAGTGGGGGTGTTGATGAAGCGGACGTGGGAGTTCTTGAAGATGCGTCCGTGGATCAGACGGCCACAGACGACGGTGTTGATGGAGCCACTGATGAAGATGACAGGCAGGGCGATACCAAAAGCCACGCGGCTGAGAGTGTGTCCGGCAGACAGCAGCGCAGGGCTCTGCACGTCCATGCCAACAAAGGCGTAGATCAGCGCACCAGTGAGAGTGTAGATGAAGATTTCCACCAGACCCAGCGCCCAGATCGACTTGACAAAGTCCTTGGGGGTGTGCATCTCGTCCATGAAGGAAAACTGGCACATGGCGAAACTGTAGGCGAAAACGATGTTGGTGATGGCGATGAAGGCATCAGTAAAGGTAGTCCCCTCCTTGGGCCAGGCTGACCACTCCACTCCGGACAGACCACCCGGTGCATTGCCGCTCTTGATGCCAGTGCCGATAATGGTGATACCGATAGCGGCAATAATCGACACGAAGTCGACGTAGCCCAGAATAGCCATTTCGGCAAAACTAGGAGGGACGGCGACCAGCAGCAGGATGATGGCAGACACAACGCCAAACACGACGGAGCAGATGGAACTCTCGGTGATGTTGGTAAAAGCAATAGTGCCGGTCAGACAGTGTGAGCCGGTCAGGAAGGTGAGTTGGAGGATGAGCATGACATTGATCAGTTCATAGCCAAAGCGGCCGAACATGAGCCGTCCCGCATCAGGATAGTGGGCGACTTGAGGGAACTTGAGCTTGACCTGACCGACAACATAACTGGTGTAGATGGCGATAAATCCCAGACCAACACAGCTGATGACACCAGCCACCATACCCAGGGTCGCGAAGGAGGAGGGGATCGACAGACTACCAAGCGCAATGGCCTCCACGATGAGCACGACGGTGAGACGCTTCCATCCGAGACGGCTGAATTTCTTCACACCGTGCTCATAGATGTGTCTCTCTGCCTCGCTCATCTCCCCAATCATGTCTCCATCGTACTGGGGAGGAGCGAGGAATTTCTCGCCCTTCTCATTGTCGGCTCCCACAGCCTTGCCGGTATCAGAGTAGTCGGAAATGTCGACTGAGGACCCCATGCTGAAGGGGAGAGTGAGGTTGTAGACGGTGGGAGAGAAAGGGAGAAGAAAGGTGGACTGAGCCCCGAGATTCGAACTGTCTTCCTCGAGTCGTGAGAGGGAAGAGCAGAGGGAGAGAAAAGAAAAGTGAACAAGCCAGTGGTGTGCTATATAAACTGGCCAAAGGGGCGGGAATGGGTGTGGAGTGGAAAAGTGAGGCAGAGACGGGGGTGGGAGAAGTAGGGAAAAAGAGGCCGATTAGAATAAATACAGTGGCATGATTGGACTACGATGGGATTATCCGTACAGAGAGCACTGCGTATGGGCTGCATAAGACTTGGAGACCTTTTTTCTCCAAGGCGCGAGTGATAGCAGGGAATTTCTTTTATTAATTAGATTCTGTGGCGCTGGTGTGCGACGATCCACTATGCGTACCAGGTTACTGCATTTGGCATCATCCAGCAAATGACCGGCAGACGAAGGGTGGACACTTTGCCACAAACAGGTTAGACTGCTGGCAGTCAATGACACTCTGTGAAACGACACGGCTGCGTGGACCCATTGTGACGTGGAGTCGAGATAGCACCAAAGTGATTGCATTTGGTAATAGATATCACCAAAGGGAAATAGTCATGTCGATGAGCCCAAATCCCCCGCGAAAAGTCCCCGGAAATCGTCAATGGCCATTGCGGGGGCCCTGGAACAGTTCTGGAGAAGCGACACGTGTAGAATGAAAGCAAGGGATATGAGAGAAGAAGCCTTTTTGATACGTACTATGAATAAAACTCTGCGGACGATCGACGGTGGCGCCGCCCAAATCCGATCTTAAGGGCAACTGGCATCACGGCAAGCAACAGGACAGCAGCAATTGGCAGGAATTTCCGCCACCCACAGCGCAGTCAGGGCCGAACTTGGTCTAGTGTGGTCAGGTGAGATAAGATAAGCAATGAGCGGTGCGACCGGCTGCGTCGGATTTAGGCGAATAAGAAATGTTCGACATGTTCGACTTCAGGAACCGGAGAAAAGTCAATTCCGCCAAGAGGCTAGTCTGTTTCAGGTTAGTGTCGGGTTGCCTTGTCCCTGGATGCCGAAATCATCGGAGTACGAGTTACTTCCTCCCTCTCAGTCCCAAGCATGCTCCTGTGTACGGAGTACTCCATACTGTGTACCACTGTCAGTTAATTACGGGGTATACGGAGTATACGGAGTACACGGAGTACATCGGAATAGACTCGTTCTTCTCTGAGACATCTTCTGTATCCTATCCTAGATGCGTTTGGGAGTCACCGGCTGAGGTGCATAAAATGCTTGCGTCATGAAAATGTCTCAGACTAGTCCCAATCCGGCAACGGCATGGCCAGGATCGGTTTCCCAGGAATATGTTGAGGATGTCGCGGCTGCACCTCATCTCGACGAGGGTATCCTACACGAGTTGCCTCTTTATTTGGGATTCCATTATTAATACAGTTCATACTGTGGATATCGCTCTCTCTTTTGCTCCATATTGTTGGGGAAGCCCCCAGGATCTCCATGCGGAGAGGTGGACATTAGACCCCGCGTTCACGACTCCGTTAGGAGCCATTTTATAAACAATGTCGGGTCGAAAGCTGAAGTCGCGATGCTCCAGAGGCGATCCTTGGAGACGTGAGCGCAAAGCATATTCATTGCGCGAGCTGTTCAGGGACAGTGGTGCTGATTACTCAGAACGGAAGTTATCCGAAGCTACCTAAAGGTGGCTGCTCGGCATCCAGAACAAGCTTAGTTGGGGATTGTGCGGAAGTAGACACCTTGAGTCAACTGCTGTCTCACTGCTGTCTGGTCCCTAAAGCAACCTTGGCTACTGCTCTGATATTGTCAGATCGCAGAATTGCGAAGCAAATGGTTTAACACCTCCGTTGGGAATTTTCGGTTGAGCAACGGATGCTATTGAACAACAGAAAAATCCCGCATCATGCTTAGCAGAGGTGCATATAGTCCACAGACCACTCTGGAAACCAGCAAAGACCGATTCTCGGAAAGAGGCGGGTTCATCTCTGCTGCTCCGAATGCACTTCCACTGGTTTGGCAATGATGAACTGCCAGGCTCCGATGATAACCCTTTGACCATGTCCGACGACTGTCGGACATACCTGTATGTATGAGAACAATCACTACAGGACTAATCAAGGCGCATAAGCTTCGTCGATGAAACAAGAACTCATGCCAGTTGAGGTAAAGGCACAAGAAATTGTTCTGACAGCCTTGAAGATGCGTGTACTAGTTGTTCCAGCGTAGGCATAGGAGCCCTATCCAGAGAGACCCATGTAAACTTTCCTAGGAATCCTACAAATGTACACGTGTCCCTCCCTTGCAGCCTCATGGAAGTTTTTCTCCCTATGCTTCCTTGCTTTCTAGAAGACTGTCGAACGTGACCCTTACCTTGAGCTGCAGTCAACCCGTAAGCCTGTTGTGGACGGTCTTGCTGAGGAAACAGCTGACATGCAGTTCATCCTCCCTTTTGCGAGCATTCATGCCAATTTCCAGGGAGTCAGCCTGGATCTCTGAAACTTCGAGCGAACCTTGACCTCGACAAATTGCTGCTGATGTCGATCCAGCCACACCCAAAGGCGAGGGGATGGCGTGATGCCAACAGATTTTATCGACTAACTCGTCATCGGGCCACGAGATATGTCGAAGCTCAACCCTTGCTGTATACTGTCGCACGTGCTCCGGTAAAGCTTAAGAATCTCATGGTCTATCTGCCGATCTATCACGCTTGATTAGATCACAACGAGAGCCACAATCTGCCGGTGCCCAAGGTGCCAGGCGCTCTAACCGCCATGGGAACCTGTCAAAGCGAACACACGATCCTGCAAGGGATGCCACGATTGCCACCGACAAGCTCGTTTCTCAAAATTCAGCGCTCAAGGGTGGAAGAGCTGACGTGAGATGACTGAGATCTGCGCACCATCCCTTGCATATTACGATAAAGCGGTCTGATAGATACAACAGGATTCCACCAAGATTTGTGGCGGTGGCATATCTAAAACAAGTGTCAATCTATGGTTGAAATATCATGACGCTGAAGATGAGGAAACTGGGAGGTTTGTCGGAATGCTCAAGAACGCTGGATGACGGGTTCAGGTCAGATTCCAGGGCCAGCATACTCTCGAAATACATTTCTCCAGCTACTCCGTCTCGTGATGCCCACCCTCAGATAGCAGTAAAGACGTCTTTGCGACGCGGTGAGCCTTGAGCAGTGCTGCAAACGCTCATCAGATGCTTCTGCAAGCCCTGGCCACATCTGATCTCATTAAGGGCCGTGATCCCCTGCTCATTCAGCCTTTTCTTGTCGCCGATGCCTTATAGTACCAGAATCACTTCCTTGCTGGCTGTACCGCAGTTATGTCTCCATCCTCGTGGCAGCGGTAGGCTACAAGTCGAGATCACAACGAGCATACCCTATCATATTGGGCAGTGTCCACAATCGACGACACCAGGTTATCGTACGATTCTATAGAAGAGTTAAAATCTTGCATAGGAATTGTCAAGAGCTTTGGAGGATGCGGTGACAAGTACTCATTTCTATCATACACCTAAACGAAAATGATAACTTATATCGTTGTTATCTACCTACACTCCTAGCACGAAACTTCAAGCTTCGAAATCAATGCCTGAGACCGATACGTCCCGCTGGTAGATCAATTATCAAGCTATATAATGATTATTTCAAAACTAGTAACCACTGAAGAATGGGACAATTTCAAATGATGATGCTATAATTCACGCTTCTCCGCTGACGTCATTACTCGCAACCAGCTTCAATTGTCGAGTCCCATACACCTTGATATTTAATCAACCTGCATCTCTCGAGCAACTTCTCTCCTATCAAATATTAATCTTAACACCATTCTACTACTCTCGATCCATCGCCATGCCTGAATCCTCCTTCTCCATCCGCAGTCGTCGCGGCAACGAGCTCACGCGACTGGCGGAGCAGCACATGCAACATGACCTGCAACCCGAAGATCGCGACGTGCTGAAAAGCGCCGCCTCCAGAGTGTCTCTCTGGACGACCCTCGGCTCGGCAGTTGGGATTGGCCTTGGCCTCTACGTCGCGTTCCGATTGCGAAGCACGCGCAAGGCGTTTTTCGAGGCATTCCGCGCAGCGGAGAAACCCACGCAGGTGATGTTTGCGGATGGTCGAACTGGTACGACAGTCCTCGTTCGACGAAACAAAATAGAGATTGCATTACTGACAGAGAAATAGAAGCAATCCCTGATATTGCCCCGTTATTGAAGCCGACAACATGGGGAGACTTTGCGACATATTTCTTTGCTTCCGCTGGTGGACTCTTCTTGGGCGGGGAGCTGGGTATGCCTGGTGCAATACTTATATACAAAAGATGCAATGGTCGCTAACCTGTTTTTCTCTACAGGCTTCTTTGCCGGAGCAGCCAGTGGAAGTCGCAGTATTACAAAGGACCCTGAGCGAAGGAAACGCATCGAGAACGCATTCCGGAAGTTCAAAGCAGACGTGCTGCGCAAGGAAGCGGACGCATTGGACCGTGATCAGAATGTCTTTGAGAAAATGTTTTAGGAAATGTTTCTCGGGTTTGATGAGCTGTACGATAGTTCTGTCATGCGTTTGATAAATGACCTGGAGTGCATGCTCAACACAGCTTCCCATCTAAAGGCAATGGCCCCCCGCAACCACTGTGAACACTTGCGCTTCATCAGTAGCTCCATCTATTAGCGATGTTATATGTGCCCCGAAGCGAGCCTCTATTCGCATCGTCTTCAGTATTCTTGATACTACTCATCTGCCTTTGTGTAGTATATAATACGAATATACCAACAGCATATGTGGCAGTGAGCCTCTCTCCTTAATGGGTCATGCAGCCGAAGCGCATACTCTACGCATACTGGGCAATCTGCATGGATTGGCGGATATCGTCCCCTCCAATAGAGATCGATCAACCACACAAGTACCGGCAAGCACACTATTAGCGCTAGACATTTTAGCACTTCCGGCGCCGCCCGCAGTGGTGCTCGACGTGAAAGCGCCGGCCTTCTCGCGTCAAACGATGTTGGGAGAACGTTGGGCGTGGATTCCCGTGACTGCGGCTTTCGCAGCTCTGTAGGAACCGTCGCTCCATCGACGTCCAACTGTCCAGCAGAGGATTCTCCGCGTCATTCTCATCGTGAAACAGTGTGTCTACCGTGGCTGAATCAACTGTAGAGTCGAATGGTAGCATTTGAAGACGGCATGTCATCAAAGCAGCAAGTCCATACCGAGAAGAAAGTCCATATCAATTGACGGTGTTTGTGGAAAGGAATCCAGCAATGAATCTGAAGGGAGCCACTGTTCTCCCAAGCGATCAGGGTCAGTCGGTGCAGAAATTCCCGACACCCGCTCGAGGATCGAGATGCCCTTTCGCTTCTTATCCAATGATGCGTTGATGAGATGACGTGCTGTGTGAAGCGCTTCATTTGCCAAATGTGTGTTCAATCGCTGTGCAATCATTTCCAGGGTCTCCACGGCTTCCGGTATCTTTTTTAAACTCTCGGTTGTATCGATGGCGACAAGAATGCAGATGAACTGAAAGACAGTACAAGCAACATTCCACCACGGATGATTCAGTGCCACCAGTCGTCGGGCAGAAGGTAATGTGGAACAACCGATCTCGATAAGCCGGTCAAGCTGTGCTTGGGGTGTTACAGACTCTAAAAGTCGAAGTCGGCGGTAGATACAAAATGCCAGGTCTGCCTTGACTAATATCAGAAAGTCATGCTCAACCGATACCTTGACCAGATTTTCGAGGCCCATGGCCAACTCATCCCGCCTGGCAACCGGATCAGCATTGTTGTCGAGTGGGACAGCCCCGACCAGACTGAACAACTGAGGTGTCAGGTCATTAGATGGCGCATCGCTCTTCGAGTCTCTCTTCCATGTCAATCCAACGTCTATCACGGACCGCCCATAGTCGTAGGCTATGATTATATGCAAACACTGAGCTACCTGGGCAATGCGGTCCCGTGTCTCAGCGATATCCTCCAAAGCCTTTCTGCCACTACTTCCGGTCGTCAGAATGACCGCGTCTAATGGCTGGTGGAGGCCAGCAGCTTCAACAAGATGCATCATGGTGCAGCTACACATCCAAGCCGAGTGTGGCCGACTGGTCGCTCGCACATAGATGGTACGCAAGATCCACCCGGCGATCTTGTCAATGGAGGGTGTCCGGCTGACTGAAGCATCTTCCAGGATCTCCTTCGCATGCAGCATGACCCTCGTCTCTTCTTCTTCGCTGAGAAAACCGGAGAAGAGAGAGCCGAGAGCAATGACTCCGCTGATTAGCGCCTCCAGGCCCAGGCCTTGTGCTTTCCCGTGCCAGTGCTCCTCGCATCGGTGGTACAGCCGCTCCATGTCCAGCAGTCCAAACACGGGATGGACAGTGGATGAGTACACATCCATCAAACTTCGGACTTTATCCCATGAGATAAATGCAGTCAAGTCAAAAGAGACACCACAGCTGGGCTCTGCGCGAACTCCAGGGTTATACGCAAAAGAGTGCAGGCGCGGGGGATTTGCGGCCTGCAACTCCAGGCCGACCGTCATGGGAAACGCAACTGATGCGTGTCGACCCATATACCTGAGCTTTGAAGGCTCAAGGATGCCATGAGAGGAAGAAGAGATTACCGAGCTGCCTCCCAGGCTTTTTGCTGTCGCCTCTGACAAACGAGCAGCCTTCGTAGAGGGCAGTGGCAACGACGAAACCGAGTCTGCATTTCTTTTAACAGACTTGACAGAGTCGTCCAGGAACTGGCAGTCGTAGCCATAGCCTGTACAGGCCGAGCATGGGAATTTCCCATCGCACTTTCTTTTGCGTTGGCGGCAGGGCGCGCATGCCTGTCGCGACCGCTGGCGCATGTTTCCCGAGGGCAATGCACTCGACCCGGTCGCATTTGCGGCTTGCGCCTGGTGCATCATGGCAAGACGGATATGTCCTCTTTAAGTCATAGTCAGAGTGATATACTTGTGGTCTGGCCTTTGCACGCTTTTCAGACTGTGATGACTTTGGCTGCCTGAGGTGATTGGTTGAGGGGAAGCACATGGACTCATTCATCACATGATTGAGATTGGGTGCCTTAGTGCCTGAATTCGGGAGTTGACAGGTCCCTTGATGCCTTAGGTACGGAGTACTATTGTCAATAAGAACCGTCCGAAGCCTCATATCATACTTTGGAGGAACTGTTCGATATTCCATTCTTCTTGGGGGTCCCACACTATCGAGGCCAGTGCTACTCCATTTGAGCTTCATGTCATTCCATGATCCCAAACCTGAAGCCATTCGTTTGCACGAAATACGAGATTCATTTCCTTCGACTGCGGGGGGGAGACGCAGCGATCATACCTTTCCACCATTGAGATGCGTAGAAAATTCGTAAAAGGGCTCGGTATTTGATAATTCCTGTCTTTCAATATCCCCGATTTCTCCACACTATAAAACTTGCCCTTCCTATTGACCTGTGCGCCTGCCAAGCCTCGTATAAGTTGATGAGCTGCAGAAGAGGCCATGCCGATCATCACAAGACGCATAGAATAAATATCGCTCCTCGGCTAGAAGACCACAGGAGGGGATGCTAGAGGAATATCTGCGTCCTGACTGCCACTCACATCCACCAGAGTCGCCAGGATGAAACTTTTCGGCACCGTCTCCGTCTCCCTGCCCCTGCTTCTCCTTACTTCGGTCTACGCAGATCCACGGGCATGTACTGGCGATACCAAAGTACTGAACCCGTCATATTTTACCCTTAATGAGACAGACAACAAGTTCCTCCCGGCGCTGTCCAAGATCTTCACCGATGCCGGCAAGAAGGTTACAGTCACCCAGGTTCTCGCGGACGCCAACCGGGACCTGCAAAAGGGCACAGCCGCCTTGCCAATGTCGGAACGGTGGCTCTGGAATTCCGGCGACGAGTCCACCACCAAGTGGATTCCACAAGGAATGACTAGCTCTGGTGACGCGCTGGCCGTCGGGACATACGAGGGCAAGGACGTCTGGCTTGCCAGCTGGTACCAAAAGGAAGGCGATGCCAATGTTCGCGTGAGCTTTGTGGACCGCGCGACGCACAAGTACCGGCACGTAATGCTGGTGGAACCAAGCGCTGCCGATAACTTCAAGTCGGTGCCGATCCATGCGGGTGGCATTGCTTGGTACGGCAATGCCCTGTACGTGGTCGATACCAACCATGGCCTGCGGGTGTTCGACATGGACAACATATGGAAGGTCGAGAGTGGCGATGGGATCGGTAAGATGGCTGGAGGCGGCTACTCGGCAGCCAATTACGCCTATGTCCTTCCTCAGACGAGGTGAGTTTTTCCATGTGTATACATCCCAGGTGGAAGATGCTAATGACGGTGGTAGGGTCTACAATTGGACTGAGCTCCAGCCAGACTCCAAGTTCCGGCATTCCTGGGTCGCTCTTGATCGTCTTGACTCGCCCGACACTCTGCTGATTGGCGAGTACCAGACCGATGACACCTCAACTCCAATCCGTCTGGTCAAGTATCCCCTGGACTATACGACACGCCGGCTGCGCAAGACCGGCTCGACAGTAGCAACCGCATCCTGGGCATACTGCGTCAATATTCTTCGCATGCAGGGCGGATTCTCCCGGAATGACACTTTCTACCTGGGAAGAAGCAATGGTCAGAACAATGGAGGTGATCTATTCACATGGACCCCTGGAGAGGCAGCCATCGGATCGAGCTACTTCCCTCCAGGTAATGAGGATCTGAGCTACAATGAGGCTAAGAAGGAGTGGTACACTTTGACAGAATGGCAGAACCAGAGATACATCTTGGCATATAAGAAGGAGATACCGTGATGGCTTGTAAACTTATGAGGTGTTCTCTGCGGAGGCTGGTCCTGATTGACTTCTTTGTTTGCGTAGATTGCTGGTATCAGTCGGAATCTAGTTTTACCTACAGATAGTAAAAAATTCAAATTTTCTCTTCTATGCAATTATCGTCATTGGGACGTTGAGAAAGACATATTGAGAGATGAGAGCAAAAACGAAAAAAGAATTGCCTCCATCCAGGATCGAACTGGAGACCTCAGGATTTCAGGAACATCCCTTCTGTTGACAGAAGAGTCATGTGATATGAGACCTGCGTGATAACCAACTACACCATAGAGGCAATTGTTATGATAATGCGCTTTGCTAAAATTTATGTACCAGGCCCTGATGCGAGGTATGCATGCTATCATGCTACACTTGGCGGCCCTCAAGAATACCTGTACAAATGGCAGAGTGTGCTGTAAATACACAATTACATATTGGATTATTCTAATCAGGCATTAAATTACACGACCATGCTTGCATCTGTGAAATTAGAATATATATCGTTTTATCAGCATTCAAAATCAGTATGGCCCACTCGGACACTAAACCATCGATATATATTTCTAAACGCCGAACCGTGTGTATGTGACCACTTTGAACTCATTATTTTGAAGAATTCGAAGGTATATCCTAGTGATGATGCACCTTGAAGATTTATCCTATATTACATGTTTAAAGACAAAATGCAACCTATGGCTTTATCCAAAGACCAGCGTAGCGATCCTCCTTTCCAGAATTGTACCCACTGAAAGCGCGAAGAACATAGCCCTCCTTCTTATACTTGTCAAATGCCGCCTGGAAGCTTGGTGAATCCAATCCATGTCTGGCGACCCAGGCGCCAGAAGCCGACTTGTCCCAGATTGCCGCATAGTAAACGTGGTCGTCTACCTGATATCCATCGACGTCAGTCAGGCGATATCCGTCCTTGACATACTTGTCAAAGCGCGACTGGTATTCGGCAGAGGTCATGTTCGCATAGGAGAGCCAGGCGACATTATCGTTCTTCTTCTCCCAGATGGCAGCAAAGCGCTCCTCGCCCTTGAGCTCGTAGCCACTGATATGAGTGAGCTTGTAGCCCTGTTTCAGGTACTCGTCGAAGTATTTCTGCATCGATTCGACCGTCATTCCATGACGGGTGACCCAGCCAGCGGAGGGGGACTTGTCCCAAATCGCAGCGTAGTACGCGTTGTCGCCGACAGTGTAGCCATTGACCTGGACGACACGGTATCCCTGGCTGAGATACTCGTCGAATTTCTTTTGGTAAGCGGCAGAAGTCATGCCATGGTGAGATCTCCAGGCGGTAGAAGACTTCTTCTCGAAAATAACGGCGAAGTTAGGCTGGCCGTTGCGTTCGTAACCGCTGACGGAATTCAAGCGGTAGCCTTGGCCCACAAGGTCGTTGAACTTGGCTTGATATGCATCGGAGGTCAGCCGGTAGTAGGCGTGCCATTCATTTGCCTGAACGCACACAGCTGAGAGAATGGCAGCAGCCCAAGGAAGGAATCTCATTATGAGTAAGGTTGGAATGAAACAAGTGGTAGTGAAGATGAGAGGAGTGATGTTCTGCTCCTATCATGATGGGTTTCGGAGGGAGTCTTTATACGGTAATAATTTCTCTCCCAATAAAGCACATGAAGGTGTTGAAGCTGTGCATCACGACAGAGCCGCAGAATGCAGCCTAGAGAGGAAATAATATTGTCTTGGCAGACATATCCGTAATCTCCACCGTTCGTGTTCTGGGGTATTTATATCTCGAGATGATGCATCTCGCAAAGCGATTGGCGCAAAGGCCACACGATCTATCGACCTCGTAAAGGTGGAGCAGCCCTGTATATTTTGGCAAAGAGTGGTCAATGATAGGCTGAGCTAGAGGCAACTACACGAGGCTCATAAAATAGACTCAGTACCCCTGGCAAGGCTGAAATGGTGAGGCTGCCCATATCCATCCCCAGTCGGTACTCTCTGAAGGTGGTCAGGTCCTAAGCCTGTCATTTCTGGAGCAATCGGTTTGGAAATAGCTAAAAGTCTTCTGAGATCAAAGTCTTCTGAAATAGCCTCATAGTGTAGCAGATGTCCAGTCGATAAATCTCCCATTCTAGCGCGAACAGGCTAGATTCCGGCTCATTTAAAGGGTTATAATCATTACCAAGATAGCGAGGGCTGTAGCGTAATATAATTCTTCTTCCTTGCCCGCGCGCTTCATTCATGCCAATGAGAACACTGCTGTCCTCGGGAGGAATGCTCTGGGGAAGAGAACTAGGGACCTCCCCGGTTAGTATGAAAACGGTTTCTTGAGACTGGCCTAAAGGAGACAGCAATCGAATTAAATTAACGATTGATTAGCCTTGGAGTCTGAGATCTTGATCTCCAACGAAAGAAAGCTCTGATCGACATGCAAGTGAACTTTACCAACAGCACAAAGGGCTAGCCATCTGACAGTTGCGCTTGCATCTGCATTATTCGACTACGATAATGCTACAACAATGCCAAGCACGACATGACATCAATATAAAGCATTGTAATATAAACCAATCAATTTCATTGGAAATCAGCCCTGGTGTATATGGATATCATATCATCGACAGTATCGACTGTTGTCATTTCAAGAGATTCACCAGACACGGAGCAATGACGTCAGGGTCCGCGTGGACTATCACGTCGAATGGCCATCCAGAAGTGCCAACTCTAGAGATCCAACAAGATGTCATCCTTGATGCTAAGTAAATGAGCTTTGACTTTGCCAGTGCGCATCCAGCAAGGGTCGAGCAGTGATTGATCTAATGGAAATCCACACACGTCATGGTGCTGGCCCCCCATGTGGCGGACAGCCATACCCAAACCAGCATTATATAGAAGGCTATCGCGATCTTAGTCCTATGATAATATCTGTGTTCAAGCAAGCTTCCTCTTAGCGTCAAGCTTATCACTGACACAGAAGCCCATATTTCCGTCGAATACCGCAACAACATGGACAATCCCAACCAAAAGGCCGGTGCTGAAACCCATACGGATGAGCAAAAGCGACGCTTCTATGACAACCTCACTGAAGACCAGAAGAAGAAGCAGACTTTTAGTGAATGGGTGAAAGAGGCATACAATGACCAATATGAAAAGTGGATGCCGTGGCTCGAGGAGCAGTACCTGAAATGGTTCGGCAAGGGCGACAACAAGGCTTCATACGTCACAAAAGGTAAGAAATGTCCCTTTCTCATCTATATTGGATAAATGTCCTTGAGCATCTCATAGACTAACATGAGCCCGGCTAGATACCCTCTCCAAGTCCAAAGTCACCGGCATCAAACAGGTCGACCAGGTGCAAGACGACGTCAACAATCTGGTCGGCAACCAGCTCGGCGAGAACGGATTCCTTGCCCCTGTCGGTAACATGATCTCCAAAGAAGGGATCAATCGCGCTGAGAGAAACGGTAAAGACGAGAATGGCTCATATGGCGGTCCGCTCGGCGGCGTCACAGACCCCGTGGTGGACCGGGCCAAGGGTGCTGGTCAGAGTGTCACTTCTGGGGCACAGACGGTGGGAAATT
The DNA here is from genome assembly GCA_014250555.1 of Aspergillus oerlinghausenensis. Lineage (NCBI taxonomy): Eukaryota > Fungi > Ascomycota > Eurotiomycetes > Eurotiales > Aspergillaceae > Aspergillus > Aspergillus oerlinghausenensis. Next base: position 70,244 of record JAAKEQ010000071.1, read on the forward strand.
CCATTTCTGCAGGATTTCAGAGTGCTGGAAACTGGTTTACAGGCTCGTCCAGCAAAGAACAGCGGTCGTGATTGTAGGAACACGGGAGCGATATTTGACGACTGATGATTCTACTTTGATTTGTCTATGCATGTTTTGCAAGAGATACCAGCACTTTTGATCTCATTAATTGATCATGTATCAATTTAAGTTGTTATATCCAAGTTCTGTTGCTTCCATAAAGCAGTGTCCAACGAGTATAAGGTCTGAGGTACAGGATGAAGGCGACAGTGCCTGCGGCGGCATTGTAAACAAACGTCTCCATTCTGCTGGTCTTGTTCTCTGTGACGCTCTCCTTGCTCATGATCTCTCGCCTTCCTGACTACAGAGTATCCTATGGGAGCCGTCCTGATGAATATGTGTGGAGAGCCTTTGCGACGGTCAGCGTGTTGCTGCTTTCTATGTCGGGGCTGCTGGCTTAATTTTCCTTAGACCACATTTGTTTGGCTGCCGCTCGGGCATATCATTGTGATATCGCGGACATCAGTCCAAGGTCTATGTCTATATACATGTTCAGCGCGGCCGTACCTTTATCTCCTTCTAGGCAACCGGTCCGGCTTTAGCCGCCTGCGCCGCTTGTTTCAGTCGCCTTTCTTCGCGTTCACTATACCGGTCCGCAAAGAGATCAAAGTGAGGCTGCATCAAGATCGTGTACTTTACAAACTCTTCCATGCAATCGACCAAACGATCCCGGTTACCGCTTGGCATGAGATGATAGTCTCCCGGTTGACCAGCATCCGGGAAATGCGTGTATGCCTTTGGTATTGAGCTTTGATTCGGGATCACAAACATGCGCATCCACCGCCCCAGGATCCGAAGCGAGTTGACGGCGTTGAACGATTGGGATCCTCCGCATACTTGAGCGATGGCTAGGGTACGACCTTGAGTGGGTCGAATGCTGCCGGTCGACAGGGGAATCCAGTCGATCTGGTTCTTGAAGACGGCAGTCTGGAAAGGATCAATAGTGCTCTGGAAGCCTTTGGATGGTGAAGAACTTACCAGGTTGCCGTGTTGCTCGGGGGTCACCCACAGATGACCGTCGCTCCATGTGCTCAATTCGCGCAGCTCTTGGACCTTGGGGTGCGTATGTTGGACGTCGTCCTTGACCGGTAGGCCCTCTGGATTAAAAACTCGAACATCACAGCCGAGTCGGAAGAGGATTCGACTGGCCTCAAAGGCTACGAGCTTCGAGTACGATCTGTCAATAATGTTAGCCTCGGATGCTTGGCAGGATTACTGCGTGTTAAGGGATCCATACCTCTTCCGCAACGAACCGTACAAAACTAAAACCTTGATACGTTTCTGAGTCGTCCTGAGATTCTTCTCCGCCATGTCCAGCACGGTGTCGAGTTCCAAGCGGTTGGCCCAATCATCGGCCGCTTGCTGTGGATTCAGGAGGAAGGGGCGATATTTCTCGCGGATTTTCGGGTCATCTTCATTCTGCGGAATGGCTAGCGTCCTGAAAGAGGGTTGGGGTATCTGTATATGTTCATGTTTGACCTCATGTAGGGTCACTGTGGTGGAATGTGTCATTCTGTTGCTGATGAAAGAGGATGGGACATGCGTCGGAGTGGTTATTCTGATGACTCTCGGGGTCAAGCGATTTATTGACCACATATGGATTAAGTCTGATACTAGGAAAAAGATCTTAACAACTGCAACTTAACCCAAACCAGGAACTTCTGTCAAATAATGCCAACGTTATGTCCTGCAAATCCTTATCAGATGCATTGTTTCTATTCAGCATGTCATCGCCGACTGCTGATTGGCTGGACTGATCCGATACCCGACAACAACTCAGAAATATCTCACTTTGGACGGTCCACAAAAGTGTGGAGAACAATACTGAAACCTAGCAAGAGAAGCTCAAGAAAGTCGTATCATGAATATTGCCCAGTGCATTGGCTGGCTCCTCTTGAATGCTATCCGTCAATAATAGAAAAAGGAAAGGAATGTGCCACTTTCAGGTGCCAATGCAACTATCTTAGCTGCTTTAGGGCATGGACTTGTCTAATGAATGAGATGCTTCAAGACCAAGGATGATGATATCATTACCATCGCAGCGCGCTAGGTGCATGACAATTCTCTTCCATGTGACATGTCCCTACATTCTTCGCCGCTGTGAGCTCCTCGAAGAGTCTGTTCCCGAATCTTCGAAAGGCAGAAGTAATGCCACCGTGGCGGAACAGTTCTTGTTCCATCTGACTTAATTGGAATACAAACCTGAGTCCATCAATGTGGATGACGTGCGCATGGAGGTCAATTAAAATCTTCGAGCCATCCTTGGCGGCGGCGTAGAACGACTCGTTAGGCATGGTAATGCCCAACAGGCCGAGATTGGGCATGTTCCGTTGAAAGATGAAGGCGAAGGATTTTGCGATCACACATTTGATACCGCAGCCTTGAGATGCTGTTAGCAAAAGTATGTGTGAGAGTTGTATCACGTACCAAGCAACGCCATGACGGCCTGTTCACGCGATGATCCACAGCCAAAGGCTTGACCAGCCACAACGATGTTGAAACCTTCTAGGGCCCGTTGAGGGAATAACGGATGGGTGTATTGTAGGCAATGCAGACCAGTTTGCCCATCAGTTTTCATGTCCATCAAAAATTCAGCCGGTGCTAGCTATGGATGCATTCAGCAAATTGTAGCATAGCAGCAGTATGCGTGTAGTTTGAGCATACCGCATCTGTGTCGATGAAATCACCTAGAAGCTGTACCTTGCCACGCAGGGTTCCAGAAAACGGAGGTTCTTGCGTGGGTCCGGAGAAGATACTTGATTCAGGTCTCTCCTGAGAGAAAGCTCGAGAGTCGTTTGGCTCAACATAGGTCAGATGAGAAGCCGCGCTCATGTTCGCCGTCAGTCCAAAAGACCCGCGCAACGACATCCATCGTCCCCAATCGATCCCACAAAGCAAGTCATTAGGATCGATCAATTTCATTTCGAATGAAGATGCAGCGACAGTTGCGGCAGAGACTAGATGGCCTATTGACCCTGCGTTGCATCTTCAGCTAAAGAATGCAGATAAGCGGCACGCATACAAACCTTTACCCATGCGATTCTCAAAATTCCGGTTCTGGGAGGACAGCCAGACTTCTCCTGGAACTGCCTGATCTGCCGACATGCCAACACAATAGCTGCAGCCTGGGACCCCAATCTCAAAACCCGCCGCTTCGTAGACGTCGGTGAGGCATAATTCGTGTAGTCTACGCAGGATCGGCAATGACCCGGGTACCATCTTCCTCTTCCCATGCTTAACCGGCCGATAGCCTTTCTTCAGTCCTTGCTCTAGCACAAGAGCCGCAAGAATGAGGTCCTCCTCGGTTGTGGTGCAAGCTCCAATAAAGCAACCATCCAACCGCATTCCTGCATAATCCGAGACAGGGACCACATCATCTGGGCTCGGGTATCGAGCAAAGAATGACTGGACATTTGCAAGATCAATGTCGAGTTCTGCGGCGTACTGCGCATCGTTATCGGGTCGGAAGTACGTGATGAGATTCTTGTGTCGTTGTAAGCGTCTGTTGGCCACGAAGTCGCGCGTGATTTGATCAGGCACAAATACCCCGGTGATGCCACCGAGTTCCTTCTTCAATAAGCAAGGCATAAAGGCTTCAACTGCATCGACGTACCGCTGTCATGTTGCAAATAGCAAATCGAGCATCAGCCGACAAATACTGCACACCGGCGCCAGAGAACTCGACGATCCTATCAGAAGCGACAGTATTCCTCTTCAACTGCTGCAAGATGTATAGTATAACATCTTTTCCACCGATCCCAGGCTTAGGTACACCCACGAGTCGGATGTTGATGGACTCGGGAACCTTGAACCACGTCTCCCCTGTCACCAAGGGCAAAGTCACATCTGCTGCCCCGAGCCCAATCGCCAGACATCCCAATGCGCCAGAGGAGCACGTATGTGAGTCGGAGCCAACGATCAGCATGCCAGGTTGCGCTCGTTCCCTGTAGAACTCGGTGTGGAGGATCGTATACTAATCGTGTCAGCATCTCCCTGGAGATAAGGTTGATCATTGACCAACGTTCATTCCCTGGTATTCGGTTAATTTGAATACTCGCTTTGCCCTCTCGCTTGCATCGATCAGCGCGCGAACTTTTGGAACGTGTCTGATCCGAGGATCTACGACATGATCACCGGCGAGCCAGAAGCGATCATTCCGATGAATCCCAGGCTTTCCTAGGTCGCTGTACGTAGTCTCCATGCCCTAATGAACTGGCTTAGCGGCGGAGAAGACATCACTGAGGTAAATCCTCACGGCCCATGATGCCTCTGAGGCAATCACCCAATCGACATCGACCCGAATCAAATCTTCAGGAGCCACCCAACCTCTATGAGTAACCTCGTGCAACGCAAAGATTTTCTCGCTTAGAGTCATCCCCCGCCGACCTGGAGGCCTTGATGCTACCGGAGCAGGCATCGATCTGGATCTATCCTCCGAATTCAGCGCTTCCAGCCAGGCAGATACGAGGAACAAAACTTCTGATTCTTGCTGCGCTGCCAAGTCGCTCGCATCGTCCAGACCCAGCCCTCCAAGGTCGTGCGGTTGGATGCACACGCGAAGCACATCGGCTAGAGCAGAGGACTCGCGGACGTGGCCCAGTTTTTGCAAAATCTCGATCAGGATTCTGATTTGAGAAAGTGGTCCCATGGCGGACGCAATCTTTGCTTTGGAATACTTAGCTTTGTTCTCACCTACCGTGGATAGAAGCTAGAGTCGTCTTACTTGATGTATCGTCGAGTTGTATGTGCCTGGTTTGCTCAAGAATTCGGTATATCTGGACCGAACTGTTGCTATACGTTCCAGACATCTTGAATCTTCACATAAAGCTACTATTGAGACTGCGAAGGCCGCTGAGAGTTGTCGCTTGCGAAGGACTCAGCCTTATAACCTTTTGTTCCCTTGCGCTGACAACTGCTGTGCGACTGTCAGCCCGCTTGCGGCCCGGAAACGGGTTGTGCGAAATCCTGCAAGGGTAGAAGTTGGGGTTGACTTGGCCAGCCATTAGCGATTAGTGACACAGCATACATAACTGCGGAACGCCAGTGGTGTGAGGAATTGGTAACATCGATCGAATCTACAGTTTCGAAGCTGTTGCTACTCGATGCGAGCTGAAAAGTGACCTATCGTCAGTGCCAGTAAACCGAGCACATTGCTGTGCCAGTATGGCAGAGCTGGGGCAGTGCCAATGCAAGGCTACTTTGACATATCAGCTGCAAATAACGGAAATTTTATTGTTGTTACAAATCTACTGGATCCCATGTATCGACCGGCATCAGTCGGAGCCCATCTAGAACTTGGTGTAGCGCAGGTAGGGCTTGACCTCTCGCACATTGCCAAACTTCTTCTTAGCATCCTCGGTCGAGACGGAGGGCGGAACAATGACATCCTCGCCAACGGTCCAGTCGATGGGAGTAGCAATGCCCTTCTTGTCTGCCGCCTGCAGAGCGTCAATCACACGCAGGACCTCGGCAGAGTTACGACCGGTGGAAGCAGGGTACAGCATTGTCAGACGGATCTTCTTGGCGGGGTCGATAATGAAAACCGCCCGGATGGTGAAAGGAATGCCCTTCTCGGCGATGTTGTCCAGGTCGCGTTGATCGATCATGTCATAGAGGAACGCCACCTTGCGCTCAGGATCGGCAATGATGGGGAACTGAACGGTGGTCGATGCGACCTCGTTGATATCCTTGATCCAGTCGCCGTGAGAGCTGAGATCGTCCGCGCTCTATAAATGATCAATGAGTATGGTACCATACTTCAATTGAGAGGACTACCCACCAGGCCGATCATTTTGACACCCCTCTTGTCAAATTCACCCTTCAGCTTGGCAAAGGCACCGAGTTCGGTCGTGCATACTGGGGTGAAGTCGGCGGGATGAGAGAAGAGAATGGCCCAGCTGTCTCCGATGAACTCGTGAAAATCAATTTCGCCGTGGGTGGTCTGAGCCTTGAAGTTCGGAGCTACAATACGTAAGATATGTTAGGAGGATGTCTACAACCAAAGGATGGAGAGAATAAGGTACCGGTTGAACCAAGACGCAGGCGAGGCTGTTCTTGGGGAACGGTCGCAAGGAATCTGCGACCGAAGGGCTGCACGAGGGGCTGGGCGCGGGGAAGCTGGCGGGAGAAAGCCACTCTTGAGACAGGGCGGGCTCTGGGGAGCGCGGAAAGGGCTCTCAAGCCGGTACGGGGTAGAATGGATGCCATTGTGCAGATCGACGAGTATCACTGGCCTTTGGGCAGTCAATTGAGGAAGGAAACGAGTGTGTATTCGATGACTTTGTGACGATGCTCGACTGATGCAACAAGCCAACAACATCGGAGGGGCACGGCAGTACCAGGCCAGGCGCTAACCATATTGGGAAGCTAGCTTGGGAATGCCGTGCATGCCTGAGGCAGAACATTTCTTCCATCTACTTCCTTGGTTGACCATGTATGTATGGGAGCAAGGTACTATTAAACCATGTGTCTAAGTTTCCATTGAGAATTGGATGATTTGGATGGAGTAAATCTGCACTACCCTTTCCGGAAAATGGTCTCTTTGCTGAGAAACAGACGGTGAAGATGCGGGGGCCGGGGGTTTTCATCTACCGTGCTGTGGGGCGCTAGCTGTATGGCGCAGAAATGGTAGAGGCTTATGACTGCGCCAGACATCTGCTTCAGGGGGCTTCAACTGTCAATCTTCAACTTTCGAGGCAGTCATGATATTTATTATGCTCTCTCTCAAAGAGCGATGATGTACAGAGCCTGTCCCAGGCAAATCCGAGTACATACCCCATACAAAACGGCCTCGTCAAGCATACCCACAGTCCCACTGCATGATCCTTAATTCTCACGTAAGACGAATACAGTTAAGAAAGGTGGGGTTGGGGGTTATTATGTTCCGCTTTGATATAGATTTACTACCGACAGGAGAGATAAAATGCTTGTTTACAGGGGCAGGCGTTGCCTTGTTGGTCGAGAGTCCGTCTGAGGTATCAGAGCTAAACTCCAGCTATGGCGAAGTCCGGGAGCTGAAGACGTCGGCATCGATGAAGCGGCGAAGATCGATACCATGTTGATCACTGAGCTGGTTTCTAAGAGGTTTGAGGCTTGCATTAGTCCATGATACTGTGGTATCCTCATCTTGTGCGTTGTATTCTTCAGCTCCGTACTCCGCCGGGGTAATGCTTATGTTGCTTCTAAAGATGCACCTTGATTGGTCTGGCCAATAATGCACTTGAAGAGGAGTTATAGCTTAATCCTTGCCAAACCAAGTGCCGAATTAGTATCAGCCTATGGACTGACTGGGGGGTATAAAGTTTTGAATACGCCCGTCTGTTCGGAGACCTCGCAATCAGTGCTTCTGGCGACACCAGAAAATAACCAAGAGCACGACAAGGACTTACTTCTCTTTGACAATGCGTATATCCGTCGGTGCTCTGCTTGGCTTGACAGCCCTGAGTCATGCCACGCCAGAGAAACGAGCCGCATCTGCATCTGCATACTGTTCCAACTCGGCCGGCAACTACAAGCTGTCCTCCATCGCAGCTCCGGTTCAAGGAGCAGGAACCCCCGGCTCTGAATCGACCTGGCAATTGACCGTTGACGACACCTCATCCGGTCACAAACAGACGATCGTTGGGTTCGGTGCTGCTGTCACCGATGCCACGGTCACCTCGTTCAACACTTTGTCTGCCTCCGTGTTGCAGGACCTGCTCAATAAATTGATGACATCTGCCGGGGCGAACTTTGCTTTGATGCGACATACCATTGGAGCTTCCGATCTGTCCGGTGACCCAGCCTACACGTACGATGACAATGGTGGTAAAGCGGATCCGTCACTGTCGGGTTTCAACCTGGGGGACCGAGGAACGGCCATGGCCAAGATGCTGGCAACAATGAAGTCTCTGCAGCCCAACCTCAAGATCCTCGGCTCTCCCTGGAGCGCGCCAGGATGGATGAAGCTGAACGGGGTCATTGATGGCAATACGAACAACAACAACTTGAACGATGGATACCTGACCAGTGGTGGAACTGGTAGTACGGGGTATGCCAGTCAATTCGCGCAGTACTTTGTCAAGTACATCCAAGCCTATAAGAATCTCGGTGCCCACGTCGACGCGATTACCATCCAGAACGAGCCGCTGTTCAGCTCAGCTGGTTATCCCACCATGTATGTCTATGACTATGAGTCGGCACAGCTGATCCAGAACTACATCGGCCCAGCTCTTGCCAGCGCCGGGCTAGATACCGAAATCTGGGCTTATGACCACAACACAGGTATGTGGTTATCGTTGATCTTCTAACAACGAAGCTGACCTGTTACAGACGTCCCCTCGTACCCTCAGACTGTCCTTAACCAGGCCGGTCAGTACGTCAAGTCGGTCGCCTGGCACTGCTACGCTCCCAACGTCGACTGGACAGTGCTAAGCCAGTTCCACAACACAAACCCTGGAGTGAAGCAATATATGACCGAGTGCTGGACTCCAGCATCTGGCGCATGGCATCAGGCGGCTGACTTCACCATGGGTCCCCTGCAGAACTGGGCCGCGGGAGTTGCAGCATGGACTCTGGGAACCAACGCTCAGGATGGTCCGCATCTGTCCACTGGCGGCTGCGCGACATGTCAAGGCTTGGTGACCATTAACAACGGAGGATACACGCTCAACACCGCGTACTACATGATGGCGCAATTCAGCAAGTTCATGCCACCTGGTGCGATTGTGCTCAATGGCAGTGGCAGCTACACATACTCTGGCAGTGGCGGTATCCAGTCTGTGGCTTCGTTGAATCCCGATGGAACCCGCACTGTGGTTATTGAAAACACTTTTAGCAACGATGTCTACGTGACTGTCACTATGAAGACCGGGCAGAAGTGGAGCGGGAACGTTCCTAGCCAATCTGTGACTACCTGGGTTCTTCCGGCTGCTTGAGAGAGGTATATATCGAGGTGGTCGGATGTTTATTGAAACGGTAGCGGGCTCAGGGACGTTATAACGTGCAATTTCCCTAGTTACATTTACCACGCCTTGCCAATGCCAGCGGCTTCCAGTTGTGAGGTAGCTTCTAATAAAGTCATAAGTGACCGTGTGTTTTCTTTCGTGAGACAATTGGTGAACGAATGTCGGTATCTGGCCTGGGAAAAGTACCGGTGGCAGAATTGCGGGGGATGTACTCTTCCTTGCGCCAGGCCTGACTCTGCATAGCCATTCGATACCTGTCCTTCAAGCCACCTTGGTTGATCACCATCCCATAACTGTCGCTCACAAGTGATGAACTAGGATAGTGTTCATTACCATCATACGAGTACTCGTCCTCGTGGATGACTGTCTCAGGAAGCTCGAAAATGACATCCATCTATATCTAAATTCCTGTACACACCTGAATGCGGCTAACCATAACCCTATCGAGCCAACCGCACAGGGCAATGAAGAATCGTAAAACGACTGGATAGTCGACGAACCAGTGACCGTTTATTTCTGACAAGCATTTGTACCCTGGTAGGGATGGTGGGTTCATTCCTTTTCTCGAATCCGGGGAAGTGATGATGAATTCGCCACTCAATGAATGTCGGGTCTTATGACAGCTTGATCATTCAGTCGCCCCCGCAATTCTTTATTATCGAGACGTTTGTCTCCTTGTCGCTGATTTTTGATGCTTGTTAATACCACAATGTCCACTGATTGATGAACGATATCCCATCCCCTTCACAAAGCTAACAATTCATCTCCATCGCCGATTCAAGTCTACGAACATGTATCAAGCAATTGTCGGTCGTTCGAGGCCTCTCTTTAGTACTCTAAAGCAGAGGCTTCAAACTCCAGGTGCGCTACTTCTTGATGGCGAACCTCGACAAGAACTGAGTTAACCAAATGACGCCACCTTGTCTCAGACTCAAATCAAAGACGCAAGCACGTCGTCCGATCGGATACCTACAAACAGCCAGGCCCCATTGGCGTCTCCTCCTTGCGTCTGCAGGGCCCTGCCTGGGCCACAGCCGGCGGAGGCATCTTTGCCACCTTGTTTGGGGTGTACCGGATGCTGCGCTCTATGCGACAACTGAGATATATCTAGCTATCCCATAGTTTGACGCACGTTCGTCTCTTTTTATAGTTTGAAGTCTTTCGCTCGACATGGCGCGTTGCTGATGGTCGGCATTTGTTACGGACATATGTGGCTATATCCTGGAATTACTGTTAAAAGCATCACTTACTTTACTGCTGGGTAAAGTGTATACCTAGTATAATGATACACGATCGAACCTCAATGTCTTGTCCATCCTAATAATCATTGTTTGGCATGGAAAGATATACGGAGTAAGTCTGGGTGATAATGGAAAGGATATGGTTATATGTGGCTTTTGTGCTAGAAACTATAGCCTTTTCCACGCTGTGAATTACTGCTTTATAAGAGAGGCTCAACCTTACTTAGTTAGTCCTAGCACCAGTTGCATTCTCTAGTTTCTTGAGACAGCCCAGCACGTACACCATGACCACAGGAAGCAAAAGCAGAGCATTGAGGACAAGGAAAAAAGATAAAAGGGCCTCCTCTTCTGTTGAAATATAATACCACTAGACTAAAAAGGTGTCCGGACATTAGTCCTATCAGTCTAGGGTCTTATACTTTTCAACCGGACACCTTTTTAGTCTAGTGGTATTATATTTTGATAGTTATGAGCCTGGAAGCCCTACCACAGTAGACATAGTATATGATTAGACGTCCCTACAACCCCTAAGACCCCAGGTTTAATTGTGAGATGGCACAGTCTTTTCTGAATATATAGAGCACAGGAGTACTAGAGTATATAGAGCACAGGAGTACTAGAGTATATAGAGCATGTACATAGGAGCATATAAATAGGCCATGCATTATAAATAGCCTAGCCTAGAAAGGATTTAGATTACTGCCTGATTAGTGCCTGAACTAACCCAGTGTTAGACGCGGAAGACCTGTATGTAGTGAACTATGAGGGGTTATATAGGTAGTACATAAGAGATATTATCTCTACTAAGGTGTGAGAGATGCTTATACCTTAGTAATTAGTTTAACTATAAAGATATTACTACTACTATACTATCTACTATTTAATAAAGAGTATTCTTTAGGTACTCTTATAGTTCTAATTATTCTACTTATTAAGATAGCCTAGTAGAGAGTACTTTTATATATTTTACTAAGTAAAATAATTACTACTAAAAGTATCCTTATTCTAAGGTAATTATATACTTAATAAACTACTAATAATAAAAATATAATAATAGATTAAGATATAAGTACTACCCCTAAGATCCCTAAGTTAAGTAAAATTAATAAATAATAATCTCTTCTACTCTTTAAGGAAGATTATAAAGCTATATAAAAATAAATTACTAAATTAAAATAAATTAAATATAATAATAAAATACTCTAAGAGCTTAGTAAAACTATTAAATATATATAATAAACCCTAGATATATAGAACTAATTAATTATATTACCTATATATACTATCCTAGATAAAGCTATATAGAATATAATTAATATGTAGCAGGCAGGGCCTACAAAGTGCTTAAGCTTACTAAGTACTTGCTGTCTGCCTTAGGCATTAATGTTCTTTGGCTCCAGCTGATATGCTGGAGGCTAGCCACCAGCTATATAACACTCATAAAGTTATATCTAAACTAGACACTAGCTACTAATTATATAACCTATATACTAACTATATACCCCTTTATATTTAGCTACTATAGCCCTAGCTAGATTCCTTTCTTAGTAATTTCTTACTATCTAAATCTAGGTTATAGATTTCTAAGGCTTCTAGCCTATAATAATAGAAATTACTCTTATTAAAATAACTAAATAAGCTAGATAAACTAGATAAACTAGATAAACTAGATAAACTAGATAAACTAGATAAATTAGATAAACTAGATAAACTAGACAAACCAGATAAACTAGATAAACCAGATAAACTAGATAAACCAGATAAACTAGATAAACCAGATAAACCAGATAAACTAGATAAACTAGATAAATTAGATAAATTAGATAAACCAGACAAACCAGATAAACTAGATAAACCAGATAAACCAGATAAACCAGATAAATGTTAGGCATGGAAGACCTGTATGTAGCAAACTACAAGGGGTCATGTGGGTAGCACATGACCTATAAAGATATTATCTCTACTAAGGTGTGAGAGATGCTTATACCTTAGTAATTAGTTTAACTATAAAGGTATTACTACTACCATACTATCTACTATTTAATAGAGAGTATTCTATAGGTGCTCTTATAGTTCTAATTACTCTATCTATTAAGATAGCCTAGTAGGGAGTACTTTTATATATTTTACTAAGTAAAATAGTTACTACTAGGAGCACCCCTATTCTAAGGTAATCACATACCTAATAAACTACTAATAATAGAAATATAATAGTAGATTAAGATATAAGCACTACCCCTAAGGCCCCTAAGCTAAGTAAAATTAGTAAATAATAATCTCCCCTACTCTCTAGAGAAGACTATAAAGCTATATAAAAGTAAATTACTAAACTAGAGTAGATTAAGTATAATAATAAAATACTCTAAGAGCTTAGTAAAACTATTAAATATATATAGCAAACCCTAGATGTATAGAACTAATTAATTATACTACCTATATATACTACCCTAGATAAAACTATATAGAATATAACTAATAAACTAGCATCTATAAGTAGTAATATATAGATACCCCTTAGACTAAGATCTATACTACCTAAAACACCTATAGATAATAATAATCCTAAGTTATTAGCCTATAATAATAACTCCTTAGATATAGATACTAAAACTATCTTAAAGATCCTATTCACTACAGGCTTCTAATTTAAGAATATATATAATTATACTAAGTTTATTAATAGTATAATAGTACACTTTAAACAGCACTACTAATACTATACTAAAGGATACTAAAAAGTATAAGTAGTAGTTCTACTACTTACTAATAAGATACTTAGCTAATAGATAAGATACTAAGAATTATTACCTGTAAAGCAGATATAGAAGTAACTTATCTAATTCCTACTAAAGTAAGTAAATAACCTAAAGACCCTAGTATACTATGCACTGTAGAAGTATATAGATACTAAGTAGCTAGAAGTATAGATAGTAGCTGACTTTATAGTATACCTAGAGTAATAAGAATCTTAGCTTAGTATTAGCTACACTAATAAGCAGTAAAAAGCATAGCTCTAGATAAAGCTATACCCTAATATTTAAAGTAAGATCCTGACCTACTAGATTATAGAAGATATCTCTTATACTAGTTATATTAACAAAGTCATAGCTATTAAAAGAGAATTAACTAAGTATAATAAATATAAGGGCTATATACCCTAGAGAGCAGATACACTAGCCTATAGTAGATATTAAGGAAGAGGCAGGGGCCTAGGCCTAAAGAAGCATAGCTTCTATAACTAAAAAAAATAGAACCCCAGAGAGGGTAGGAGCACTATTAAGTGCTATAACTATGATAGTAAGGGCTATATAGTGGCAAAATACCTAAAGCATATGAAGTATAATATAGAGCTAAAAAACTAGATAGTCTAGTAATATATATGGTAGTAGCACTAGGCCTAAATAAGGGACCTATAGATACTATATCCCTAATACTTAATATAAAGATAGCTGCAGAAGAACCTACTAAAAATATAGTAGGGAAGGATATTAGCTTACTCCTAGACATAAGAGTATAGGGAAACTTTATTAGCTAATACTAGGTAAAAGAGAATCTATTACTATAAGTAATAGGCATACCTTACTAGATTAAGGTGATTAATAGCTAAAAGGTAATATTATATAGAAGATTTCATCTCTATATCATAGTAATAGATATATAGGGAATAGCCCAGAGTATTAGAATAGAATTCCATATAGTAGATATGCTAGGGTATAATTTCATCTTAGGATAGCTATGGCTAGTAGCAGCAAATCTAATAATTAATTTTATATAATATATATAGGAATATTAGGCTAATAAAGATCCACCTAACACACCTAAGCTAGAGATTATATTACCTAATAAATACATAAAAGGCATTCTTATAGGTAATATAATATTTATTATCTATCTATAAGAGATAGTGGATAGAGAGGTGCTCTTATTCTTTACCTTATTAATAGGTAAATTAGTACTTTTAGAATAATACTATAAGTTCACAGACATCTTTTTAGATAAGGAAGCTAATATACTTATACTAAATATAGAGTATAACTATACTATTAAGCTAGAACCAGGGAAGTAACCCCTATTTAGACTAATATATAATCTTTCTGCTACAGAGCTGAAGGTCTTAAAGATATATATTAAGAAAGCACTAGAGAAAGACTAGATTTAATAATCTAAAAGCCCTACAGGAGCACCTATCCTTTTTATACTAAAGAAAGATAGTAGCCTATAATTATATATTAACTACTAAGGCCTAAATACCATTACTATTAAGAACTACTACCTACTACCCCTAATTAGTGAGATGCTAGATAGGCTATTAGGAGTAAAGATCTTTATATAGCTAGACCTATATAATATATACTATTATATCTAGATTAAACTAGGTAATAAGTAGAAGACTATATTCTAAATATAATATAGGCACTATAAATATTAGATAATGCCCTTTAGACTAGTTAATATACTAGTAATCTTCTAGGCTTATATTAATAGTATACTAAGTAACCTACTTAATATATACTATATTATCTACCTAGATAATATATTAATCTATTCCTAGAATAAGAAGGAGTATAAAAGATATATATAAGTAGTTCTATATTAACTATAGAAGGCTAAGCTATATACTAAGCTTAGTAAATATATATTCTATATAGAAGAAGTGGATTTCCTAGGCTTTATAGTTAGAATCCATAAAGTATGTATGGAACCTAAGTAAATTAAAACTATTAAAGATTAGCCTATACTATATAGTATATAAGAGATATAAGTCTTTCTAGGCTTTATAAACTTTTACTATAGATTTATTAAGAAATACTTATAGATTACTACACCCCTGTTAGAGCTGATAAAGAAGGATAATAAAACTATATAATTTATACTAATATAAGAGGTACTATAAGTATTTAAGGAGTTAAAGTAATACTTTATAACTATACTAATATTATAGTATTTTAACCCTAAACTATAGATTTAACTGCAGATAGATATATTAAAATAGGTAATAGCTAGTATACTTACCTAGCTATTTAGAGTAGAATAGCACCTAATAGCCTTCTAGTTAAGGAAACTTATTATAGTAGAGAAGAACTACTAAATATATAACTTAGAGCTACTAGTAATTATAGAGTGCTTTAAATAGTAAAGGCATTACCTAGAAGGAAGTAGGTTCCCTATCTTAGTATTATTTAACTATGCTAATTTATGCTACTTTATAATAATAAAGAAGCTAAATCTATATTAGATAAGGTAGGTAGAATACCTATCTATATTTAATTTCTTAATTAAATATTACCTAGGGGCTAGCAACCCTGTAGATATATCTAGTTATCACCTAGACTATATAGAAATAATAGAAATTAAGGATGTAGACCTGCCATGGCTACTAATATTATAAAATAAACTATATATAGGGCTATTAAGACTAGATAAATACCTCCTATAAAGAGAAATATAAGTATGCATAGCATAGCTCAGGGGGGTGTAAGAGATAAACTAGGAGTATCTTATAGATATCTAAATAAAAGCTGCTACCCATAGACAGAATATATTATTAGATAAGAGAGATACTACTAGTATTATAGGAGTTCCAGACCTCCTAGTACTATGGAGTAATATATATAAGGTACTTACCTCTAAGATGGCCTACTCTGTGGATATCCTAATAGCTATGGTAGATCTATTATAAATTATTTAAGATATTAATACATTCATATAGCAGAAACTGCTTAATATAGAAGGAGGGAATATAGATAAGCTAAGTTACTTAAAATAGAAGGTTAAAGATGGACTTCTTTAATATAGAAACTATATCTATATACTAAAGTCCATAGCACTACACATAGAGATAATAAGAATAAACTATAATAATCTATAGGGGGGTTATTACTAGTATAAACATATCTTAAAAAGCATTAAGCATAGATACTTTTAATATAAGTTAGTATAAGATATTAAGGTGTATATTAAGGAGTGTAATATCTGCTAAAGAATTATAGTATATAGGTATAAGCCTTATAGCAAGCTAGAACTGCTACCTACTCCTATAAAAGTAGTATAGTAGGTAAGCATAGACTTTATTATAGGCCTCCTATTATCTAGATAGCAGGGGAAGGTATATAATATAGTAATAGTAGTTATTAATCTCTATATAAAATACTTACTCTACATCCTAATAAGGAAGGATATTAATATGATATAGCTAGCAGAAATATTCTATAAAAAGGTTATACTACTACTAGGTATGCTAGAGAACCTTATATTAGATAGGGGCAGCCTATTTACTAGTATATTCTAGTTAATACTCTGCTACTACCTAGGAGTATATAGAAGGCTATTAATAGCCTTTCACCTGCAGACTAATAGATAAATAAAATATATAAACCAGGTCCTAGAGTACTATCTATAAGTATATATCAGCTAGATGTAAGATGACTAGACTAGATGGCTACTAATAGTATAGTTTATCTATAATAATATAATATATAGTATACTAGGTATATTACTATACTTTATACTTATAGGTTTTAAGGTAAACCTATAGATTAATATACTAGCCCTAAAAGATATAAAAGCACCTACTATAGTAGATAAGGTAAGAGAATAAGATAAAAATTATATAAAACTATATATCCTACTCATAAAATTAAAGGAGTAGATAAAGAAGTAGTATAATAAGAAATATACTAAGATATTACTAAATATTAATAACTATATTATGCTAAGAGTAAAGAATATTATTATCCTAAGACTAAACTAGAAGCTTATAAGCAGATTACTTAGCCTATTCTAGATTATAGAGAAATAGGGTAAATAAGTATATAGACTATACTTACCTAAATTATAGAAGATATATAATATATTCTATATATTACTGCTTAAGTCTTATAAGAGAAATACTAAGTAAGTACTACACCTAGGGCCTATAATTATTAAAGATAGTAAAGAATAGGAAATAGATACTATCCTAAGATATTAAAAAGTATATAATAAAGATTAATACCTTATCTATTAGCATGGATAGGAAGATAAGCATAATATATAGAAACCCTATAAGTATATTAAAGATACTAAAGCCTATAAGTAGTTTATAAAGTCTATAAGCTAGAGCAGATAGTTAACTAGGAGAACTTTATTAATTAAAAAAGGCCTAAAGGCTGTGCCTATAGTATAAATAAGAAATAATAGAATAGCTTAACCCCTGAAAGGGGAGTAATTATAGTCTATATAATATAATTAGCCTAATACTAGTATAGCTAGAAGAGCATAGATCTTATTTACCTAGAAAAGAACTACACTATAGCAGCCTAGATACCTACTAGGGCAGGTAGGGCTATTAGAGACCTAGGTGCAGATATAAAAGGGGGGGTTGGGGAGCTGGTAGTAGTAATAGATACTAATATAAGGGTGGCCCTATATAGTAGAGGACTACTATCTATAGTAACCTAAGCCTAAAAGGCCTAAGCTATATAGATAATAGCCTCTAGGATAAGCCTAGTAATATAAGGGTAGGTGACCTTAAGGGCTACCTAGGTAGTAATAATAGTGTTAGTAGCTATAAGAGCACTAGTAGGGAACTTTAAAAGAGAGTAGAATTAGTATCTATAATAAGGATAGAGTATAAGAGGAAATATACTAATTAGTATAGCTAATATAGGCTATAATAATAGAGGTACTTAGCCCCTCTAGGTATATAGCTGTTATAGAATGGTAATAGTGCCCCCCTACCCTAGCTAGGCACCTGTAGGTACTAGTAATAATGCTCCTTAATAGGAGCATAGCCTAGACTAAGGGGGGGGGCAGGTAATAAGGTAGTAGGAGGTGGCAGCAGTAGTAGCAGCACAGTAAAGGTAGGGATAGTAATAATAATGCTAACTAGGGCACCCCCCTAGCCATAAGATATGCCATGCCTATGACTAGTGTAAGCAGTAGCATGCCTATGACTAGGAGGGTGACCCTGGCAGCCATAAGCAGGAGTAGGAGTAGTAGTAATAGCAGCAGTAGGAGTAGTAGCCTAGTGAGTAGCATGGGCATGATAGGTAGTAGAGCTATGGGAATAGTTATTAGCTATATTTCTAAATATAAAGTCAGTATTTATTTAAATTCTGGTAAATATAGTAAGGGATCTAATATATTTATAAGCTAATGAGGCTAACAGCTATTAATATAGAAAGGAAATAAAGAAAATATGCCTAGAAGAGTACTAAATTAAAGGAAATAATATAAATAAAGCTATAAAGAGTATTAAATATATAAGATAAAGTAAAG
>JAAKEQ010000072.1:0-77050 GCA_014250555.1 Aspergillus oerlinghausenensis
AATAAGATTAAATCACTATATAATAGTATTTACTAAAAATAAGTAATATACTAGTTAGTAATAACATTACTAACCTACACTAATAAAAGTAGTAGAGTAATAATAATATCTACTACCTAGCCTAACTAATAAGGAGGTATAGTTTACATAATAAAAAGAGATATTATAATTAACCTCTGGCTACAGGGATGCAGTATACAAAGGGGGGAGATAACTATTAGATATAGAAGACCTATATATAGTAAACTATAAGGGGTCATGTGGGTAGCACATAACCCATAAAGATATCATCTCTACTAAGGTGCAAGAGATGCTTGTACCTTAGTAATTAGTTCAACTACAAAGGCATTGCTACTACCATGCTATCCACCATTTAATAGAGAGCATTCTATAGGTGCTCTCACATTTACCTTTACTAGTAGGCATATTTTATAGTTTATAACTAGGCATAGAATAACCTCTATACCTTTAGTAATATCTTTAAGATAGGATACTACCTTATTACTAGTATAAGCTAGCTATTTATGCTATATCTTAGTTATTACCTTATTCTAGAGAGGTATTATTAACTTTTTAATATTAATAGCTACTATAAATACTGCTCTTTCTATTTTAGAAATTAGATTATACTTAATAATATCTAATTTAAATTACTTCTAGATATAAATAATTAGATTACCTGCCTTATCTTTAATAATCTATAGGTATTGATTCTGGAAGTAGCCTTTCTCATTAGTAAGGCCTATAGAGATAATATTAGTATAATAATCTGGTATATATGCTACTTAAGATAATTCTAGTATATAGATGCTACTATTTAGGCTCTCCCTACAGATCTTAGCTATTCCATATCCAATAATTAGGGTATATAAGTTACCAAATTAAATAGCTTCACTATTAACTAGATAGAAGTTAGATAGTCAGCTTTAATCATTATAGACATATATATTAGCCCTAGTATCTACTATCTAGCTATCTCACAGTTTAAACACTTCCCTTCCACCTAATAGGCAGGTATGGATATCCAGTGCTTCTTCTATTCTAATTACTATATGCTAATTAGTCTATTTACTAGTAGATATATTATTCTATTCACCTTACTCTATTAACATTTAAATAATACTTATAGCTATTTATGTAACTAGCTATTCTAATTAGTCTATTTTCTGATTTACTTACTTAATTACTTACTTAATAGCTTCTCACACCTTTTTACTACCTTTTATCTTATTCTTAATCTATTTAGCTATCTTTAGATCTAGCTTCTAGCTAGAAGGCTGTTTTTCTAGCATAAGATAGTAGTAATTAGTATAATAGTATTTCCCTCTATACAGGCAGTTCCACTGCAGGAGTTATGATTAGTTTACTTAATCAGATTAGTTTGTTTAATTAGATTATCCTTAGAAAGTAGTAAAGGCATGATTTAATTACTATTAGCCATTATATCTTAATTCTGATTCACTAATTTGATATCAGAATTCTATGATTTTATTATATATTAGAAGCATTAGGTCTTCCCAAAGCTTCTGCCACTAAATAGCTCTATAGGCTAGATCTATCTCTCTTACTATATTAATAAATTTAAGTATAGTAGTATATCTAGTAAGATCTTTTAGTTCTATATCTTTATATTCACTAATAAGATTCTCTCATTCACTTAGTTATTTTTTAATACTTTAATTATGCCTCTTTAGGCTAATCTTAGTATATTAAATATTTAATTTTAATTAGTATATTATCTTATCTAGCTTTAACTTTACCTAGAGCTTAATAATTATTTGCCTTATAGTCTCCTATTTCTTAATAATATACTAATAATATTAGCTAACTATTAATTAGATTACTTACCACATAGTGTAGATACTATTCTCCTCTTATTTAAACTTCCTCTCCTTATAATTATATTACTTATATAGATCTAGCTAATTAGATCACTTAGTAGTTATTAATAAGTTAATAGGCTTAGGTAGCTATAGTAGTGTTAGCTCTATTAGCCTTTTAATTATTATTATCTTATTATCTAGATTAATATATTTCTAGACCTATTTCTACTCTGTAAGTATTTAGATGTATCTAATCCATGCCCACTAATCATCTAGCTAATCCAGAATAATTAGGACCCTCTGCGTGGGCATAGAATCTATAGTGATTAAATAATCAGGCATATTTACTAGTCAGGTTACTAAGATAGCTATTATAAATAGCTTCATCCTTTACTCTAGTAATATAGGTGCCTTTAGGGGTGTAAGTATTATTTTACTTATATAGATATCTAGCAGTAGTTAATTATACTAGGCTTATAACTATTAACTAATCCCCGCGTACTATGATTCTATGGTAATCACTAGTAACAGGTGTGATTCAGGATTAAAAGAAGGTCTGATTTCTGGTAATCTAGCTAATAAATAGACTATTTATAATTAACTAAATAAAAACTCTGTAAACTCTGTTCAAATAGGCAAGTTAAATCTATAATAGAATCAGGCAATCTGATTGGCCCAGCCCGAATTCAGTAGATCCCAATTTCCGATAATTCGCCGGATACGATAGCAGTAAGATATGGCTGACATGTTGTTAGTTCTTCTTTATCCCAGCCAGAGTCACAGCAATATACCACGCTCGTCAGACTATTTTCACTCCTTCTCAAACTTATCCCAGTCTGATTGCCCAATCAATATCTAGGCATCTGCAACTAGGACTACGGATGCAGCTAGGGACTAGCGCTTCCTAGGAGGCACTTACGACCGAGCACTTCTAGGAGGAAGCACTAACACCTAGCGTTTCCTAGAGACACTAGCGGAGTGTCACTGGTGCCGCTGGAGAGGCAGCTAGGATGCTTCTTGAGAGGCGCCAGCCACACAATGGAAGCGCTGAATGCTCAGCTTGAATTGGGCAATTCCAGACGAAGTCGGCGGGAAAGGTGCGAGAGTTCTTGAAAGAACCAATAGTACAATCGCGCCAAGAGATTGCACTAAAATACACCAATCTTGATCCCATGGGCATATCTAGACCTTCTGTGTCATTGTTCGACCCTATCTACCAAATATATATGGCAGCTTCAACCGTCATGGAATCCTTGAAGTCCTCTTAGGTACCATTACCATCACACCTCTTCTATCACTTAACAATTTTTCCCTTTTGCTATCAGTATGTCTTGGGTTACTTGAGTTGGCTGGTTTCTCACCTTTTCCTGGAAATCGGGCACGACCGGCGTCCAAGGTATTAATGAAGTGTTGGCGCAGACTGTAGTTGAGGAAGCGGTCCTTAAAATGAAAGGCTCTTTTCCTGAACTTAAATAAGCAAAGAACGCCAAAGTGGTGTATAGTTTATTATTTATAGGGCTTGTGGTTTCTTTGCTAATATAGCAGCAGGTTAAGACCGCATGCCACTCGGAAGGCTGATGGCAGGAAAGATCCTCTCCACGCGAACTTCGAAATTATGTTGGAGGCGGGACAAAGAATCACCTCTGTTCATTACTACCCGAACCCACTCAGAGGCAAAAATGTATGGTTTTCTAAACCAAAATACAACGAGGGGAAACAAGTCAATGATTACTTCCTAAAGGAAGAGTGATCTGGCAATGGATCTGGTGGGAAAGCTTGATACAAGCGCGGCGAATATGGTTGAGTGGGCCAGTGGGTCAGGTTTGGCTTGTTAGCTTTGGTCTGTAATGCTTAAAGGTAGTTTAAAAGTATGGTAGTTTAAAATTGTATGCACAGCACTATAATTGTAAAATAAGTCCTTAATAGAGCCATCCTGCTCTTTTTTTGTAGTGCAGGAGATAGTTGTAGGTGTTCTAGAATTTTGTCTCTGATTAGCTTATTCATCATTACTGTCCTACACTCAAGAGAACAAAAATAATAGTGCAACAATAGCAGTCATAAGAGTTCGGAGAAAAGTAATAACGGTCTGGCCTTCAGTATCCTCCCTGTATTTAATAACAGTACGCCGACCCTCAGCTCCAAGAGCATCCTAATATTCCAATGTCGATTCAGCGTTTTCTCCGTTCCAAACTTCCTCCTTTTCCGTCTATGAGGATGGCCAGCTACGAGGGTGCTCATCGTTCAGACCTCATTGATGAAGAAGATGGAAGTCCCAATTACAATGCAAATAAGTATTATCCTGCCTGCATTGGAGAGCTAAATACCGCCTTATTTCCAAACTCGGCTGGGGTGTCAATTCTACTGTGTGGCTGGCCAAGGACTCTTCCCGGTAAGTTAGCGAGCTATATATTTTTATAAAGCAGCATTAATCGGAGAAGATGGCGCTGGCAGTCAGACCGGTATTATACTTTGAAAATATCAAACTGCGGAACTGCAGAGCAAAAATCCGCCCAGGAAGAGGCCCAAATATCTCGTCATATCTCTCAACTAAGGTCTAACCACCAAGGTAGAGGGTATGTGCGCGTAGCAAAGGAGTCTTTTGGAATCCAGGGTCCTCTAGGGGAACATACATGCTTAGTGTTTGAACCATTAAGGGAACCACTCTGGCTTTTAGGGAGACACCTTGGGGAAGTTGGTGTCCCTCCTACTGTGCTGAAGCCCTTCTTGAAACTATTACTACAGGGTCTTGACTTTCTTCATACAGAATGTCATATCATACACACTGGTAACCCCCCAACCTGCCTCCAACTTACCCTCCTTGGCCTTGGTTAACGGAAATAAAGATCTTAAGTCAGACAATTTCCTGGTGGGATTCGAAAACAACAGTGTCCTTGATAGTTATGTATACTACCAGGAAAGCAATCCTCCTCCATACAAGATGTGTGCTGGTCGTCGCGTCTATCAGTCACGGCCTGATTTTGGGCACCTGAAAGGAGGTATAGGGTGTGTGAAAATAAGCGACTTCAGTTCTGCTGTTTTTGGTGATCAGTCTCATAACCATGATATCCAACCCTTGCAATTCTGCGCGCCAGAAGTTCTCTTAAAGGCTACATGGTCATACAGCACGGACATATGGAACTTAGGGAATGTGGTAAGGCCCCATGCAGTTTTAACTAGGGAACGTTATATCTAAACTGAATAGCTCTGGGAGCTACTGGCAGATACCACCCTTTTTGATGGGATAGATCGCAGAAGTGGTAGTTACAGCCGAGCTGCTCACTTAGCTCAGATGATACGACTTCTTGGCCCTCCTCCTTTGCAACTTCTGGAGAGGGCTGACCAGACTATATGCTCTGATCTTTTCTCGAAGAATGGTATGAGTTTCCATCCTTAAATGGTTGCTTTGGTGTTTACGTCTCTTATAGGTGAATTTAGGTTTCCGGATTTGATTCCTGCAGAGGACTTCACTCTCACAAACCTTACTCCGTTCTTGGATGGAGATGACAAACAGTTGTTTCTCAATTTTGCTAAAAGGATGCTGCAATGGGAACCGGGACATCGAGCGACAGCACGAGAGCTCTGTGATGATCCTTGGCTGAATTACAGAGGCTGAGATAACTTTGTGGGACTTCCATTGGTCTACGAAGAGAGACTCTTGCTATGGATTAAGTAACCTTTCCTGGTACAAGGCTCGCCGCGAGATTTAAAAGTGGTGTTCAGTACTCAGCCTTCATACTTTGTACCTTCATACTTTGTTTAGGTCATAGTGCAGGGAATGGACTTGCAGCTCAGAAAAGTCGGGTTTATGCGGTAATTCTTTCGAAGTTAATCAGAGTAGAAAAAGCCATTATGTTAGCAATTAAAAATAGTGCTTTGAGGCTGTTCAGGTTGCACTTCTTGACAACAGGGTTGTCCCGATGGTGACCTGGTGGCTCGGAAACCGCAGCAGAGACAGCGTACCCGGGCACCTTGGACAATTTCGCATTCTGTACGAACCAACAAAAATACTTATTCCTAATTGGTGGCCTGCTTAAATCGATAGACAATGAAATGGGAAACAGGGAATAGACCCACACGCCTCCTGATGACCGTAATCGCAAGGTGACTGGTTAATGTAGGGCAGCCAATGGAAACCTTGTCAAGCCCCTACAACAAGATGAGGGGAAGGACACTGGGGTCGCCAAGAGCTTCTGGTGCATAATCTGCCATCAATCCATCACCTCATTCCATCTTTCCTTCCTTCGGGCATCACCAGTACTGACGGACTACACTCGGACGATGACCGATCTTTCAGGGCTTTGTGACAGGGTTAACAATGAAGCAAAGAAGAAAGATGCTCCTTTATATTCAAGTCAAAAGCAGGTAATAATACATACAATAACAGGGAGAGCTTAAGTGCTAACTGATCAGAACATTAATTATAAAGGCCAGGTCTTTCCTAAAGTTCCAGCGTCTTCAAATGCAGTCGACCGCCTTGCTACTGAAAACTCACCTATTAAAATACCATTTAACTTGGAACAGAAAATACGGGACTGGAAACTTCCCTGGGAGTTTCTCAAATGATGTACAGGGGCACAAGATAGAGTCTACTGGAGTTTACTCACAAAGACTTGTTATGTCCTTCGCACGTTTAGTGATTTATTGCCACTGAGGGACCCCCGCCGTCCTATTCTTCTTGAAGACAGAATTCAGTTCCGAATATGTGCTGTTCTGTGGTACATCCTGTCCAAACAGTGTTGGCTGGGGCTCGACTGTGCAAGTAATTCTGGAGAATTGACTGTTCATTATGCCTTTGACGATGTACCCATCATACTTGCAGACATTGTTAACTGTTTAGGAATATTACTCTCCAGTGAAACTGTTTCTGCGAGGGAAATATGTGATTGGGTAAGGAAGGGAGAACGCTATCATCTACTAACAGTTGACCTGGGTGGTGTGGGGATTTTATTTCTGCTTCTGGGTAATAGCAAATATTTGTGTGTGAGCTTATGCACTTCCTGATTTACTTTGACTGACATAGTCTGCAGTTGGTTCTACCATGTGCTGAAGAAGCAAGAAATAAGATGGAAGTCCCTGGTCTCCTCCCTTCTGAGAAGGGGCATTCACCGGCTTGCTTATGATTTAGAAGCTCATTAGGTGGTGCATAAAATCTTAACCTACTATTTAACAGACTTAATCTTGAGCATTGCCAGTTGAACACTAGAAGGACACATCCTACTCCCTAGCTCAGAGACATCTCTCCATAAGCATATTACACCTAGTGAGTTACCCTGTGAACATTACTTCCTTATGATGCTTATGTGCTCATAGCTCAAAGCAAAGAGTGGGAAGCAGTGCTACTAGAAAAGGAAATCTACTGGGAATTAGAGCCCTCTTTAGCTTTTCTAATATTAAAGAAAGGCCTTGACTCAGCTACAGAAAGTATAACATTACATCTCCTGTGCGTTCATGCCAAGCTAACATGAGTACTTACAGGTCTTATTAGGAACCTCGCGTGCGAGTCCAAGCTTTGTTAACAAGGAGATGGCCCTTTCCCTCTATTTCCCCCTAACAGCAACCTTAGTCATTACGGTGTGACAGCACTAACATTTCATGACTAGGTGAAAAAGACTGCGCTACCAGAACACCAGGACTGTACAGAACATAGAGGAACCTAAACCACCCTAACTAGTGCAGGAACTCATAAGCAGCCTAAATATAAGCAAACTCACCAGCGTACTCTTCCCCTCCCATTAATATCTTTTTCAATAGGTATCCAAATGAAAGGCATTCAGAACCTTCATTCAAGTCCACAAATATGCAACCAGGGGAAAGGTTTCTTAACTTAAAGGCCCAAGTCAGAGACCCTATTCTAATGACTAGTAGCGCATTTCTATCATCCAAGAGAACCCAAGATTTTAGTGCACCTAAGACAGCTGCTCCTTCTGATTAGTATCTTAATATTCATAACAGCTGGGCATGAAAGAGGCGTCATATCACCAATGACATTCCTGGAAGTGTGTTATTCTCCTATCTACCAAACCAGTTAATAACCGCTGAAAACCAGAACAGTCAAAATGAAGCAGCTATTAGAGTTACAATGCCACCTAATCCCGATCAGATCATTGGTGAAGATGGATGCTCAAAACTGGTATATTCAAAAGGTTAATGAAATACCAGAATCCGCTCCAAGTCAATACACTGACAACTGTACAGCGAGCGGTCAGCACAGTGTTCTCCCACCAATTAACACAATCTTGAATCCCTTTAAATCACATGGTAAGGCCCTTCATACTCTTTGCAAATGCGGATTGTAATGTGTCAGGTTCGCATTATGATACTGCAGGAGCCTTACCACTCACGCAAGGAAATCCACTACTTGAAGATCTGCTATAGGTAGGCCTAGAGCAATACACAAAGGCATTTACCTCCGATGGTCAGTTCATACAGGTGCACATACAAACAAAGACGGAATTCTAACATCGTCTTAGACCATTCGGACCCTATTTCTGTTGGAGGAGTCCCGCTGAATGCGGATGTAGACTCCTGGTCCTTCGTCCAGAACTACAGGGCTTCGGACTTGGATTTATCTGACTGGCCGTGCTCAACCCAGAAACTTCAACCATCAGGGCTGCAGGGCGGCAACGTCAGAGCAGCACAGTCTGGAATATGTTTTGAGCGGAATCCAGGTGATGTAGACGCGTGGTCGTACTTCGTGTCGGATAACCAATGTGGATCCACCGCACCCGCAGAAGAAAATCACAAAGTATCAAGTAGCGCCGCCCACATAGAGTCCACTGGAGATGTCGATTCTTGGTCACAGTTCCAGCTTTTGAGTGGGTCAATCCCCACCAGCGACGCTAGTGGAAGCCGATCAACTATCCACTTTCCACTTTACGACGATATCTGTCAACCAGAATATGCTAATGCACTATCATTTCTACTATACTAGAAACAGAGGTCTAGACGCCTTTTTAGCTTAGTGGTTTGATGGTCAATAACTTAACTGCGGAAGCATCTGCTCTTCAGTCTGAAAGCGTCTTCTTTGGTGTGCGTGTTCGAGTGTGTAATGGACTAAAAAGTCCTATAGAGCATCATGAGAAAGCGAGCAAACATCCAAATCATTGCCGATTCTGAAAACACCGTTGACAAAGCAAAGCAGAGTCAATCTCGCACCTGATCTGCGTTGACATTTGCGGAGTAGACAGAGGCTCCTGGCGAACAGTTTTCTTTGTAAGAGCCGATGGACTGCTTACGAGACGGCCTCACTGTATTATAAAGATGGACTCAGATATCGAGTCACTGAGGCAGAGAGGATTCGACGCGAGCCAGTGCCGAATCAGGGTCCTTTCTGGACGCCTTCCATTCGGTTTCTATTATAGCCTGAAGATTCTCAATCGGGTGTTTGACGGGTTAAAATCCTCTAGATCCGCCTGCAGCAGCGTGCAAGGTGCAAAGCATCATCCAGGTCATCTAGCAGTTCAAAAGTATAGACAAGAATTTCAACAGGGAGGCAGAGTAGTTAACACATTATCACTCTGACAGGTGCAGCGGCGTCGAGCTTCAGTTATGAAAGGATGGAAACTAAGATAAACATCATCAAAAGCCACGGGTGCTTTACAGCCCGCATCTCCACCTTCGATCAGAATTGTGTTCCGAAAACTGATAGTCTGGTGTAGGCCAATGTTCGGGTGCGTTTAGCCATATCTACAATAATCATAGCTCCATTGGAAGCCTTAGCGATCAGTAACAATGCATAATGGGACTGCACTGCTAAGCTACATGCGTACATCACACCAGTATAGTGCTGTTGAAAGAGGACACGTCAGCAGGACAGGGGTTGAGTAGGGTTGATGGGTGTGCAGTATAGACTGGCTGTGGGGTGGGTATGGGTTGATCCACGGGGGGTTCAACCCAACCCATGTGGGTTTGGGTCAACCCATGATACTAGTTATCCACCCTCTAATCCATGTGGGTTGGGTTGTGGGCAACCCATTTTATCTATAACTAGTACATGATTTTAAACTATACTACTTTTAGTAGGCGGAAAGATCTCTTATTAAGAAAATCTTGTGGATAATATAGGTAATCCATAATTCTACCAGTCACGTGAACCCACATGGTTTATCCACACTATGTAGGTTGGGTATAGACCACCCACACCCACATGGGTTGGATTAGGGCCAACCCTTATCCACCCATAGCATGGTTTGGGTGGGTTGGGTGTGGATTGGTGGGTTGGGTAAGCCAGTCTAGTGCAGTATTAAGGTTCAGGTGATTCAGCTGAGCTTCAGGTGAAGAAGGTGAAGAGGGCGCTAAACCCAATGAATCAAAAAGAATTAGTGAGCAAAAACATACAACAGCCGGGATTCGCTGGTGGTCACCCACCCAACTACTAACCGGCCGGCGTGTGGCTTAAGTACGGCTGAGCGGACGGGAAGCCCTGTTTTCCACACCCTATGGTCGTATGTGCTTGATTTGAAGCGCGTCTTACTTGCATAGCATGTATGGAATAACTTTGGAGACCAACAAGATCTCAAATGACCTAGACCCGTAATTGTGGATAAGGCCAGTCGATTAGAGATACTCGGCAAGGACATGAAAGACCAGATGTCCTAGTTATACAACCTGATAACATAATACAAGCAAGAAAAAGAGAAAAGCAGAAACTGCAAGAAGTCTGCAAGAGAATTAGAGAATATCCCCCAGTGGTTCTGTTGCTTTGAAGTGTGCTAGAGCAGTTCCAAAGCTAATGCAAATAAATAAAATTATCAACACAGCTGAACACCCCAATCTGTTGCAATTAGATGTATAATACCCTGCCCATCATGTGCTTTTCCAGTTCCACCATTATAAACAGGGACTAAGCCCTTAGGAACAGAGGGACACAGTTCCCACATGTACTTACTGGTCAACTCCCCATAGAGAGGCCACAAGCAAGGAATTTCAACCCGCATAAAGCCAGCGTTGTGCGGATCATACCATGTCTCAGGACACCACCCATGGATCATCCCAACAAAGCCATACGGTTGGCAGTGCCTTTGACGGGTCTCCCCCCAGCGAGGAACAGGGCGAGCAACAATCGACTTGAGTGATCATACTCCTCATGACATGCATCGCTCTGGTTGGAATTGATGAATATTTCTACTAGTTACGAAAGGAGATAATGGTCAAGCAGAGAAAACGCCCTCATATTTAAGCCAGTGATGGAATCACTAGTAATGGGCTACAGGGAGTTTAGCAACTGTAGACTTACTCTCTCGCTTACTGGTTACCCAGGCTCTCCTGCTGTTCAATAGCATTGTTTAGCTCTTTCCTTCCTGCACACACCTGTCCTCACTATGTAGTATAGTGGCTTTCACCTAAGAGCAGTAGGTGTTTAAGGGCACATTTAACTTCTAGCTGGCTTGATTATACTGGCTTAAGATGGCTGACCGGATGCGAAGCCCCGTTTTCCACAGAATATGGTCATATATGCTGGAATCGTAGCAAGCTCTTCTGTATAGCATATGGAAAGGTATCACTGGGATACTGCTCTAGCAAAAATGATCCTGCTTCATCAACGTTCTCAGAGAGCGTCATCCTTGTACATCTCCAGCGCCTTTTTCTTTCCAAACACCCTATTCCAAGTCCCTATCAACATCAATGGCTTTCCGGAGGCCCCGAAAGAAGGCAAGGAAACAATTCCAGTCAGCAAGGTCATACCTGCAGCAGAATTCGAACCAGTGAAGGATCCGGCCGTTTCTCACAGCTTCAGCAAGATCAGGATGGCCTTTATTCTCAAACGATTGCGCCAATACCAGTTCGTCCTCCCCGGGTGGTTGACTCCATCATAGAAATCAGCCGCAGTTGATTTAAAAGCTGCAGCTTTTGAATCTGTATGAGCCCATTTGCAGTCGATAACTCCTGTGGTATTGCAATCATCATGAATGAGGATATGTTCACCTTTGTCATCTGCATGCTTCACATAGAACTGGTTAGGTTCAGCTTTAGCAGGTGAAATCTTGGAAACAGCATCCAAGAGGAAGCAATGGATCGGGAATGCATCAATTACACAATCAGTGTATGCCTCTTCTCGGATGATTAGATAGCATTATTGTATGCTCAAGACAATGTATTTCTCGCAAGAGGTGAAAGGACCAAGGGGACACATCTGTGAGTTCACATAGTCTTGAGGTGACTGAGCAGTTAGCGAGATGAGGAGCTGTTTAGCTGCAGCTAAAATTCGATCTAATCATCAACCCCTCCTTGGTGCTTACTCGCAGCTCATGTAGCTAAACTAGCGAAGAAAAAAAAAGCACACATAAGCCTTGATGAAGTGTCACACGTCCTGCTTCACTCTCCCACTTATCCCT
Organism: Aspergillus oerlinghausenensis; assembly: GCA_014250555.1. Taxonomy (NCBI): domain Eukaryota; kingdom Fungi; phylum Ascomycota; class Eurotiomycetes; order Eurotiales; family Aspergillaceae; genus Aspergillus; species Aspergillus oerlinghausenensis. Next base: position 12,158 of record JAAKEQ010000072.1, read on the forward strand.
CTATTCTATAATCTGTGTATCAATAATTGGTCGAATACGTGGTATATACCCATCTCCGTATCCATCAACTGAACCATCCGATAAGATGGGATTAAAAATCAGCGCCTATTATAGTATGAGACCGCCTAGTCCTTCACGATGTCGTCCTATGCGGGGTCAGGCTGACTCAATATTCCAGAATGGCTTCCTATGATCGGGTACCACCATATTATAATGGTCATCTGTTCAATTACCATCGTCCTTCTATGTAAGCATTGCACAGTGTTCTAAACCTTTGAATGCTGGCTCACGAATCCAGCAATTCTTCTCGCCGGCTGCACCTCCTCCAACGGCCTGAGCAATGTGTATCTGGTTTCCCTGCAATACAGAAACACCAGCACCTCAATCCCTGATGACCCCGTGCTGGTAAACCCAGGCATTGCGGAAAAAGTCTACAATGCCTCGCACCGCAATAGCACGATTCGCGAAGTGCGCGCCGGGTACATGGGTCTCTGTTTGACCCTCAGCAACAGGGCGCAGTTGTGCTCTGGTAGTGCTGCAGCGCTGGCTAGCATGGTCAAAGCTGAGGGGATACAGGGCAACGACGCTGGCGCCGCCGACCCCTTGAATCTGATTTGGATTGCGCAGAATTTCAAAGAAAAGATTGTGTTTGATGGGTTGATGTAAGTGCTGTATTCTTTCCCATGGCTTTGTCTACGTGCGAATGTGTCTAGGTGTAGGTATGATCTAACATGAACAGATTCATCACTGTGGTCTTGACCTTCTTATGCTTTATTCTCTTGGCCACATTTCCAGGATGGCACGAAGAAATCGACAACACTTGGTCGGAGCGCGATGTCAAGCCCTTCCCTTCTTGGCAGGCGATGCAGGTTGCGCTGGGGTTGGGTGCGCTTGGGTTTATGTTTGACTTGTTCTCCATTTTTTGGCAGCATGTCAATAGTAGTGCTGCGGTGACCATGTCTGAGAGTCTCACGTATGGGGCCATCGAGGGCCATGTGGGCACGGCGGCGATGATTCTCGGCTGGGCTGCTGTAGCCTGCTCGGGGATCGTTGCCTTCGCATTGCTGACCATGATCTTGAGTATTCGATTACTTAGGAAGTTGACTGAAGAGGAATAGGACTTTGGATGATGTATATTTTGATATGTGTTTGAGCTGAGAGAGTTGAGAGCAAGAGCAATGTAACACGAGATGTTTCCCAGGCGATCAAGGATTATTGGTACTCTGAGAGGGGCTGCTCCTAGGCTGCCTGACTGCCGCTTCAGAGAGGGACGTCGCATAGGAAGCATAGGAAGCATACGAATACGAAGAAGAAACGAAACTCTCCCCAGTGTCTGAAGATACAGCCCTAGGTGTAAAAAATAAGCCCCTCATTCCAAGAAACAAGACAAAGGGTAGCAAAATAACCAGGATGGCCGCAGTCAAGCCGGCTTTGATACCCGACGCCAGTGGACGTGTCCAGATTAGTGCGAGCGGAATTACGACAAAGCTTGCTATTCCAATGGCCCAGAGAAGCAACGAGCGTGTTGATGGGGGAATACGCCTCAGCAGGCGCATAACGAGTCTCGGGAAAGCAGAGCGAAAGTTGGCATCGGACCTTCGCCAGTAGGGTACACCCACAAGGCCTACGAGGGCAAGTATAATCACGAAAGTAACTGCGCCCTGCACACCTCGGTCGATATCCCGGGTCCAGAGAACGGCGATAGGTGCTACTGCAACAGTGCCGATAAGCAGGGTGAGACTGACTGGGAACCCGACCACTCTCCATAACCCGATCCCAGCCGTACGGCCCTTCCTGCCTATCCAGGACCAGGTTGCTTTGCTGCTCCGCTCGAGTGTGCTCCCAAACCATTGCAACAGTAACAGCATCGACAGAGACCGTACTTGCACTGGGAGGCCGTGTTGCTCTGCGTATCGTCTAACATCCTGCTTCACGCTCTGCTTCAGATTTCCCAGCCATTGACTACGCATTGTGAGCCGCATCAGGTACGCAAAAGCTGTAACGCTAATTGCCACAACGAAGAATTTCCACAGCGGGGCTGAGTCTTTGAATGGCTCGATCTGCATCCCAAAGATAGATGACGAGAATGATAGCGGAATGAAGAGAAATGCCAGTTCGGTGAGTCGCGTGACAGCGTGCGCTTCGTCGATGGAGCGTCGACTGTCTAGAAGACCCATATTGGATGTCAAGGATGTAGACGCATGCCGGAGTCTGGTGAGTATCCGGTCGATCTCCTGGAAGAGATCTGCCACGTCCCTTATAATGCCTGGCTTGTCGTCTGAGGTTGCTGCAGAGGTATCGGCTGGAAACGTGAAACCAAAGAAAGCCACAAAGCTCTTGGTTGCTGTTTTGAGTTCCAAGAGCTCTCCCTCGGCTTTACTGATGAGCTGCCGCCACAATGCCAGTCGGTCTTCCATCTTCGTGTCGTCGAGGATATCGACCTCCATGTCCCTTAGGATCTGGTTGAGCACCCCGAGCAAAGTCGAGGTGTCTTGGCGAATGATCTGAAACAAGATCTGCAGTACATGTACGGGCGCTGCATTGTCCCCGGCTATATCATGCATTGCCTGCCGAGTGGACCTTGTCTCGTTGAGTTCTTCTTGGAGCGTGCTCAAGGAATCGCCGCCTGTCACAAGGGCCTCCTCCAGATCGATTGTAATGGTTTTTCGGGGGGCCATCTGCTTGACCAAAACCTGGAAGCTCGTCCTCACGTTGACCTTCCTCCTATCAACTTCTGGTCTGCGCCGCCTGAGCAGCCAGTCCAACACCGGACGTGACGTCTCCTCTCGCCGTGGGTTTTCGATGGGAATCGCAAAACCCTCGCCGGTATCATCACCCTCAATTATCAGGACTGGTCGACTCTCCATTCCACTGCTATTTCCGGTGCCTTGATCATCACGGTCACCAGGTTCGACCATAGTCTCCTTTGGGATCTGAAGTGTCAAATCATGACTAATGCTGATCGTCGGTAGAGGATCAAGCAACACGACAACTGCCATTCCAGTCAGTCTGCCAGTAATCTCCCAGCGAATGTAAGAGCTCACCTGTTTCATACTCCGTATTCTCGGCTTGCTTTCTCCAAATCGACGTCCGTTCCACCAACCCAAACTCGCTCATCTCCTTTGCAGTCCCGCGTGGATCAACGCGCAGATCCCACTCGGAGCGAAATATATTCGTCTCGGCTTTGAGACTGATGCTTGAATTCCCTGAGATATACTCTAACCCATCACCCTGCAAATCAAGCAGTTCTTCCCGGTCACGAGTGGAAAACAACGGTGGACGACGATACACGGGTCGAAACCACTGGATCGACACATACGGCTTGTTCAACCGCGCCGTCTTCCATGACCGCGCCGGTGGATCATCATACTGCGCACCACCGTACCCAGAATTCAACAGGTGCTCCTCGAAGAACTCGGGAGTAATCCCAAACGTCTCCCCCAAGGCGTTAATAGTTTTCATGGACAGATCCTCAACAAGGAACACGCGCCCTTTCAATCCCTCCCGCATGCCGCGGAAGCGGGGGATCACTTGAGCAGTGTCAATCTCCACCCTCGTCGCGGTGCTATCATCGTAGTACTCGTACAGCGTGATGGAGGTTCTCTCCAGGCGCGGAAACTTGCGGATATTGCCGTGCTTAATGTGGTCGAATACGTTTTCTGCGCGGTTCAGCACGCGATAGTAGGATTCCCGCGGTGGGGGTGTTTCCCCTTTCGGTTCTTTGGCCGCTGGCCGTTGTGCTGACTGCTGTCTTGGTGACGGCGGCAGCGATGGCGGCAATGGAATAGACCAAGGCTGGATGAAGGTATCATCGCGATCAATCGCCTCCAGGGAAGACCTCGCTGCATTTCCATCTCTCTCTCCAGGGTCACTGGCTGTGGAAGATCCGTCGCGAGACTCGGGTAATGCAACTCGCTCAGGGATTCTGTCGAATGCATAAGGAGCACTTCGCAGAGAGTCATCCAGCCAGGGCGGTAGTTTTTTCCGTGGCTTACGCGCCTTTCGGACATCGACCCCCGCTTCGGCTTGCTGCTGCTTGATCCATTCCACGGTGTGACGGGATGGTTGCTGAGCCATTGGATTGGATTGAATTATGGGTTGCAGTCTTTATTTTGCCTTCTCCCTGGTTAAAGCTGCAGTGTGTACATTATGTGCTTTTATAAACTTTGTTCAGGAGAATGACTTGGCTGGAGCTGACAATTCGACCGAGAAGTGGAGGTGCATGATTAGTCTCAGTGAGATGCTGAGTTGGTCAGCTACTCTTGCGGGGATGGTTAACATGTTGTATCATAGCAAACATCCAGAAGAAAAACAAATAAACACCCATTCACGCGTGAAATATGATCATCGAGACAATATGAAAACTGAATCATCACATCCATTGTCAAAGCCATTCACATGGTGCAATAACAAAGTTATATATATCTGTACGCTTGTTTTGGGTGCCCGGTAGATATCCGGCATGATGTCGCCTTGTTGCCAGTCAGTTCCCAGACGAGCCTTACCTAGATCACAGAGAATGGAGTTCCGCAAGATATAGGAAGTGGCCGTGAAAGGTAAATGGTACGATCTTCAAGCATTTTTCGCGGCACAGGAGCTTCAAATTCCGCTGCCTCAAATTTGGCCAGTATGGATTCCTCCTTGATACCAAGAAGAATACTATTTGGCTGGAGATCTAGTCATTCATTTCCAAGTTTAGCTGCTTTGCAAATGGGAGAAACCAACCAGTATGTATGATCCCTGCCTCCGTGTGAAGGAAATCAAGGGTAGCAGAAACATTTCGGATAGTCGGTCTCACCACGGCAATACTCATGACGCCGCCTGGGAGCAGTGGTGCCAGCTGGTCGAGACTGATCCCAAGAGGAGAATGTACCAGACAAGTATGGAGACTATGGCCCTCTGATTGCGGAGTTTGCGGACTCGTGTTGAAGACTGGGAGTAGTTGTCTGTATCGAAGGAATCACTTTGACGTCTTGCACGTGTAGGAACCATATTCAGACTGCAAGAACCGTGATCTGAGATTTTTATTGTAAGTATGCATTTACTGTTATTTCCTCATCGGTCCTCGAGAGATAAGGACAATCCGGAGATATCTACCGAATTTAAGGTATCTAGTGATCGAATGTAGCTCCGAAGGCCACTCTAGAGACTTTTAACTGTGCATGGTAATATGCTCATCCTTTGTACGATATAGTCCCAGCTCTAGCTATCAAAAACGCCTGGGGCATCTACTCCGCTGGGATATGTCTGTCTGCGCCTCAAAACAGTTTCTGGCCCGCGGCCCATGGACTCATCGCCGAATGTAATAAGGTTGTGGTGCTCTACATGTGCATGTGTAGTGCGCGGCACAGCTGCAGTCAACCCAGCGGGGTAAGAAATTAATATACATGCACCTTGGTGGCAGCTACTGACACACACTCCAGGCTAGTGCATGACCATACCCACCAGTAAATCCCCTGGTCTTAATGACTCACACTTTAGTCTAGGTCCTGCTCGAGTAATCTTCAAGGATTATCAGGAAGTCTCCTCTACTTTACTGGATGATGGAAGTAGACGCAATGCGAATTCGCTTGCATTTGGTACAAAGGAAATAGACTAAGTACATGTCCAATGATCATTGCCATACAGTAATGGCTTGCATTTGAAACAGACAGTGCGAACGAATGGAATGACTCGATGAAGACAGCTTGCAGGGAGCCCAAGTCTGAGTCACAAAACTTGCGGATGGTCCCGGCGAATCCTCGAATTGAGGACAAGAATGTTGGGAGGATACGGATACATCCTCGACTTTCTGGTTTTCCTTTTTTTTGGTGATTTCTAGCTTTGATGCAAAAGCTATAGTTCCGTTCTTGTAGAGAATCGAAATCAAAGCGTAAGGCAGTTCAAACAGCTTCGCAGAATTCCAGGTCAAAGTGTGGAAAAGCCAATGATGGAATGGCGTTCCAAGCTTGCATGAATGCCAACACAAGCAGGGAGAAAGGAATCTGTGCCGGTGTAAGCGAATCGGCACTGAGGGTCCTGACGCTCAGTGACGGTGGATTTGGGGCGTCCTTGACTCGTCTTCGTCTGGCATGGCACAGAGGATTTCAGACATTGTTGTTATTGAAAGCGGATTCAGAAACAGTTTATTATAATTCAACGATGGTATCCAGTTGGTCGGTAGATGCGCGAAGGAGATTCTTTGGAGCGCTCAACGCGGTCTGCCGCATCAGAGTCGTACAGGGAGCCGCGGGACGATCCACGTGGAGATTGGTAGATGATCACACGACGACGCTTAAGAGTGCGTGGCTCGCGTTCGATGATTTCGTTGCAAGCAGTGGGTTGCTGTGTGGTTGCTTGGCGAGGCGCGATGGGGTATGTGCGATCGTAGCTGATGACAGGGGTCACAACCTGAATCCGGGCTTGGGTCTGGCTCTGAGCCTTCTCCTGCTCCTTGCGCTGCAGACGCATGCCATCCTCGATCGCAAGGAGGAGGCCCCGGACAGCGACGCAGTCCCGGGGGATCTTGACCAGTGTGGGCTGGCTCAATTCGCGGTCGATGACGGACTTGGCCTTGCCATTCTCACTGTAGAGGTACTCGGCCACGTCGAGGGCGTACTGGTGACCACGGTCACAGAGGGAACGGTCTTCCTGGTGGACACGCAGGGGGTCCGCGCATTGCGAGCAGTGGCTGGCATGGCGCTCGAATGCGGTCATGACATATTCCTCGTCGTCTTCGAGCTCGCGGACGCGCAGCACGGGCGCGACGGGCTCGGCGTTATCGATCAAGGCGGGCATGGTGTATGATCGACGAGGGCGGACAACTCTGCGGGTTGAGATTCTTCTGATGAGGATTCGTTCCCGTAGGGACGACAAGAGAGACGGTGGGTGGAACAGACGACGCGATGAGTCGTAGGACGACACTGTGACTGCTGTGGGTGAAGCAGGGAGCAAGGCTGATTGATTGCCTGGGGCTCTCTAGCTGGTAGAAGATATTATAGAATGCAAAAGTAAAGCGATGCTTGATGTAATGACAGACCAAAAAAAAATCGAATGAGAGGAGGGACGTCGAGGTGATATATAGTCACCTGGAAGAGAAGGCATCCATCATTGAAAGCCGAGTATATAAGACTGCGACTAGTAAGAAAGGGTCTAGTGATGGAGCCGATGGGTCTAAAGATAGGATGACGGCATTGGTCACAAGCGGGTGTTCAGAAAAAACGCCTTGTGGCCGTGGAGGGTGGAGAGCGGGAGTGTGTGCACGGCAGCCTAGCAGATGATGCTATTCCCGTTCCACTCTTAGTGCCTGGTGTTTGCCTGGGGGGATGACTCCTCAGGCTTCCACAAAACACTGTGACTGGCCAGTCTGCTGTGGCTGGTGCATGCAGGCAGTGCTTTTAGCCTCTGATTGTTAATTCTAGATAGGAAAAGGGCGTCTGCTGCAACACTGTCGGCCACAGTTTCTGCTTGTTGGTTGATTTCTGGTCTTGTGATTGGCCTAAATGCCGTAACTGGCGGTCAAACCTCCCTTTGACCATCCAGGGATGGATCCAGGATCACCCTTCCCCATTGTCCACTGGAGGTCTAGTCCGTCATCCGTCATGATTTATGACTCCATGTGGTGTGGATGCTGCACAACATGGTACAAGTGACATGCAGATAGTTGCATGCTTGCAGTCCACCTAACTGACTTTGGAGATATCAGAGTACTCCAGATCTGGTTTACTGATAGCGATCCTTGTCGGTTACCTATTCGGGATTCGGGGGAGGATTTGAGTCAGGATCATAAAAGGGAAATGTCAGATTTTCAGCTGGAGTGTGTCCATACTGCATACTGTCCTGTCCAACTGTGGCTTGACGCTCTCGTGTTCCTAGTTCTTATGGCTTATTCCCCTTCGAGCGACATTATTCCCTCAACTACCACCACTATTATCATTATTGACTTTCATTCTAGTTACTCATAAAAATGGTATCATCATTACCATAGAGTTTATCGCCGAACCTTCGAGTCAATATCTCCGCTACACGCTTTTGGATCTTGTTAACTTGGAATTATTGGCCTTCCTTTGCCCACCCGGCAACATGTTGACGCGGTGCAACCGCTCTCTAGATCTCTAATAATTCCTGAGACGCGGGACGGTTTCAAACCATCATACCGGTAACCTATACCGTGCCTCTGATCTTTGATCATGTACAGTGATGCTATTTGGGTTCCAAATATGCATCGAATGGGAATTCCGTTCCTTGCTGGTCGGGATGATCATCGCCGTTATGCGCTCGAGCCTCAGGGGTTGCACTGCCTCTGGCTCTCAGCCTCAATCTTCTTCGATCGTTTTGACTTCTGGCGCTAGTGACTATCGTTACTGTTCAGCCTCAAGTCACAGAGACTACTCTCAGTCTGAAATATGTGGCTTCTTCGTACTTCTCTTCCCTGTTTATCATACTTAGCCACAATCTGACAGGCCAAGCATCCAACACGAGCTCAAGTCTCGGCAACAACCTGATTACGTGCTGCCTGGGAATCCGTATTCTAGGCTTCTGAATTTTTCGAAACTATCTCAAAACTGAGAATCGAGATTCTATAGTTGGCTTTCGGAACGATCGTCGTTGCATCGAGAATTCTCCTTCTCGTGGGCCGCAATCCTCGACTACATCGCGCGATTCGCGCGATTCGCCTTGAGATAGGCACACACTTGGCAAATGTCGCAAGTTTGTACCGGTGCTTCAGGATCGGATCATTCTCGTCCAATGGACCATATGCGAAGAGACATTCAGAGCGTCGGCTCTATATTTGTCTACACCACTAATTGACGATTCGAGAGGTTCGAGCAGAACTCACGATGTCTCACTCACGATGACTTACATGTCTATATCTGATTGGATTGGATATGCTAATTTTGATGAAAAGACATTCCCATAGATTTATAGAGAATGTCAGGTGTACAATTACTGATGTTGACTATCTTGTGGCAACTGTCCGTCGTAGTGGGGAGAACATGGCCGTACTGTCGCTTTATTAGAAGAATTAAACAGGAAGTCTTCAAGAAGCCAGCCGGGCTAGCTCAATCGGTAGAGCGTGAGACTCTTAATCTCAAGGTTGCGGGTTCGACCCCCGCGTTCGGCTTCTCTTTTTGCTCTTTACGATTTCAACGTGAAAGGAAATTTTTTTTTTGACATCAAGTCTTCATTGTGGGTCGCGAGGTTGTTGGTTAGAACGCTTTGCTTGGCTCCACTGTAGTGGCCCGCTCCACTTTTAGGGCCAGCCTTGGTGATCATCTCCATAAGTCTTTTTACATGATCCATCTATGAAGGTATTCACATTATATAAAGACTGGAACTAACATTATACAGCAATTGTAGACTACAATGTTATAACCCCAAGACCAAAGACAGGTCGTCACCGTGCAGTCATCTACGAAACGCACAACTACTTCTACACATTTGCAGCAACAAGGACGATGAAGCAGTGGATTGACTATCTAGAGCCTATCCACAGTAGGGCTCGACCATCGAGGTCAAGCCGTCAAGCCATCATCGTGCGGTCGTCAATCATAAAGAATCCCCACCAACCAATCGATAAGATCTTCCAAGATCCCAAGAGAACCACAGACGAAGGAAGAGCTGTCTATCCAAAGCCATCAGCAGCTGCTTTCATCCAGAGAGAAGTTTGATCTCACCATCACGAGGAAAAACCTATTCATACGAAGCGTATGAATGATGTCGATTATGCTACGTCTGTCTGCACAACAGAAAGATTAGCACAATCCTGTGTCTCAGTACGCAAAGGATGAAAACAAACCTAAGCCTTCTTGCAGGTGAGAGACTTCATGTCGCACTTAGGACATTTACCACCGCACCCCGTGTTGTTGAGGCAGATCTGGCCGCAGAAGCGCGCACGTTTGTCATCGCCCGCGTCGTTGGTAATGCTGCCCTCGACGTCTGGGACAGCTGCGGCGCTGGCGATAGCAAGGAGGAGAGAGAGGCTGAGAAGGTTGAAAAACTTCATTGTGCTGAAGTGGTTGTTGGTTATGATGTTTGAATAGTGTAAAGGAGTTTAATGGAGTGCGAAGTGGAAGCAGGAGATAGAGGTGGTGATGAGAAGAGAAGAGAAGGGAGATCGATCATGAGGGGATATTTATACCTGTGAGGCGAGAATCTCAAAGGAATGGTTGTGAATAGCTTGAGAGTATGATCGTGAAGATTCACAGGGATAGTGATATAAAGACTTCACAATTTTGCTCATAGAGTTACACCAGTGAAGAAAGGAGTAGGATGGCTTACCAGTCACAACATACAGAAACGGATTATTCTGGGATATGCCCGCCCTTATACTAAGTAGTGAATTATCATTGGCATCTCCTAACTTCATCAACAAAAGTAGAATGAAGTCATGCAAGTAGCCTGATATTTAGATGATTTCTTTATGCGCCTGCTCCTGTGAAACCTCAACTAAGGAATATTTTGAGGGTTGGAGTCATGAAGATCACTGAAGCAAACAAAGAACCCCTTCATCCTAATAATCTAGCCTTACTTCTCCAATTTGTGGAATCTCTAAAGAAAATGTATATCCTGAATCACTGAAGCTACGTCAAGGACGTCATGGGGTGTCTGTTCCACAGCATCAAGGACACGGCCACGGATACCAAACCTAGCAAAGTTCTCCCGGGCTTCTGGGTAGCTCTACTAGCCAATGATGCTACCTTTGGACTCATGGAGGAGTGAGATAGGATTCAGGAAAGTGAGAACACAAAATGAGCAAGAGGACTTAATTCTTACCTAGTCTGGATTAGCCGAAAGTCAGGGGTGCAGATTTACAGACAGACAAAGTGGTGGACTTCTCCCAGGCCCGCTGCGCAATCCGATATTCGAGCTTCTCAATTCCTTAGTTAACGGTGGTTCTCTCGATCTATCGACGTGATCCTAAAAGTCTTGCTTTGCAAGGTTCAGACAATCAGCTTCATTTGCGAAAGACAATACGACATAGCAGTCCCCAGCTTTTACCGTCTGTCCAGTAAAATCGCAACTTCGGATGCTTCTCACAAAGGTTGAATCAATATGCTAACTTTGTGCAGACTGAAGCATCAATAATGACTACCAGCGCGACTGTAGATGAACTCAACTGTGGTATATACAGAAGAAAGCTGATAAAAGGAACGCTACCTAGCTGAAAAAAGGGCTACAAAATGAGAAGACAGACATTGATAAACTACCAGTCATCTTTATCCTCAAGAATTGAGAAGCTGAAGAGTTCTGAAAACCTGATCAAAGGTCATTGAACTGTTCATCTGAAAGGGGCCTGCCAATACTTATTCATATTAGACTTGAACAGTCGATTAACAAAGTAAATAGTTATCTCTTAAAAATTGAGGAGGAAATAATAGTCGATGCATACATCACAAATGATCATTTCAGATCCACGGTTTGCGCAGTCTAGACATGGCTTAGCTCCCTGCATGTGCAAGACATCAAAGTGATTCCTTCATTTACAAACAGCTGCTCCCCAGTCTTCAACACCACTCCACCACTGATAAACCTCTCACAACGCAAAAATTCGCCGACGATGGGGAAGCTCAAAGCCCTTATCTGTGGATGCAGGACTGCAGACTCTGATCCAGGATCATCAGATACAGAGATACCTGAGAAAAGTCCAAATATGCGAAAAACTCCTTCAACTGAGGATGTAGAGATCCTCAGAACCAGATGTTTCCCAGACTATAGGATTGCGCATATTTTGGGGTTGAGGGGCTGCACCGGTGAAGAGGCGGACAGAATATGGCATTCTGATGTAACGGAGGCACCAGATTTCCTAAGTCAGTCACTCTGAATTTACTCTATGCTTCCTCGTGAATACTAACATGTATAGGGAACGTGATGGACGCACTTGCGTGTCTGCGGTGGAGAAATACACCGCTTACAATGGCTTACCTCTGGACAGTCGAAGGGCCTTTAGCAGACGCAATGATAAAGGTCCTCTTGACTTCAGTTATTGCACTTGAAGCTGGGATGACAGTCGTTCCACGGAAAGAGTTCTACAAAAAGGAGCCCCCAATCGCACTACGCCCTAAAGTCGGTATAGTGGCCGACGTGCAATACCATGGCAAACCCCGGAGACTAAAGATTCGCGCTCCCTGGACTATCTGGCATGGCAATGAGGAAGATGCAGGGGTAAGCATTGTGATATTTCAAACTGAGGTGGGCTGTTACGCCGAGGAACTAAACTGCTGTCTTGCATATATGGGTAAGCAGTATACTGGGCTTGTCTATTAAACCTAAAGACTAATAAAAATGATAGGAGTAATACACAGAGCCCGAAAGTCCATCCACCAAGATGCATGCATCTACGGCATTGCTACAGATGGCCATCACTGGATGTTTATCCAGATCGATAATGAGTCCAAGGTAAGCCGATCCAAAAGATATTTTAATCCCATCTAACGGCGCGGCAACAGTATTCATTCGGATTCAACAAACACGCTTTAGACCAAGTGTATACGTATCTAAGAACCATGGTGCGTCATGCGATGCACTTGGCGTCGCAGAGAGTGGCCGCATCGACCACTGAAAAATTGCCTTCCTCTATTCGATTCTATGATCCCTACAAGAAGACGCCGCCTGAGTCCGACATTGATACTGATACTGATACTGAATTTGAGTGAATTTTTCTGAAATGCTTCATGGAATCTTGGCTATTTTGTTGTTATTGCTTGATTATGTACCGTTTCTCTTTCTCATATCCTGGCTTAATTGAAGAATTACCGAAGTTACTTGACCAGATACTGACGCCACAATCAAGACCCAGGAGTATAGATCTCGACCTTTGATAGTCCAGGGGCATTAGAGGAAAACCCCTCATGTTATTTGAATTGTTCAAGTAATCTACCCACAAAGCTCTGAGCTCAGAATTACCATAACACTGAATAGATAAACAAGGGGAATCGTTATAATTGGAACCAAGGTGCACATCCCTCTCGCCTCTAACTCCACAGAACAAGGACAAATGAAATGGTGAAGGGCATAGCAAACTCATATAAAGAACCAAAGACAGCAGGAGCCTGCGCCTTCTTGCATCAGGGGGGTATTTTCCACGCATTCTGATCTACGAGCCATCAAATGCGAAACGTGATCCCCAGCCTCTGGTCTTCTTCTCATTGCCCTGAGCTCGTTCGCCGGCAGTGATCCTGACAGAGCAGTTGCTCGAGTTCGAGCTCTTGAATCCTCTCTCCAGGTCATTGAGTCTCTGGTCCATTGTCTCCTTCCAGTCTTCTTTCGTTTGGGTTCTTCCGAGCTGCTCAGGGACCTTCGGGAATCTGGGAGTCAAGGGCGTCTTGATTGCTTGGACGACTTGTCGCGCAGAACGACGAATAGTCTCTCGCATCGCCCACTGGCGCTTTTTGGCAACGAAGAAAAGAGCTGTTGAGGATACTGCAAGATGAGAATATATCAGTACATGTAGAGGAGAGAGCAAATCGGGATAGGGAAGGGGAACAAACGCCCAATGACCACAACCACGCCAACAATCGTACAGAGAACGATCATCCCTGTTGATGAGATGCCCACTGAATCTGATGATGGACCTGATGCTCCGGCTTCATTTTGAACGTCCGTGTAGTCCTGGGCTGCCGAGTGTGCCAGAAAAAGGCTGAAGACAGCGCAATAGCTGAGGATCATAGTTCTATACATCGCAAGACGATGCTCCTTCCCGAGTTCACTCTCCTAACACTGTATCCTATGTGCTATTCAAAAATCTGTCAGACAGTTGTAGAATTTCACCACGGAAGAGATAATCGTAGATAAACAGGCGCTGGAGGAAAGACAAGCCGGGGTCTAAAGTACAGTTATACACTCTCAAATTATGGCACAGTCCTCAAGGGGCTTGAGGATTTGTGAAGAAACTGCTGCGTCAAAACTGCATGTTGAATGGTGATAGGCTCGAAGACGATTATCTCGGCCCATGTACACACCAGATTCTGCATCTTCAGGGAACGTGCACTATTTTCAGAGTTCAGTGACAAGAACCCATCGACGAATCAGTCGAGCGGGACGCTCATCACAGTGTGATATAGGCGCTGATATTCTGTGATTGACGCTCAGGGTGCGACGGCTTGTTTTGCCATTTTCATCCAGCAACCAATGGTAGCTAAGCGCTGGCCGCCGGGGTCTGAAGAATCCATAGAGGTCATCTTTACGTCCTAGGTGGAGGCTTGTGTGTGCCGTGCAAGATCAAGAAATACCGAAGTCTTTCTGCCTAAGGGATTTCTGGTCGTAAAAAAGAAAGAGGGTGTTTGCTTCCGTCGGGTGATGGGTCGATGTGATTTCGAATCCGACTGCGCTACTGTGGGAATATACACACCGCAACCCCTCGCTAAGTAGGTGCCCCTTCATGCTTCATTTCAGGGCAAAATAGACATATATACTGCTTAATGGCACTTTCAATCCGAGCTTGTCAGAATTTACTTATTGGTCCATATATGTTCGAACATAATTTCGACGGATTTTGGTCGCCAGCTACAATAACTCTGAAGCATGTCAAGCTGTTCTTCATAGCCGCCCTTTATTCTTCCTTGCATGTTTTTTTCACCGTGTTTTCTTCCGAATACTGAGTCTAGGTACTTTCGCGTAGCTATTGCGTGACCTCTTTATGCCGTATCCATGAGTGAGGACTCTTGCCTCTAATTAAAACCGAGGAACTCCTTCGATACATAACATGGTTAGGAAGGACGCCAACCATAGTATGAGACTACAGTTGGTCTTGTACAGTCCGTAAGCTTCTGTATAATTTTTCAGAAAGAGCATCCTCCATAAAAGAACTCAGTATAATCCTGAGTCCCTGTGTATAGTACTGGAATTTTAATGCCTTATGAGGCAAAGATGTGGTACATCCCAAAACGGAAGCTACCACCTGACGAAGATGTTTCTTCTGCTGAGGGAGCTGGCGATCTTGACTCTACCTTTCCATATTCGAAAGGATTCTTTCCGTTCAGTCCCTTGGTCTGTCAAAGTCTCCCTTGCCCCTCGTCTCTACAGGCTTGCACAAGAACTATCCTAAACCTGGGACATCCACGACGGTTCTTCCCTGAGTAGGAGGCTAATGTGCGTGCCATACATTTCAAGCGAAGTCGACATTTATTGCTGAGTTGAGCATCCAAGTCGACAACGACATGGAAAGTCAAAACATTGGCCCTTCTTCACCTGGTAACTCTCTAGCCATATCTGAATTTGAGCGTGACGGCCTTGCAACTCAGTATGAGGGCGATGAAGATCTAGAGCTTCTCCACATAGAACAAAATGACAATGAGCCAATCTCACCAAATCTTAAGGCCGTTATGGAGAAAGATAAGGGGTCAGATCGACCGCAAGAAGCTCGTCCTGCTCCACTGCTTCTTGAACGGCCCCAAAGCTCTGGACTCGATGTCGCGGGATTCTCCTTCGGAAAACCTGGTCCACGTGGAAGGCCACTTCTGCTACAATCCTTGAGAAAGAGGCCTTGCTCGGCACCCAGGAATCCTTCCTTGGAACAAACTAATAGGCGTGGCATGACTGATCAAGCCGGACACCAAGACCAAGTAAAGTTCGTTCCTCCAATGCTTCCACTTTTCACATATACTGATTGTCCTTTAAGTTCTATCTCTCATGCCACGGACAAAGACTGCACGATGTATGGACTGATCCAAAATAACTTATCCCCCTCGAGCGCGACGAGGTCCTGCTCTCCAGCATCGCACAAACCCCGGGAGTCGGGAACTGCAGAAAACTGTTGTAACAGCGCCGAAAGCGATGCTTGCAGAAACACTCCAATGGATCGACTACACAGCCAGAGAGCGCAAGATGGTGCTTCGCAAACAGCGGGTGACATGCGACGCATCGCCACGAATGCAGGAAATCCAGGTGGGTAAAGCCTGAAAGAAGTCCTATGTAGGAGGTCTAACTTCATAGACGATAACACCAACTCCGTGACTCCCCAACCGAGTGTAAGTCCCCTCCAACAATTCTCCAGAGTTATGGACAGGTTCTAAGGTTGAACATCATGGTGGACGTTTGCTAAAGCAGCACATTGAAAAGCAGGAATGGGCTGCTGCTATGCAGCAAAATCCAAACCGCCAGGATGAGGTTATGAACAGAGAGAGAATGCCTAATATGCACTCATTGGGGCCCACGACTGATCATTTCAGGATCTCGAAACGACGTCCCACAAACGGGAAAAAGGTGCCCAGTGCGAAACGAACTATGACACTGGCTTCGGACAACGGAAGCTCGCAATTGTCAGAAGAAGATCTGTTCCAGCTTCTAATCAATTGGATGAGAGTTCGAGAAGAAAATGAAATCGCTGCTTCGAACTTACAGGAGCGCATGGAAGCCGACATGTCTGAACTGGCAGAGGAAAACAAGAGTCTGAAGAATCAGCTCGAGACCCTTGACAATCAATTACAGCGTAGCAAGTGTCAATCAAAGACATACAGAGCCCAGATAGAGAACTGGAAAACAAAGCTAGCGAAGTTCAAGGGTATTCTCAACGAGCTTGGGGCTGAGTATCGAAACCTTCGCAATGAGAACCTCCGACTCAAAGACTCAAAAGCAACTCTGGAGAATGAAAGAACCGAAATCGAGTCTGGAATTGAAGATGCTAAGAGTCAGATTTCTCAGGCCGCGGTTCTCGTCGGGGAAAAAAGAACTCAACTCGCAGAGTCGGAGAAAAAGGTCGAATCGATGACGCTGGCCTTGAAAAATGAGGAAGAGAAGACAGCATTTGTTCAAACCCAGTTGGTGGAAGAAAGGAGAAGATCGTCAATTCTTGAGTCGTACATTCACAATAATTCGAGAGTTCAAACTAAGCAGCTTGCGATAATCCGGACAGAACAGCAGGAGATGCTCAGCAAGCTCAACTCTGCGTTTGACATACTGGATCAGAGTGTGAATGCTTCTCAAGCAGCAAATCAAACCACATTGGAATTGACACTCGAGAAGAGCTTTTCACTGCTCAAAGAACTGAGCGAGCAGCTTTCGAGTGGCAGAGCGGATATCCAGCAATGCAATGACACTGTCCACAAGATCTTCTCAAGGTGCGATCTGAGTCGAAAGTACTGCGGAATGGAATGCTGACTTGTTGCGGTCAGTGTGAATATGTTCGATTTCAAGCTAAAAGAGGGACTCGAGAGAAATTTCGCGCTCAACGAGAATGTGGCACATAATGTTTTGGAGCAGCTGAAGCTCTTCGAAAAGAATAACGGCTGTCATATGGCACTTCTCAAGCAGCTCGGGATCAACGAAGAACAGTACAACACCGTGCGGGAAATGTTGGAAGCTCTGGAGCCAAGCATGCATAGCATCAGCTCCTCTCTCACGACGCTCAATGAGAAGGAGATTGATCTTACCCAGCATATTACGCATCTAGAAAAGAGTATCTTTGAGGCGCAGAACCTAGCTCCAACAACAGATGTTTGCGCTCTGTCCACGGAGAATGCCGCACTCAAAGATCAAATCGAGCAGCTTTCAATCAAAGTGAGTTCTGCTGAAGAGAATGCTAAGGCGAAGGAGCTCGAGACCGAGAAAGCAAATCGTGCCCTTCTGGACGTTACAGCAAAGATGCAGGAAGAGATGAAACGAGCACAGGATTTCGAGGCTGAAGCCGTCAACCAGCGACAGAAGACCATATCTATCGAGACGAAAATTCGGGAGGAATTGAACAGAGCGAGCGTCATTGCCAGAGATCAGGCCAAGGCAAGGTTTGAGCAACAAATCCATAAACTGCTGCGAGAGAAAGCAGAAGCGGAAAAGGATATGGCCACGATCAGGGAGTCGCTGGCTGAGGTTCAAGCGTCAATGGTAATCAACATAGACTCTTACGAGGGCAGTTCCTAATAGTTTGCAGGCTGAAAAGGAAAATGAAGCGAAGAAGCAAAGAGATGAATTGGAGTCGACGGTGAGTAAATCAGGTTTGAAGATAAACCAATCAAAATTGCTGATTCCTGTAGGTTCTGGAAAGAGAACAGCAAATACGGAAATTAGAGGACTTCCGTACCCAGATAGCAGCTCGGATGAGTGAACAGGAAGCGGAACTCGAGCTACTGCGAGAGGCAGAGGCTGCTGCTCTGGCTCAACAGAAGAAAATCTCCCACCAGCTCGACGAAGTCCAAGGAAGAATCGTCGAACTCAATGATAGGCTGTCCTCGAAAGACGTCGAATTCAACAATCTGCAGAAGAAGTTAGACACATGCCAAAGTAATCTACTGGAGAGAGAGGAAGAACTCACACAGGTCAAGAAAAAACTTTGCGATACCGAATCGGCCAGGTCAAATATGGAAACAGGTAAAAGGAAGGCGAAATCCGAAATACACGCTCTTCTCAAAAGGCTTCAGGACTCGGAGCGCTGGACGAGAAATATCAAAGCGGCGATCGCTCGACCAGATGATCCTCCGTTTGGTGGACCAGTCCCAGGTACTTGGGACAAACTGAAGGACTATCTGAGCTCGGCAGATAACGACAACCCGGGTCCCGATTCACAGAAAACTACGGTCCCTACAGGTCTTAATGTCGTGAACGTGAGTAGAAGTCCTTCTGTGGCCTTGACACCGAACAGGATCTGCGAGAGTCCTATTCAGGGCTTTGTTCAGACGACGGAGGTGATATATCGGCCACGGAGCTTCCAAGGTGGCGAGCTGTCATCCCCAGTTCTAACTAATGCGAGAGCTGGAAACACCGACTCCCTTAGTCACTGTGAAAGGCCGGAATCATTGACTGAAATTGTACCATTCTCGAGTATTCGACAGCAGCTATCAGCCGCATCTGGCTCATCTCTGAGTCCTGAACCTAGCGATCTTGCAGAGATG
Organism: Aspergillus oerlinghausenensis; assembly: GCA_014250555.1. Taxonomy (NCBI): domain Eukaryota; kingdom Fungi; phylum Ascomycota; class Eurotiomycetes; order Eurotiales; family Aspergillaceae; genus Aspergillus; species Aspergillus oerlinghausenensis. The sequence continues at coordinate 30,961 of JAAKEQ010000072.1, forward strand.
CTAGACCTCACCCCGAAGAACAAGTCACACTCACCTCAGGGCGATACGGTTGTGGAAACGCCGAAACAAACGAACGAGAAGGGTACTGTAGCTACATCGGACAAAGCCGACGGTTTTGAACTCGGAACGATAGGTGAACAGTCGCGGAGCTCACAGCACCAGCTGGTGAAGCCGAACTCCTTGGCGACGGAAACGGCTGGTGGTCATAAGAATGCAAGGGAGGATCAGGACAAGCAGAAAACCGTCACTTTCGAGGCAGAAAAAAAGGTAAACAGGATTGAGAAGCGGAAGTTCTCAGCGACTGTGGACAGCACTGCCGAGGAGAGCGCCTCCGAGAATCGTCTTATCAAGAAACCAGGACGCACCATGAAACGCACTTACAGTAAACTTCAGCGCTCTCCTTCGTCGAAGGGGGTCCCCAAATTTCCAAACGAGTCCAATGCTTCTCCGGCTAGCGAACGGTCGAATCGTGATACACATACGGAGAATCAATACACGAGCAATGATAAGAGAGCACGAGTGTCTGTGGCGCCGTCGAATTCCAAGCCTAGAGGGCAAGCGCAAGGGACTGCCAACTACTTGGAGCGCAGAACAAGCCCTGCTAGCTTAGCGTCCGGAAGCAGTAGACAATCATCAGCGATCAAAAACAATCCGAAAAACAACAGGTGGACGACACGAGGTGCAAGGCGCGGAGGTCGGAGATTACGCAGTAAGCGCTATCCTCCTTGCAAAGAAGCTATAGCTGCTAATGGACACAGGTGACCGCTACAATGCCCGTTTCAGTCAGAGATATATTGGACAGGTTGATGGTATATAGATAGTAGAGCCCGAATTTGGCTCGACAATGATGTGCCTGAAGGTTCGCGACAATTTAATTATGGACGAGGGAGGAGAAACGAGATACACAGCGTATTTATCACGAGATTGAACAAGTCACGAAAGGGAGATACCACTTATGTAGTCGAGAAGATGGAGAGAAATGGAGATATCGAACATGTTAGAATTAACCCAGAATGCGCTGCTTTAAACGCCGAAATGCAAGACCAGAATGGAAACAGCTTAGCAAGACACGAGTCCGCTCAGATGCCCAGAGTATCGCTTTTGCCGCTGTTTTCCCTAATGTACATGATGGTTGACGGAAGTAACGGGCTCGACTTGTCGCTGCCTTTGAGATGTTGGATGGTTTCGGAACGGAGTGGATTCATTGATGCCGAGGAAGACTGAGCCAATCCACAGGGTCAATCCTTTTATTTGAAGCGACCGAGCTTGACGTTGCAGATATTTGGATAAGAGAGATCGTAAATCATTTCGCCCTTCCACCCTTTGTCGCTTCCAGAAATAAGACCTTCTTCTTCACCACGGGGTCGTATTTGAGCATACTCAGAGGGCGGTGCGTACGAGGACGGATCATCGTGCGATAGTATCCGGTCATAGCCATGGAGATCAGGCGAACGGCAATCGTGCGAGATTTCGCTATGAAGAGGATCGCAAGTCAGTCATCCGTTCTCCGCGGAGCAGCATTGTACTAGGGATTAGCAGCTCCGAGTTCGCGTGGAAACAGTGCTGGGGTCGAAATCTGCGCATACCTTTCTTGGCCATTTTGGCGACTTGCAAGGGAGGGACAGCAAGAGGGGGATGGAGCCTTGTCGTGACCGATTCCAAGTTATCGGAGTTTTGTGGAGAGAACTTTGGGATCGGGATAGTATCACGTGCTACTTGTTATCCCGGAATGGAATAGTGCGGAATGCGGATAATGCCAAGACTACAGAGTGCCGTCGGTGCAGGTACATAGACAAGGTACGGAGGTACCTCTGTGCATATTGAGTGTGTCAGCTTCATGAGATGCCTGTTTGTCATCATTGAATTCAATTAGAGGACTCTCTCTGCAGCGGTTTGATATATCCTGAGTGATTGTATCTATCTTTGTTCTAACATTTACGGAAAGCCTCTCATCATGCCTTTTTAACCTATAATAAGAGAAGAGTTCCCATGCTTCTGTCTGTTTAGTAGCGTCAAACTTTCTCTACTGATGCTATATACAATTACTTGTATATTTATGAGATAGTATGAGTCTTCGGCCTGGATTCCATCATGACAATGATCTTTATTTAATGATTCCCTCTTGCACATTACGGCTGCATGCCAGCAATGACATTGCAAATGAATCATTGGCCCAGAGCAGTGATGTTCCTAAATACATGAGAAGAGACTTTGATAACCAGTCGATGGAAATGTGCCGTGCGCCATTTTGGGGGGAGGTAAAGTTGGCTGTTGCATTCGTTGAACGGTCTCATCCTTGAGTACTCGACATCAGCAGTGAGAAGCTTACAGGTTTTCTTTGAGAGCGGAATACCCGCGAGAAACACTGCAAGAAGCCTCGATTATGCTCCACTTCTCATGAATGCCAATGGGTACCGAGGAGACTCAAGTATAAGATTTTGCCTTGCGTGCTGCTCTCATATGCCATGCAAACTAAAATCCACTGATCCGTCATCTGTAGACAAGTTGACCATTTAGAGTATATAGTGCTTAAAACGACATGATAGTAGTAAGTCCCATCCTCGAGGGTCTCGGTTCAGAGTCACTGATTTTATTGGAGACAAGCACAGATATTCTAAAGGTATGGTGTACGTCGTCTAGTGATCTACACGCTTCGAAGGGCCCTGAAGTCGTCGGGTGACCTAGTGTCACTCGGGCTCATTTAGTGCTGGCTTGATTTGCCCCGGAGAGAGTATGCATGAATCTTCTCATATGGTCCTCAGTCTTCTAGTATCGAGAAGGTGGCTGGCCTAAGAATTCATCGACCAGAATATTCCCGTCGACTCGAAGGATTTCTTCTCAGAGACTTATGTACACTCGTCCCGGGCCAATGAGCACTTTAATTTCAGTGATGGTCTACAGTTCTCGAAATTCATACCAAATTTGACTGTGAATAGATTGTTTTCATTTCAAGTCTTGTGGTGCCAAACAGATTATTCACCTCAATGAAGGAGGTCGTTTCTTGTCATTCGCACACGTAGAGCTTGTGGTTCATTTCATGATTTTGTCTTGTGTTACTCCTCTTGGTTCTTCGTCTTTCCTCACCTTTTCTGCTCGTTTCTCCTTTGATCTTCCCTTCTCCCTCCTTCTGAACATTTCTTTCTCAGTCATCCCTCCTCCCTTCTCCCTCCTCTTGAAGATATCTTCTCTCAATCATCTCTCCTCCACTTCAATTTCCCACCACTTTACAGCCTCTGTTGCAACTTCAAGTCCCCTAATTATTGTATGCCTGTCTGTCAGTTAGCTCTATCCGTTCATATTCATCAGTTAGCCTGTGCGTCTTAGTTGCAGCCAGTTTGACGCCAAAGTCGATGTCACTTTTTCCTTGTTTCGTGTGTCGCAATGAGCCCGAAAATCTCGTCCGTGTCCAAGAGGGCCAAATATGTGGCCAAGAAAGGAACGTGTTTGGCATATAGACTGGTCCAAAAGAGTCAAAAAAGAGCTTACGCGGTTCGGTGTTGGTGAGCGCGTGGTCAACGTTGTGGAAGAGACTATCCACGATGTCCTTGATCAAGAAGAGACTGCAACTTCTAGCCTTCCGACGAAACCTAAGCGATCAATACCTGTCACGGCTTTGGACCAACACACGGTTATACGTTACTTTGGACTCAAAGGCAAGCAGGGGTTCAAGGAGGCCCCAAAGACAAACAAGATCTGGGATATCCCAGGACAACACCTCCTTCCAGTCCCGCAGCATCTAAGTAAGATTGATGTTCATACTTATTGAGGTTGACATGATGGTAACGCATTTTTAGAGGTTTCGATACACGAGTTTGATGCATTGACAAAATTCTCCGACGTTTCTTTGCGAGTGCCACCTGAAGCTATGTCACGGTCAATCATAGACCAGATCCTTTCGGCCGCAATGAGAGAAGTTCGGAAAGAGCTACATAACCTTGCGTCCAATAATGAAGAACATCTCTATCTTACAATGGAGACACGACTTGAAGTCACTCTATCCCGAGAAGACGAGGATCTAGTGATCACCGGCGATGCAGACTACTCGTTTTGGTATGGTGATCCGAGCGATATCAGTACGAATTTGGTGGTCTGTGGGGCGAAACGCAAAGAGGACGGGGCCGGGCTGGGGGGAAGACATCAGTTGCTTGGCTATATGGGTAGGTAATCTTCTTTTATCGAGGGAATTCTTGTTACTAATGCGTATTATAAAGCCATCGTTCACACCATGCGCCGCCGTCTTGGGAAAGAGAACTGCGTGGTCTATGGGATCCTCACGGACAACCACACTTGGTGGTTCTACCGGATTGACAATGACTCCCAAGTAAGTTCCCTTAGGCCATATCAAGTAATTACTTAGCTAACAAGTGATAGGTCTCCGAATATGTCGCCACTTGGGAATACCAAGCTTCTCGGATTTTTTCATACATCTGTTTCGTCCTTCGCGCCGCGTACGAACTTACACCTACTACATCCCGAATCACCCCGTCGCACAGATTCTCCGGAGAGAGCTCTTATTTCAATTTCGACATCTTTTTCAATAATTTAATTGAAGCAGGGAACCTGGCTTAGATTGAGGACATGTCTCCACTCGCAGATACTAAGCTTCCGGTTTGAGTGATATTATCAGAGCTTGCGGTCGAGGATTGGTTCTTCCCCTTCTGAACGTTCTAGACAATTGCAGCGGGAAGCTTATCCACAAGTAACAAGCCATAGCTTCAGTCGTGTGGCTGTCTCGTCTTGACGAAGGTGAAGGTCAGTCACGGAAATGAGCCCCGAGGATGGTAGTCTTACTAATGCATGTACTTTATGCAGATCACTCAGATCTATACAGTGCTTGATGAGTATATCGACGGGATCGAAGCAGCTTTCATCTGGGCAAGGACCAACACGGATCTGGGTCTGGTCTCTACTACACGAAATGGGAGTTGCAGACAGGACCAGTGTTGTGCATAGGGATGATTCAAGATAGAACATAATGAGAGTCTAGAACGGCCGCTTCCTACATTGTAACCAAGTCAACTGTGCTCTGTAGTGTGACTCTATCCAGCGTTTGGAATCCTCGTCCCATGGTTTCCTTCACGAGGACGTCTCCGTCGTACCAGCCCTCATGTGGCTCGAGCAGACTCCAAATCTTGTAACTGAAGGCGCTTTTTTCTTGTCTACAGGAGAGAGCTTATGACGTGGAGCAGAGATGATGGTCAGATTGAGAGCGATGTATGCCCAGTCTATGTCTGTGATATCACTCCGAAAAGGATGCGACGAGTTTCAGAGCCCAGACCTAACGGATGAATGTCGCCGTGAGTGAAAAGCTGGTTTGCCGTGACCGTGGTTTGTTTGTTGATTTGTTGGCGCTGGTCCTGACAAACCGGGGGAGAACCCGACGGAAGATGGACCTTCCAAGGGCGCTCCTCTGGCTGTCCTCAACTTACCAAGTACTCAGAGTGGGACCGCGAAACGATTGGTTTGCGATTCCAGGGGCAACAGATAGTCGACTGTTGAGGTACAGACGTGATTTCCCCTTGGGCGAACTTCAAGACTCTATCTATTCGGCCATGAAGCTTTGCCCAGCATCTCCTCTCTGTCTCTTATGATACTGTGGTGATTGCTGTTCTATGTGGAAAGTTAGCAGGTTGCATGACGAGAATCACGGAATCCGCGATTGAATTCTAACTTTCTCAACGCAGTCAACTGTACCTGTAAGTGAAAATGTCCATATTTATTCCGATCCTTCGTGTTATATTCGATTCTGATGAGACAGCTTTTTGAAGCCTACCAGCTCCCACATGTCGAACCCAGTACTGTCGCCCTTCTGACAGCATCGGAATACCATCTTGAACATTGAAATGAAACCAGCGTCTGCGTCTGCAGAACGACAGGATGAGAAGCAACACAATATTGAGATCTCGGAAACCGCGAACCCCAGAAATACCCCAGACGAGCACGGTCCTAATCCTGAGCCACTGCGCGTTCTCAATTTTGCAAACGACGATGAACCTTCTCCATCAACGCCGGGAATATTTGTCCTGAAACTGCCAAACCTTAGTCCAGAATCAACCGAGCGAATCTTTCCCATCAGCTCTGTCGTGTCGGTCGATTCCTCCGCTCCGCCAACACCAGCAGTGGAGAACCCTGAGGAGCAAAACTCCCCCTGGGCTGAAAGTTTCCGTTCAAATTTGACTGGTGGCAAGCAATCACCAGGCCAGTCAGCTACGCCATCGCCCGATGACCGCAAGGACGCATCCTCGATTCAGAGCACAGTAGAAGCCTATGGCAGTTCTTTGAACGTGACTACTGGAAGCAGGAAGCGAAACCCCATAAAAATTGATTTGGCCAGAGGAATTTCCGCCATATCATTCGAGGATGTGAATGTGTCTTCCCAGGGGGGCTCTGGCCTCCCATCCTCTGCCGAGGCCCAGGATTCGTACTTCGCAGGAGCAGGGTCCTGGATCGACCAAGCTGAAACAGCAACCTGGGTACAAGACATGGAAGATGAACCAAACTTCAGGCACATTCATGGGCTTGGTGCACTCATAGTGCTACAAGAATCCAAAGGAAGTCTCATCGTCCAGGTTGCGAGCAAGAACACCGAAGAAGTTCTTGGCTACAAACCTGAACAGCTTTTCGCACTACCGAGCTTCTGCGATATCGTGCAGGATGATCAGAAAAAAGACTTTCTTGACCGTTTTAACCTTGTCCGAGGCAAGTGGTATAATGTCGAGCAGCACGGTCCAGATATCCACGAAGTCGATGTCCGCCAAAGTTACGGGACAACGAGGCGGCTCTGGTGTACGATGCATGCTACAAAGGCAAACTCTGGTCATATCGTATGTGAATTCGAGTTGATGAGAGCCGTTGCTGAACATTGGAGGAACTCAGGGCCTTCGAAATCGGTCTACGCAGTCTATGACAATACAAGTTCAGACGAGAGATCTGATGAGAAGAACAGCACTTCGAGCATGCCTCCTGAGATGCAAAACATGCTGAGAGGAATCAGAGGAAATTTCCGGTCTGCGGATATGTTGAGTGCCTTGTCACTTGTTATCCAGCTGGCTGCGAGCACCTCCTCCCTGAGCATGCTTTTCAACTACTTTATTGGCATCATTAGGGAAGTGACCGGTTTCAGCCGAGTGACAGTCTTTTATTTTGATCGTGACGGGAATGCGGTTCCTATGAACGATGCCGTTGACTCGCGCGTTATTGCTAACTTCCCGGAAGACCTGCATTTCCCGAAACCGCTTTCTCCAAGAGACTTGGAAAGATTTCATTTGGGCAACAAAGTTTGTCTCGAATACAGTCATAGGCAATCACACACTGAGCTGGTTTATCGTGATTCTGAGAATTTGCCTAGCGAGTTTGATCTAGACCACGCTTACATGTTGGCGAGATCACCGTACCTTGTGGATCATGTCACCGGAATGCCGGTCTTTGCTTGCATGTCTATCAATATAAAGGCCTTCGGACGTGCATGGGGGCTTATAATGTGCCAGTCGTACGAGGAAGAGATGCGATTACCCCCTCCAGTGCAGAAGTTCTTCTGGCTAGTTAGCGACACACTTTCAAGCAATATTGAACGTCTTTCGAACACGATGACTGCCCAGATGCAGGGTCCTTTCACTTCTTCAAACGACGGGGATGAGAAAGGCGATAGCTTTCAGGTGAAAGACTTACTGACCTTGTTCAAGGCGGATTATGCTGTATCCTTAATGTTAGGTGAAACCAAAATCCTTGGAAAGCCCCACGATGCGCAGGAAGTGCTCGCTTTAGTTGAATTCTTGAAACTGAAGGAACTCGATGCTGTCTTGTGTTCAACGGACATGACTCGAGATTTTCCAGACCTCAACTATACCCCTGGTTTCAAGTATCTATCCAATCTGCTGTACGTACCCTTGTCGACGGAGGGTCGAGAGTTCATCGTTTTCTTCAAGGCGTCACAACGCGGAGACACTTTTCGTGCTGGGACTGATGACAATGCTCGATGCTCGGATCAAGGACAGCCAACAGACCTTGGTTCAGAGGCAAAGCTGGTCGATCGTGAGACTGATATATGGAATGCTGGAGACTTACAGAAGGGCCCCTTTCTATCCTTGATATACAGGGCCATGCTGAAAGAGGTGTGGCAGCAAAAGGAAACAACAATGCAAAGCACCCAGCTTATGCGACTACTTTTGGCAAACTGCGCTCACGAGTTTCGGACGCCGCTGAACGCGATTATCAACTACCTTGAAATTGCATTGGATGGAGATCTCACTCAAGAGACTCGAGAGAGTCTTTCCAGATCGCATTCCGCTTCAAAATCCCTCATTTACATAATTAACGATCTCTTGGACCTCACAAACGCAGAGAACGGCATCAGCTTGATCAAAGACGAGAATTTTGATCTCGTGGAGACTATCCATGAAGCCTCGCGCATTTTCTGTGAAGAAGCGAGGCAAAAGGGTGTTGAGCTTCATGTTGTACAATACGCCGACATTCCTCCTGTGCTGGGAGACCAACGGCGAGTACGACAAGTCATCACGAACCTCATCAGCAATGCTGTTCAGCATACATCTTCGTCCGGAACGGTGACTGTCGAATCATGCTTGTTGCCCGATTATACCGAGACTGGGAAACTTGGAATTGAGGTAGCTATCCACGACACTGGAACTGGCATGTCTCAGAACGATATTGAAGCACTTTTCTGTGAATTGGAACAAGTTTCGAACAAAGATTATATACGAAGTCGAAGCCCTCAACGCTGCGACAATGCCATGACGAGCGACAGTAGCGGCTCGAGGAACATACTCGGGCTGGGCTTAGCCCTAGTTGCTCGCATAGTTCGCAATATGAACGGTCAACTCAGCGTGAAATCAGAGGAAGGCCAGGGGAGTTGCTTCAGGATCAAAATGCAGTTCCCTTTACCTTTCGACGAGTCCAACGAAGAGAACCTTGATTCTAACGGAGTGTCGCCGGTTGACAAAGGAAAAGCGAGGCAAAGTGAACCTGAAGACGGCCGAAACGTGCCTCCCAAGCCAGATGAAACTCAGTGCAGCGAAGATGACAGAGCTGGGGCAGGGAAGAATACTGGATCCTCAGAGTCTGCAGATTCCACAAAACATGATAGCCATACATCAGACGACACAGTCACCGCGGATTTTGCTCAACATGACTCTGCCTCGAAGCAAGAAGAATCAACCATACATCCTGACATAAGGACAAAACCTCCGTCTACCGAGGAGGACGGGCAAGCTCATCAACCGCATCTTAGGTCCGCGGAGCAATCTACCAGAGCTTTAGCCGATCAACCGACGAAGCCAATCGAGGAAGCAGCGTCCAGGTCATCAGAGAGGACGGCAGAACCGAGTCAAACCGAAGCAAAAACCCAGTCAGATATTCCACCCAACGAGGGTGCAACTACTGCGTCTGAAGGCTCTTCCAAAAAGAATCTCCACATCTTAGTAGCCGAGGACGATCCGACAAACAGCGCAATCTTACGCAAAAGACTGGAAAAGTCGGGACATACCGTTCATATGACTGAGAATGGAAAGGAATGTGCTTCTGCATTCCGTGACAATGCGCACTCATTTGACGCCGTGCTGATGGATATACAGGTCAGTCACAGAACTTCTGTAGGTAACAATCAATCGTGAACTGACCTTCAGCAGATGCCGATCGTCGATGGCATGGGATCAACCAAGATGATACGAGAATACGAAGCGCTGACAGCCTCTCCGGCTTCTGTTTCAGCGACTTGTCGGCGTCAGCGGATTCCGATATTCGCTGTCTCCGCATCTCTGGTGGAGAAGGACCGTCAGACGTATATCGACGCGGGGTTCGATGGGTGGATCATGAAACCGATTGATTTCAAACGTGTTGCTCATCTACTGGATGGAGTGTACAAGGAAGATGTGCGCGAGGACAGTCTCTACAAGCCTGGCATGTGGGAGAAGGGAGGCTGGTTCGATAAGGGAGGTGAGAGCTAAGAACTCTTATGTGGAACTGAGAGTTTTCTCGGTATGAGACATAGGCGGGAGTTTTATACCCCTCAAAGTATAGAGGTAGCATAGATCTAGAGTAGGAAACTCAGACGACGGCCACTATTAAGATAGATATCAGATGCTATCCAATGGAACTAACCATTGAGAATGAGATCGTCCAGTAAGGAGAGTTGTAGGCCATCACATAACAACGACTTCAACTATATGCGCCATCTATGCATGTATGTATATGTGTATGCTCTATGAACAAGATGTACAACGCCGACAAGATGCTGATGATTTGACCCAAGGAAGAAAAAACGCAAACCACGACCGCAAAACCGATCTTTCATTCACAGGCAGATCAATAGTACTCTGGCAAGTCCCCGAAATCCGGCACTGCATCTCCGCACTTGAATGATGGCGCATATGCCTTGGCTGGCATGAAGCCATTCTTCCAGGCGGTCCTGTAGCTCCACTGTGCCGCAGACTCTGTGCGCCAGGTCCAGTAGAACCAACCCTGTCCGGTCTCGAACGCAGACATCTGCGCCTCTGCGTATGTCTGCAGGAACTTCTTGTAGTCGGCTGAGTACTTGCTGACATCTGCGTTGGCGTTGGCGCAGCTGCAAGGAGGCCCAGTGTCGGCGGTTGGACAGTATTGGGTTGAGTCTGTGAGGGAGAAGGTTCCTTCCCAACGGGTGCCGCGGCCGACGTTGTTGAGGTATTTGGCGCAGTCTGTATCGGCTTGGGACCATTCACCGCAGATCGTTGGGCCCCAGCTATAGAGAAGGGTCAGTATGGTGAGATAAGAAGATGAGGAAGAACGTTGAAGACAGACCCTGTGCTTGTAGAGTTGATCTCTTTGATCATGTTGTACCAGTCGTTGCAGATTAGGTTGACTTTCGCGGTATGGTTGAGGCCTATTTGCCCTGTATTGAAAATGGTGTATTGGTGCGTATCCAGTAACATCTTGTCGGGACGGTTCTTGAGCATGCTCTTCCATTTACTCAGGTTCAGGAAGCCATCGTGCAAGGCGACGTACGCAGTGATGCCGTTCTTCTGCACGAGCTTCGTGGCCTCGGTCGTCCAATCAAGGACATCCTCGATTGAGAGCGAGAGCATCAGTGGCTCATTCACGAGCCCGTAGATCGTGACGATATTCTTGTATCGGTCTTGCGCAAAGAATTTGGACACGCTGTCGTGAACAGCAAGAGACCGATTGCGGTTGAGCTCGCCATCTGTCCCATTGAGCCAGCCAATGACACCCTCACGACCGCTGTGATTCCAGCCGTTCTGACTTCCAGGAATCCCGTGCGGGTCGAGCTTGACTCGGAGCCCGTATTTTCTGCAGTACTCGATTGCTCGGAGGAGATATCGCCACGAAATCTTCGCCACATAAGGGTCGTCGTCGTACGTTGCTACCGCCCAGTAGGAATATTGAATGCGGACGTGGTCGAGACCTGCATCTCGGATGTCTGCAAAATCTTGTTCAGTGATGAATGTAGCGTAGTGTTTCTCAAGCGTCCTGGCTGCGGAGCTGCCGAGTCTCTTGGACAGTGTCCATTCATCAATGATCCCTGCGACCGAGGAGTAAGAGTCGAACAATGAAGGAACAATGAACGGTTCGATTGACAGCCAGCCTCCTAGGTTAACGCCGCGGATTGGCTGTGATCCATACGGGAACGGTTCGTTCAAAGGAGGAACATTGTCGTTCGGTCTAGCCGAGTCGTCCCAGGTCGAGTTCAAGCCCATGATAGGCAAACCACCAACCGTTTCATTCGTGAACGTGACATTGAAGTCAGTCGTATCATACCATGTCCAAGGGTCCAGATATGTTCCCTGAGCGTAAGCCTAGTATAACGTCAGTATAAGACCCAGTGAGTAAATCCGCTTGACTGATCAGACGTACTGGAATGCTGTCATGGCTCAACCCGTCCAGATTCGATTTACCAGGCGAGGTTCCTTGTGGATCTGCCGGGTCAGACTTGCTGTCATGTTTCTTAGACACGACGACGGCGACGGGAATCACAATGACCAGTATTAGGATCAGAGCGCCCAGGCCAATCCATCTCTTTCGCTTCCAGAATGGCCTTCCGCCGCCTGCATCGTCCACAGTGCTTCCCCAGCTACCTTCTTTCCGCCATCTAGCTTCCATTGCTGGGCCACCACCTCCACGATGGCGGACTTGCATCTCGGGGCTACGGCCTTCTTCAAGGTACGCCCCAGATGCGACCCTCGCCTTCGTCCGATCTCTATGTGACTCGCCAGGCGGATCACGTAAGGCGCGGCTTTCTTCTCCCACGAATGCTCGCTTCTTCTGACGCTTCCTCTCCGCTTTGGCGGCGTCCTTGGCGTTCTCGCGTTTCCGACGCTCCTCCTTCTCATATTGAGCCCCGAGCCTAGCCAACGCATCCGCGCTCAGCAAATGCGACCCACTATTGGTCGAATCACTGCTCTGATGCTTCCTCGCCGCTGTCTCGCGCCCCGCTTCCCTTCGTCTAGATCTCCGCGCTTCAGCATCCGACTCGCGACCTCTGTCCCGGCGGCCGTCTCTCGTCCGATGTCGCCCATCATCTTCATACGCCCTGCGCCTGCTCTGGCCCTCTCGATCCCTGTCGCGATGCCGCTCGCTTCTCCTCGGAGCCTCTCTCGCCCGCGATCGTTCCCTTCGTCGCGCATCATAGTCATCACCGTAAGATCTGCTCGCTCGCGGCCCCGGGTTTCGCTCATTACCTAGCAATTCCTCATCGGCCGCCCCCTCCGCATCGCGTTCGTAGTACCCGCGCGTCCGCGACTCACGCGGGGGACGGTACCCGTCCCGTCTGTATCGGCGCTCGGTAAGGTCGTGCTCGAGTTCGTCATCGTCATAATCGTCGTCGTCATCAGTTGTGTAGCGCCGTCGTGCATAGTCGTAGTCATACCGTGCTTCCCGGTCGCTGTCGCGACCGCCATAGCGGTCCCGACTTCGGGAGTGACTTGGCATGCAAGTTTTAATCCGTGGATTGGAATGTTGGCGGGGTGGATGTCAAGGATCAGTATGTGGGAACTGCAGCGGCTCTGGTTTGTTTATGACCGCTGTCGGACTCGGAGGGACCCTTGAGAGGCGTGACGGCGCAGTTATGGTTCGTAGCTGTGATTAAAAATTAATATCATTCAGGAGCGTGCAGAAATCATTCATCATCAGAGTGTGACATGAGCGCAATCGATCCGGTCGAAGGAGCGAGCACAGCCTAGTATCAAAACAAAGACAACAAGAGCACACGCGTTGCCAACCACCCCACGCGATCTGGGCCAGGGTTGCGATGCGACGATTCTTTGAGCTTCTTAATACCAGACAGACATGTAACCCTTGTATGAAAAGTCAAATTCTTAATTCTCCATTATCGTTATCAAAAATGAATGTAAGGTACAGTCGTCCATGGGGCTTAGCCCCTGGCTGCTGAACCTGGTGGTGGTAGGACGGCTGTGCTTGACAAGAACGCCAGTTGCGGAGCAACGGGGGCGGTAACAACCAAGATAGGAACGAGGAGAATAGTCACTCTCAACATCATAGCCTTTAGTGCAACATTGAATGTGTCTTAATTGAAGAGAGCAAAGAAAGGCTTGATGGTAGAGAGCTGCATTGGTCGTTTTCGGCTCGAGATAGATGGTAAGCACGAGACGCCACACGTGGTTTCCGGAGATTGACTATGTGATACGGATCGTCTGTGGGAAGTCCGATCGGAAATCCATTGATAAACAGTGGTAAAGACAAACAATTCAAAAGAGAAGATGCAGTGGTATAAGTATCTATCTAGCTTCATCAATTTGATACTGAACAGAATGCCTTGCGTGGCCAGTTTCTGACAATTGTCAAAAGAGGTATGTGAACGCCGTATATCGGGATGGAAACAAGACCAACGTAGAAAGATCATGAAGAAGAGTAGAAAAAGATCCAGTCGATTGTACATGGACAATGAATATTGGAATACCAAATGAAGATCCAGGAAATGTGAAAGACATGTCATATCTGCCACCTCCATCTGTACAACTCCGAATTCACCCAACTTAAGGATTAGAACGACACGAAAGAATGCGATGATATTATGCCTTCGCCGACTTCAGGGGAATCAAAAAAGGAGACAAAATTATAAGAGGGAATTTTCCGCGGTGCAAAGCTGCCTGTAATAAGATATTGCGTATCAGATGTGCCTGTCGCGCGACCGGAGACTGCATCAGTTTTCGGAAGAGTGGCCATTCATTGGGCGGCCTTCATAACTGACGTGTCGCGTAGGCAAGTGAAAAATGAACGGAGAAGGTTAGGCCTCGAACGTCCGTACTGACAACCGGGGCAGGACAATGCACTGCCCGTCGCTCACTTTGTCACATCCTCGAATCGACTCGTAGGTTGCACCGCAGCTCTCGTCGATTTCCCGCGTGCGCCCTTCAAGGCCACAAGAGGCAGAATGCATAAAGGACCAGCCCATTGGTGCAATGTAGTTTTTTTTCTCTTTTTTTTCTTTTTCTTTTTTCCTTTTTTCCACTTGTTCAGTAACTGGCGATTTTGATGTTCGATCCGCCACCTCTGGGAGCATGATTTTTCAACAGGAGGGGATTAACCATGGCTTCCTGTCCTAAGCCTGGGGCCTATCCAGCCCTGTTGTGAAACTGTTATCAGCTGATAATTTGTCTCGCTCCTTCCTTGCCCAAGACGCCTGGTTCCTGAGGTTTCGGGCTTCTGTCACGCCCCTTCTTGCGGCTCAAGAATGCGAGCATACCACTATTGGAGGACTTTCCCTTGACTGACGAACTATCGTAGCCCTCGGCCGGAAGGGTAGAGCTGTGGTCGGCGAGCTCACTCCAACTACCCGCTTCTTCCAAGACCATCTGAACACCTCCGCCCTTACTTGTCTTGCGAGTGGCTCCTCGTGGACGATTGGGGCCAGGGGGCGGAAGCGGTCGAGAGAACGAGGGAGCGGGTGGGGGAGGCGGGGGAGGAGCTGACGGAGGCTGCGCGTTTGCCGTATGGTCTGGCGAGTCGTGCGTCTCACTATGACTGGTATTGTCAGGTTGGGTCAAGTGACCGGCGGAACCCTCAGTGCGTGAGGTCGGTGAGTTCCTCGACGTGTCAGGCTGTGAATAATGACGAGCGTGGGCTGAAGACGTGGTAGGTGGGAGACAATCCTCAGGATTCCTGTCGGTAAAATGTGAGTATCAGATGCGGGTGAATGAAGTCGATGTGGTGGCACTTACTTTGACGCCGCTATTGCCTCAGCAGCATTGCTGAAAACTCCGTTAGCACGGAACCCAGATAGATCCTGCTGCGGCAACTCCTGGACATACCCTTGATATGTAACTGTGGTGTAGTCGAAAGGTTCAAACATCGTCTCGATCAGACGGTGAAGCTCATCCTCTCTGATTTCCTTCGCCGTTGCATCCTCTCTCAATTCCGCCCTTGGCTTTTGTCTCCGCGCCCGAGCCTCCAGAGGCGCCTCTTCGAGGAGAAGCTCTTCCAAATCATATGTGGCGTCAAAGTTGGTCTTATCGCTAGAAGGTCGGAAAACAGGCGGAACTTCCTTGCGTTCCAGAGCAACAAAGTCGATCTCGGCGAAGAACATATGCGAAGTGAAAGTGTCAAATCCAGTGGCCCCTATTCGTTTGCTTCGGTCCTTTTCCAACAGCGCAGACATTGCTCGCAGGCACGGAACTGAAACAGCCGGGTTGGTGACGTAGTATTTCGGTTGAGCCTTTTTGATGTTCTCGCTAAGGACGTCCTGGCTGCGACCTTCAAAAGGGCGCTATATTACTAGTTAGAGTAGTGCGAGAAACCAGAATTGCGGCCAAAGCAAGTCCATACCTTGTTATAAATGCATTCGTAAAATGTAACACCGAGCGACCACCAATCCACTTCACAGTAATAACCTCCGCCTTCGTACACCTCCGGAGCCAGATAAGCCAAGGTTCCTGACTTGCTTGTGAGGGGCTTGCCCGGTCGAAAATCGGATGCCACATTCTGCAATGAGGAAGAAAGGTCAGCGGATAAAGTAACTGGGATTGCACTGCTCAAGAGGACGCCACATACGAAATCCGCCAAATGCACATGCCCTTCCGAGTCTAGCAACACATTGTCCGGCTTCACATCTCGATGTATGATGCCTTGTGAGTGGATGTATCTCAAAGCACAACCGAGTTCTGCCATCCAAAAGCGTACTGCCTCTTCTGTAAAGCACTTTCTTGAGATATGGAATCGCAAATCACCGCCGTTCATCAAATCAACCACGATATATCTTCACGAGATATTAGCAATCACTGTCAGGGCCACCCAGGAAGCCTGCTGTAGAACGCACATGTACTCGATGTCTTGGAAACTGTATCTCAAGTTGCAAAGAAAGGGATGGTTTAAGTGTTCGAGCATTCGTCGTTCTCGAATAATGTTTCTTACGCTCTCCGATCGCACAACTAAAGGACACGAAGCAAATCATTAGTACGCTGCACCAGCAGAATAATCAGACGACATCAAAGGCCCCACCTTCTTCTTTCCGAATGTACTTCAGAGCAAATGTCAGGCCGGTATCCTTCTTCTCCACGATGCGAACCTTTCCAAAAGCACCTTTGCCTACCACTCGAAGGAGGCGAAATTGGTTCAAGTTCACTATCAAAGGATAAGTCAAGAAGAGTCAGTGAACGCGCTCTATACAATCGCAAACAACTGGTGCGTCCAGCACACCCAAGATAAAGAACCCGCTACGCACCCTCATCGGTGGAGCACACCGGTTTCCCTTGCGAGTTACCCATTGAGAAACTCTATCTGAGAAAACTCAAGTATGGCGTTCTGTTTGGTCAAATCACCGCGGACGCATCCCAATTGTTGTGCTGCAGGTATCGGACCCGGACGATATATGATAATTCGCAGAGGGCAGCCGGAAAAGACGATTGGCGTATGAAAAGGAGAAGTAGACGGGCAATTGCCAGAAATTCAAGGTATAGGGGACTCCGAGCGGTCGCAAGCCGGGCACATTAATGCTCCTTAGATTTCTAGAAAAAGAGACAAAACTATCAGCATCGGTACAAAGAATCGCAGCACCTGAAGAGGCGACGGCAGCGGTACAGAAGGAGAATAACGTGGGCGGAGGGGTTCTTTTCCCCGATAGGCCGCGGAAGATCTTTTGCAGGAGTTCAAAACTTACCCTTTCAATGAAGGGAATGAAATGGGATCAAATGATGAAGTAACAAAACGAGTCTCACACAATCTGGAGATATTTGTGTGATGGAAAAAGTGAGCCAATCTGGCTTGAGGACCAGAACAGCGAGAAGGGATGAATGGCGTTTGAGTCTTGGATGATTTCTGGACTGGCTGAGCGTATCCCGTATTAGGAGTGGCACTGTTAGTAGGTATTATTGCCTTAGCCCCTAATACGGAGTAGTCAGAAGACGGTCCGGGTCACTAACAGAGGAGGGAACAACAAAGTTTCCAGTCCACCAGCATACAGAAAGATTGTACTCATCACTCACCTGATTAAGAGCACATTTCTGAAGAATTATAATCAAGAGATTCGATTACCCCAGTGATATTTGCTGGTGTTGTTGAAAGAATGGTACTTCTGTAGGTGGACAGTGCTCTCAATAGGGAGAGAAACGCGCGAAACTCTCTTTGTTGGACCCTCTAGAACAGTTTGATGATAGGCGAAAGGTAATTTGCCCTGCCTGACAAGCATAAAATAAGAGGGACACCAGCAATACGAGCAGACAAGCCAGCTTTCTAACTCAAGTTAAGCTATCGTTGAGGCTTGAACTCTAGCTCTGCTGTCTCAAACAACCCAGAGGGGAAAAGTGCAGGTTTTGACCAACGTGGAGAACTAGAGCAGTCCACCGAATAGTGACTACCAAGTAGGGATAGGGGTTCCGGAGGCTGCTGCGGAATAGCAGGAGCTACGCCGTAGTATTATTATTTTGGTCAACAGCAATGTGAAGAATGAAGGTACCCAAAGTGGCGTTCTCGTCCAGGAGACAGAAGAGATGCCGCTTGGGCCCACGAGCGAATGGGAAGAGGTGTGGTCTACGGAGTACAAAATCCTGGACAGGCTCTGAGGTGAACGAGGAAAACAGATCAGAATGGAGGAAACCAAATGGGAATAACTACTTCTAAGCACTGACTGGAAGAGAAAGCAGTAGAATGGAAGACTAAGCATGTCTTGGAGCCTTGGACATTGGAGAGTCAACGAACTAGACCGATGGTCGTCTAGGGCGGGTCCTTGAATAATATGGAACAATGGAGGATCTTGCCAACTAATAATACCCTTAGCTATTCATACCGGAGGTAAAAGTGTCGCGGGGAACTCCTGAGTGTTTGTGATGAACTTACGATCATATTGCTACTAATGCTTAACTGGGTATTAATATTTAAAGTCTCATACGGAGTACATAAGACTGATCTCAAAGTACGACTGAGCCGACAAGCCACCGGTGACCTGTCAACACATCATTCGACGACAGTATAAACCTGCTCCTTCTGGAATATCTTCCAAGGCTTCGGTTCTGACCAGTCACTTTCCCAAATTCTTCCATTCTCTGTTCCTGAGGTGGTGTCCATGCAAGCTGGCTGTAAGCAGCATCTCGTGGCCGCCACGTTTCTGGGCCGACCAGCATGACCGCCCAAAGGTAACGCCTAGTCTACCGATAACCAACAGACCAGACAGTGCTGTCCATGGTCGGTTTGACTTCAGAAGGCTTCTCATAAATTTGGTGTAAACAGCTATGTCCGAAAATCGATCTTCCAGCTGTCATACTATTTAAAGCGCAACTGAACAAGCGGAAGATTTCTTATCAGTGGCTGTTTGAAGGGGTCAGTCTAGGGCGGCCCTTCGTATCACAACAGCACCACTAGTCAAAGGAGCTTGCATATCATCCAAGCCAGACTACTCTAGCTGCATATCAAACAGCAAAGGAAACAACAGATCCCTGCTCCCATAGGAAGGGAGATGGCTGTCTCATGTTTCAGGCATCAGATGAATGAATCATGCGGAAGCTTTTGCCTCTTCAGATCCTGACATGATCGTTCAGTCTGACCACAGTACAGTGTCTCCGTACCCAAGTTACTCTGGACTGTACGGATGAAGCCGTCAAAGGATCGTCACTCGTCAGCGGTAGTCTCCTCCACTTGGATGACACTCTTAATCGGACCAAGTCAATTTAGTCAAGATTCAAGTGGAGACGGGAACCATTGCTATCCAAGGATTTGTCGTCGACCATCGAACCAGTGCCGATCGTTTTTGAGGGGCCAGAGAAAGATCCACAGAGGACAGTGCTAATTGCTAATACGCAGTTGCTCCGTACTCATAGACCACTGACCACTGAATTATCTCGGGAGTCGGAAGCAGACTATGACATGTCTAATAATGAGCTGGCGACGACAGTCTTTTGAGACATTTTCTGGACGACAAAGATACCATGAATGTAGACTTCAGAGCTCAAAACATATTATACTTCAAACTACTCCGGATATGGTTGCTATCCCGATAAAGAACTTGGCCGGCTTACATAGCGGTAATTGTTTCCTAACTTCCTATTTTCCACATGTTCTTACCATTGGGTGGCTTGATCCTTTGTGGAGTTTATCATCCTGTGAATTTATTCTGACGGTGTGCACCTCCTCATGGGGTCGGAAGCAATGTCGGCTGCAAATACCGTTCCTACGGAGTAGATACATCATCCTCACGGAGGACCCTTGCATTCACCATCCACAGTTCCCAAAAAAAAGGGCTTGAATATGACGGATCAGTGATCTCTCATGTCCATCCATCACCTCTATAGAAGCATATCCCAGCCGGAAAACCTAATCGGGGTCCACCATTTCATATTTCCGAGGAGACTATCTTCCTTAGTCCTCAGGTGCCTTACTACGGACTACCTTATCCTGATTATTGCCATCCGTAAGGACGGAGCAATTACCCTACTCGTAGTCCCCTACCGTAACCAAGATTTTGCCTCTGCCGATCTGCACATCCCATTATTGTCTACATGTGATCTGACAGCCCCGGCTGCTTCCTGCCGTGGATAGATTAGTCTGAGACAGTCGATTGTTGCCTCTGAGGGGGTGAATGTGATAGATCCATGCCATATCTGGTGTCGACATGTTGGGAGGTCATAACTTATAAGCCCTGAGAATCGTTTTGCATGTCTATCACTACCTCCTCGACTGCTTGATTTCTCATACCATTCAAATCAGTCAAACCAGATCAAGTATCCATTCCTGAATGATATGTGCACCCGTCAAACAAACAATATAATACCCGAAATAATGACCTTTATCAAGAACGCCATGTAGAAATCCCATCACCACATAGCCTTGCCTCTCCATAGAATGACCCCAAATATCCAAACTTGAAACTCCCAAATGCTAATCCACAAGGCTTTCCATTGTGTCGTGCATGTAACGCCATCACTCACCAGCGTCGTCCATATACAGAATCCTCAGCCCTAGGAGCCCGCTTCTCCGCCTGGCGATTCCGGTCTTGCGAACCGGGCTGGCCCCACGGCCGAGTGCTTCCTCCATTTCCGTTATTCTTGGAACTAGAGGCGCTGGCTTCTGTCAATGATGCCCCGGATTTGATAGCGTCAATGTTTCCCCGGTCGCCAGTGAAGCGTGCTTCGGCATCGCGACCAAAGAGAGCCATCATATCGTTCATCGTAAGCTTGCCAGCTGCGCTCTTGCCTTCAATAGTGAGATTGGCCAACTCGCGCTTGCGGTCTTGCAATTCCAAGATCCGCTCTTCGACGGTGTCTTTGATAATCATCTTGTAAATCTTGACGTCGACCGTCTGGTTAAGCCGATGGACTCGATCAATAGCCTGTTCCTCAACGAACTAGAGCTTCATTAGTCAACCGTAATCACCAGTTGGCCATGGTCACTTACGGGATTCCAAAATGGTTCCAAGATCACGACTCGACTTGCAGCCGTAAGGTTGAGTCCCAGGGCGCCGGCGCGCAGACTGCAGAGTAGCACCCGAGTTGCACTGTTGTGCCTCAATCTATCTAGACTGGCCTCTCGAAGGTCGTTTCGCATGCTCCCATCGTATCTTGCAAAGCCAATGCAAGCACGCTTCAAGAACGGTTCGATCTTGTCAAGCATCGAAGTGAAGACCGAGAAGACAATGAACTTGTAGTCGCCAGCTTCACGTCTAAGGATCTTCATCAAATGTCGGATCTTAGTAGAAGGCAGGACTTGAGTCTCATTGTCACCAGGATTCAGATAAATATCCTCATCGGTGTCCGACTCCGAACCCTGGCTTCTTCTCGACTTGGAAACCATGGCAGGCTTCCGTGTTGGGGATTCAGGACCACCATCCTCATCAGTCTCAGAGTCCTCGGAACTCAGCCATTCGCCTCCTCCTTCAGCATCTTCGTCATCAGTTCCACCAGCTTTTCCAAGATTAGGCAAACCGCGTTGGCCCTCCGGGACTATCCACTCCCCATCGTCCTCGTCCTCGTCGTCGCTGTCAATAACAATCTTCCTGTTTCTCCGAGCTCGAGCCTTCTGCGTTTCGGAGAACTTATTCGATGGTGAGTCGGTGAGATCCACCTCTATTCTCGGCTTGTGAGAGCTCTTTTTCTTTCCTGAATCGATGACGCCAAGCGTAGCCTTTAGATCGGCCTCGCACTCTCCACACCTACTGGAACTGCTTTTTACTTCTTCCTTGCTCAGATCTGTCTGGCAAACATCACACTTCTTCGAAACGACGCTCAGGGCTCCAAAGAGATCAGCCATACTGTCGAGATCGTCCTGCTTTCCAGAGCTAGATTGGCTACTAGAGGTCCCATTCTGCAAGAGAATGTCTTTGTCCTTGGCAAGATCGCTCTTGACCAGATCTGGATGGTTGCATGCTTGTCGTAGACGTAGCAGTAAGACCAAAGCACCGGCGTAATCGACTTTGGAGCCACCCATCATCTTCTCAAGGCTGTTTTCTGTTCGCTGTTCGAGACGTTTATAAAAGTTCATCTCGCCGGGCATGAACTCTGCAGCTACCTTGATGACTTCCCGTTTGGTAATCTGGAAGCCGGTGGACTTCTTCTGCTCCCCATCGGCACCTGACCCGCTGGGCTTGAGGTTGGAATTCAGCTTCAAAACGTCCTTAGTGCGCCGCTTCATGAATGCCTTCAAATAGACCTGTAGGCGCTCAATCGCAAGGGCCCCATGGCCGTTAGCCAACGGCCTTGTGATCTGATCCTTCCAAGCCGCAAGGTCGTTGTAGGGTTTGATCCGCAGAAATTTGATCAAACTCTGAAGCTCGTCCAAGTTGTTCTGCATTGGCGTTCCCGACAGACACCATCTATATTCTGCATCAAGCGCACAGGCAGACTGCGTTGCCTTGGCATTTCGATTCTTGATGGTATGCGCTTCGTCTAGGACTATCCGGTACCAATAAACAGAGAAAAGTCCCGATTTCTTCTTGTTCTTATCGACAGCTCCATACTCGGAGGTTAAGGTGCCATATGTCGTAATCACCACATCGTAGGTATCCAGGCTGTCCGTTGCTTTCGCGCGAGTATTTCCGTGGTAGACACAAACACGTAGCTTATGAGGGTCCTCAACCTTGGTTGCTATTTCTGACTCCCACTGTTTAATCAATGCCAGTGGGGCAACAACAAGAGTCGACTTGCTTAGCCCAGGAGGTACCTTGCGCACCTTCTCATTGTCTTGGTCGTCACTGCTGTTGTCATCCGTTTTGGCCGCGCCGGCCATGAACTTGTCCGAAGATTTCTGATTGGTGAGTAACAGGGCGATGGTTTGAACAGTCTTTCCCAGACCCATATCGTCTGCGAGTATGCCCCCCTTAGGAAGCACTCCTTTGGCGTTGCCTGAGCCTCTCTCTTTGTCACACATCCAATTCACTCCTTCCCTCTGGTGAGGGAGTAGCTTAACTTTCAAGCCTTCGACTGTCCCATCATCTTCTTCCTCGTCTTCCTCCTCTTCTACTTCCTCATCATCTTCTTCACAGCCATGCTCATCGTCTTCGACTTCATCTTCAGATGACTTCTCGTCGTCCTTGGTTTCGCCGTTGTCTGCTTTATCAACGTTGTCTTCTTCCTTCAGCTCGTCCAGTTCACTTTTCTCAGTAGCAGCGCTTGACTCGTTGACGTTAACTCCTTCAAGTTGAGCGGCTAGGTCGTCAATTTCAGAAGTGCCCTGCTTCTTTTGTTCCTTGGCCTCCTTCTTCTTCTTCTTCCTCCGGTTCTTACTCTTCTTCCGGTTCTTTGCCCTTGATCCTTGCTTGTCATCGTCATCCGTAAAAGCCCCTTCAAGCAGAGCTTTTATGTTTTCGTTGGCTTTGACAGGATCAACATAGCCGTTGGCGTCCATTGACCCGAACCCCGTATTGCGAGGCCTAGTGCTGGGTGTGAACCCTCCCTCGCGGGTAAGATCAACGAAGTTGCTGAGATTTTTGGATGCTTTGTCCATTTTTATGGCTGAGGACGCATAGAAAGTCTTGGGAGCTCGCGGGGTGGTGAAGGTGACATTCTCCGGACGGCGAATCTCCACAACATCGTTGTTGACCGGACGGGAGTTTCGGTAGTTGTTATAGGCCGAAGGTCGAACAGGCTTGAAAGGATCGAACGGCTCGCTACGCTTCGGTGTAGATGCTACAGGGCCACTTGAGCCACCAGTTGGTCTGTGACCCTGATGGTTTATACCAGGGTGAGGAGCATTGTATGATCTTGACTGCGGTGCAGGTCTGTGATGTTCAGGTCGAGCCCGGTTCGGCTTTGGGATATTGAAAGGATGGTTCGACTGTTGCTGGTGGGGCGGGTTTGGACGTTGGTATGGGCCCAGAGGAGAAGGTTTCCCAAATTCAGGTTGTTGTGAAAGAGGACGCTGGGTGTGCTCGTTTGGCCGACGAGGGGTCATCGGATACGACGGGGGCGCGTCGCTTTCTTTAGCCATTGAGTGGTAATTGTGAACGTCTCTCTGAAGTCCGTCAGAAGTAAGAAGCAATTGTCACCCGGTTATGTCTTGTTGAGTCTGTCTCGGATGGTTGATTATCGCGGTGGCACCTTGGCAGGTAGGGTGCTGTGAAGGGGCAGAAAGGGAGGTGAAGGAAGGGAATGATATTGCAGATGGAAGCGGAGTCAGCAGTCTGTCATCTGTCCGTACAGTGGATTCTTCAATCTTGCTTTGAGTACCCAGCAACTTAAGAGTATTAGCAGGCTAGGTGCTCATGTTCGGTGCCGCTGCTGGTTGTAATCGACAAGCTACAATAGCCTCGTAGGAGAGCCAAATCCTGGTACTGGCCTCGATAATCAAAACAGAAACCAGCATACCCTGTGCTTGACCTTTGACAAGCTAGATCCTCTTGTGGAGCTGTTTGTGGTGAAAATCCGTGGCGTTAGTGCCGACATGCCACATTATTATCGATAGCGGTCTGTTTGGGGCTTTGCCCCAGCAACCGTGTTATCTGCCTTAGGGCCTGAGGCTATTCTTATCGATAAAGGCGAAACAACGCGATAACGACCAGATTTCAACGATAATGGCCTGATATCTCTCAAACCAATAATGGCTTCAAAGCTACGCTTACGGACTTTTCGTTTAGCCCACCATTTTCTTTAACGTCACTCCTTCCTACTTATAAACATGGAATCTCCCTGCGAAATTTCTTTAGGAATCCGAAGTCAAAGGTTAAAACATGTAACTTAGCCTCTGTACACTCTTCGCTAAATGTCAAGAAAACAGAACGTGAAGTCCAGCGTCCCTAAATATCTCCAATGACACCCTTCAATATCTCCGGGACTATAACACCCGCGTCTCCTTGGAAGAACCAATCACCTTTTTTCAAGCCAGAATACCCAACATCATTGCGATCCATATTGACCACAGCGACTCGGGCCCCTCTCGCACGCGCCTTATCAACATAGCCTGCAGCTGGGTAGACTCTTGAACTTGTTCCAATCACCAAGATCAAATCCACGGGACCAGAATTTAGCCAATTGTCCACCATTTCTAGCGTATGTAAGGGTAAACTTTCTCCAAACCAGACCACCCCTGGCCGCAAAAGCCCTTCTTTACATTTTGGACAATGTGGCAGGACATCCTGACTCAAAGCAGGGAGCGGGACGTTCTCGTCTGATATGTCCAGTTCCGTTTCCTCCATTCTTAATGCGTTGGATAGCGCCTTTGAGGCCTCCTCGCCAGTCTTATCTTCAGCAGATGGACTCAAGTCCGGGACACCTTTCGGTATGGCAAGCGCGGGGACTATCGGATCGGTAAAGTCATTTTCGCGCACATAGTTGCAGTAGAACGAGGTACATTTGACCGTGAAAAGTGACCCGTGGAGGAGGTGGAGCTGTTCTGAGGGATGGTTTGCGCGCTGTGAAAGACCTACATCGAAGCGTCCATTCGTCAGCCTTGTTCAACTAGACTACACCAGCACCAAATTATGCACGTTAGACAGTACCATCAACATTCTGTGTGAGTGTAATAAAATCCTTATTCCTCCTTGCAAGCTCTGCAAGGGCATAGTGCGCGCGGTTAGGCTTCGCTTTGAGTGCCATGTGTCTTCGGTAGCTGTAAAACTGCCATACTAGGTCCGGGTTGGCCTCAAACGCCTCAGGAGTCGCCAAATCGGTGGCATCATAAGATCGCCAAAGACCACCGGCTCCTCGAAATGTGGGAAGTCCAGAAGATGCGGATATACCAGCCCCTAAGAGTGCCAGTATGCGTTTGCACCCTTTCAAGTATTCAGTAAACGATCGCAGATCAGCTCCTGATATTGCCGATGAGGCCATAATGTTCAGGTCACGGCTCTTAGACTGCTATGTTTCATAGATGAAGACGTAAAAACAGGAACGGATGAAAATATCTTTAGCAAGCCAGTTTGGATTATATTCAGAGCGTGAAACTCATATCTATAGTAATAATTGACGATTGAGCTGTCATTTTTCCCATTGCTTGTCCTAATGCGGAGCAGCAATGACGTGGGGTAGCAAAAAGATTATTACTAGTCCGACTCCAAGTGGGGTAGTCCAGTTGGGCGGAATCCGCTAGTCAACTGGCAAAAACATGCGAGTCCGATTCTGGGACTCAACTTGCAGATAGATACTCAGAAGAACATACAATCAGAACAGTAAATCTTTAAGTAGCTAAGGTATGTGCCACAATCAGTTTACTCGAAGAGTCGTACGCTCGCTGTCTGAGAGATGATGAGCGATTTGACAAAATTCAATGTTGTTCCTCCGCCGGAAGCCCAACATTGACTGCTGTCACAGCATAATCCCGATTGTGCTTGTTCATATCGGCAATATATGAGGTGATGTACTCTGGTACTCCAGAGACCTTGTTCTCCGGGCTCGGAACAGGGTCTCCAAACGCCTCATAGACAGGCACAACGCCCGTCCAGACCCTATTGGTCACATCGTTGTTGCTCTTGTCCTTTCTCTCGTCAGAGACACCACCATCTCGAATCTTGCCACTGCCGTCGACAATCTTGACTTTAAGAATGACGGTAGAAGACATCTCGGCATTGTCTGGGGGAACTCGGGTATGGTCCCAGCGATCCGGCAGCATTGAATTCGTAATGAGTTTCATCGCCCAGAGTTTTTCTGCTTCGTCCGTGACTGGTCTAGCATAGCCGTGAAGGATAGCGGAGCGGTAGTTGTAGCTATGGGAATTGGGTGTAAGAGAAAGGATTAGTCCGTCTACCCTACTCGCAGCGATGCAGACAGGCAATCCGTCTCGTTCCGATTTTCTCGCTAAATTCATGATTCGTGAACTGACGTATCCATGTAGATAGCAGTCTAGAGGCTCATCAAGTCCAGCCGATGGATAGTCAAATGAGCCCATCGTACCGATCATGGGCAGTATGGCGGGAAAAGGATCCCGGGGCCCTGGACTGAACGACACATGGAGCACTTGACTTGAGTTGATGATAGAATGGATAGCACCGAGGTCATACGTTGCTGGTTCGTTCCAAAACTCAGCATACTCCATCAAAATGTCATCTCAATCACTCGTACCTCGATGTTTGTACCTGTTCACCGTGTTCGCATCTCGCTTCGGATATGTGAGTGTTCTTCCCATTGTGTATTGTCGAAGCAGGTTCTATGCCAAAGTAACTCAGAAACGGACGTCTCGTTTAGTATCAGCGTTTGCGGCTCAATTTAAGAGGAGCTGCAAACAGTAGTGTGAGTCATGCGATACGTTTTTCCAATGCAGACCTTGCATTTTGTAGTTATATATCTAGAGGTTGGAATAATTCACTGGGGATCCCGAGAACGACGGTCACCATCATGCGGCGCTCGCGCACCAATGGAGCAATGAGCTACTTGCTGCACCCATAAATGTCATATCGAGATTCCGATGATTTTTTACAAATCGGATCATGACAACGATCCTGGGATGTTGAACATGGACATGAACACGAGAAACAGGCGGGGTCGGATCGCAATACATCGCCCGTAATGGAAAGTCCTTGCGGGGCACCAATAACAAACATCTACACTTCTATTGGTTGTCGTCGCCGATAGTATATTAAAGCCTTAGGCATTAAGGCATGCATCAAGAGCTCCGATAACCTTCGCGCTTGCTGGAGATAAACCGAAACTAATCCAACAATTTGGCGCCTCACCTTCTGAGGGCATTCGATAAGCATGTCGACATGCAAAGCCGTTGCCCAGAGATGGCCTCGATATCTCCACCGCCACATCCCATTCGTCGCACCTAGCCCCTCAATCCGGCCAGTGCTTCGACGCTGTCGCATGAGCAAGCAGCCGTCCCTTCTCCGTTCATACGCTTCGATCTCCGCCGCGGAGCTTAAATTCGGACAACCGCTTCACGAGACGCATCCTCATTTATTGAATCCTGGAGAACGTGTGTATATGCTCCCCATTGGAAGGTGACTGTGACACAATAAAGAATGAGTGGGTTGACCTGAAACTAGTGACTCCTGGTATCACGGCTCTCGAATACGCTCAACGTCGCTCCCGTCTTGCGAACAAGCTTCCTAAGAATGCAATTGCAGTGTTAGCTGCCTCGGAAGTTACTTACCGCGCTACTGGCATCTTCAACAATTATCGCCAGGATTCCAACTTCTTCTACCTTACCGGTATGTTTTCATTACAAGTCGAGAATAAAGCAAGCAGCTCACTCGATATTTTATCAATAGGCTTCAATGAACCCAATGCGCTAGCTATCATCGGTGAGACCAATCTACCAGTTGAGCGACTAAAGTAGTGCTTACCATGCCTAGCGAATGATGGATCTGGGGACAATCACATATTCCACCTCTATGTGCGTGAAAAGGATCCGAGGGCTGAGCTGTGGGATGGAGCGCGTTCCGGCACACAGGCGGCGATTGACGTCTTCAACGCGGATGAGGTTGGGAGACTGGCTTGGGGTGTAACGGAGAACTTAGCTAACTATTGGAGCAGACGGGTGATATTGATCGCATTGGGGATATTCTCCCAACGATACTTTCGGGGGCCACAGAGATCTACACAGATATTCCTGCCTTTAACCCCGGGAGATCCTCCTTGCATCGTTTCTTATACGGCCCCACCAATGCATCCGAGAAGCTGAAGAAGATCGTTGATTATCGCAAAGTCAAGCCCTTGCGTAACATCTTAAACGAGATGCGAGTGTTCAAAAGTGAGGATGAGGTCGTCCAATTACGCAGAGTTGGACAGGCGTCGGGGCGAGCCTTTACAGAAACCATGAGGCAGACTTTTACAAAAGAGAAGGACCTGAATTCCTTCCTGGAGTACAATTTCAAAGTGAACGGGTGCGATGGAAGTGCTTTTGTCCCGGTGGTTGCAGGCGGCTCCGTGAGTACCTCGTAACCTATTCACTCCCTATTCAGGCTGACAGCTTCAGAACGCTCTGAGTATTCACTATACGAGAAATGACGATGTCTTGAGGTAACCCCCATTTTAACAATGTCGGAGGGTCTGGGCTAATATGAGATAAAGGAATGGTGACATGGTTCTTGTCGACGGGGGCGGGGTTCGTGCTTTCTCTATCCTGGGAACTGACTGTGACACTAACAGACAACAGGAATGGGGCACGTACATATCCGATATCACTCGAACTTGGCCAGTTAATGGCAAGTTCTCCGACCCTCAGCGCGACCTATACAATGCAGTGTTGAATGTGCACCGCAGTTGCGTCTCACTCTGCAGAGAGAGCTCTGGACTTTCACTGGACAAATTGCACAGTATTGCTGAGAATGGTCTAAAGGATCAGTTGCAGCAACTCGGATTTGATGTTTCAGGCAGCGTAAGTCGATTTGATGTCAAGGTGCCCACATTCGTCAAGCTGATCCATGTTTGCCTCGAACAGGCAATGGGCATCCTTTTCCCTCATCATCTGGGACACTACATTGGGTTAGATGTTCATGATTGTTCCGGATATTCTCGAAGCCAGAATCTCAAAGCAGGCCAGTGCATCACCATCGAACCGTAAGTATCCTTCCAGTCTCACTTTCGGCACATTTCTAATTCGCCTTCCCAGTGGAATATACGTTCCGGACAGTGATAGATGGCCAGAGAAGTTCCGAGGCATCGGGATCCGTATCGAAGACAGTGTTTGCGTTGGGGATGATAACCCGATTGTCTTGACCACAGAGGCAGTGAAAGAGGTGAGTTCTAATTCAATTCATTTTTGACACACTCAAAAGACAATTCTTTCAGGCTGTACTCTTTCTCCAAGCACGACCACTAATATAGGATGTTGAATAGGTTGATGATATCGAGGCGCTTCGGGACTAGATGATATAACCTGCTGTAGCATATAGATACCCTTTCATACGTGATTGTATAAAACAAATTGACTTGAGATGCTGCATCCACAGACGAAAGACGTTGATGTAAATACTGTAGTAGGGTCAACCGTGAAAACAAACAAACAATGAACCGTTAAGGGCAGTCCTTGATCGGTAAAATTCAATGTACCATTTGATACGATCGAGTCGACGCGTGGAGTAATTCGGACAGAACACAACTTCGGAGAAAACCTGACTAAAATTAACAAGAAACGGACTGATTGTGTCAATTCCCTTGGAGGCGCGGTGGCTAGAACCAAAATGCTAGAAATTATAATGTAAAGAATGTTCTATGCACATTCGTAGTACGGAGTACGTCCCTAGGTAGTAGTCCTGTAAAAAGGCCTGATAGCATCGCGCGACGGTCTTTGGTTGTTTGGCACACATCCCCATCGGCCAAAACAAACCCGTCTCCACCGGGCTTCCTCACACGCTTAGTCCTACCCTGCTTCGCTTCTCTTCTCAATCGACCTATCTACGTCCTGGCCTGCCTTGCCTACTACTCTGCTTCACGTTACATACTACCTACTTTAACTCCAACTACTGCTCTCCCTGTCATCCGACGTCCAGCCTCCTAAGAAGTCTCCGGACTCGATTATCCTCCTATACAGACTCGAGGTATTCACCTCGTATCCTTCTTCTACTGCACGTTCCTTGCCCATTGCTCTCTGGCACACGTACAATGGCTTCTCTCTAATTGAAGATCCTGCCCTTCGAGACGTGTAGCTAGTCGTGTGCTCAGCCTAGAGTGCCCCTCTTGTGCTGGCACCTCGACTTACCGCGTTCAGCTACAACAAAAAGCGCTCGTGTATTGCTACCGTATGGCAACAGTATTCATACCACCTTCGCCTCAGAACTCCCTTAATATGTCAACTCGCCGACCTCTCGCCAACGTGCCGAATGCTACCAATTCCCCTCACAGGGCGGGTCTTGTCCCTGCAAAGCGTCCTCGGACAACGAATCCTCCGATCGATATACCCTACGGCCAGCCTCCTCCCAAGAAGCAGGTGATCGATGGAGTGGACCAGGAGTCGCGTTCCCCAGCCCGGGTTAAATCGAGCACCACCGATTCCAAACTCTTCACACGGCGCTCGACCAACGCACAGCCAAGTGCCTTCGAAAAAAAATTAGTGGCTGCAAGGGATAAGGAACGGCAAGCTCTGCTCAAAGGAACGAAACAGGAGAGGCCATCCGCAGAATCGGTGGATTCTATTCGGCAATGGCAGAGACATTACCGAAAGGCGTTTCCACACTTCGTCTTCTACTTCGATGCTATTTCAGAGGATGTTCGTGCCAAGTGCTCGAGGCAGGTCATTGCCCTCGGAGCTGTAAGTGTCCCTTTCAACCTTTTGATCCGATGATGATTCGTTCTTTTTCAACACGCTTGTCTCTTTCCTGGGATTCGTCGTCTGCTGTTCATATGCAATGGAGGAATATAAAAGTCGCTGACTGAAGTGTATAGAGTGAGGAAAAATTCTTCTCGCGTGATGTCACCCACGTCGTCACCTCTCGTCCTATCCCGCCTGAAATCGATACTGTGCCTCCTGCAGAACTGAACGCTACATCTGCTGATCAGACACCGGTTGATACCGTCAACCCGTCCTTGCTTGAGAAAACCGCAGACACACACCTCCATATGTCCTTGAAGACGGACCAGCGACGTGAGCCAAGCAATATGGATGTTTTATACCGGGCTCGTCGGATGAAAATGAAGATATGGGCTCTTGAGAAGTTGCAACGTATGATTGCTGCTATAAATGATGGGGATCCCGGTGGTCACAGCAGTCATTCGCGCAACCATAGTGCTGTTGGTGGAAATACTAAGGCCCGCGGCGAGTCAGACCTGTCACAGGTCTTACGGAAGGAGCTCATCAACGGTCCTTCGGACAGGGACCCTCTGTCGTCGTTGAAGGAGCTGGTGTTATTCAAAGGGCCGTTCATCTACATCCACGATATGGATGAAAAGACCAAGCCTGTCATGGTGCGAGAATATCCCAAAGTTGCAAGGAGACAGGATGGTATCTGGCCACAATTCAGAAGCGCCCCGCTGGGGAAATGCCCTTTCATTGACGAGCCTCCCAGCAAGAAAGAGATTGAAAGGCAACGGGCACGCCAACAAGAGAAGGAGAAGAAAATTGCTCCGAAAGCTCCTGCCATTAAAGAGGTACCTAAATTTGACGCACCAGATGTAGGCCCCGTGAACATGGACAATCTGGAGCCGTCGAAAGAGACCAAACCTGGCGACAATGGTTTCGAACCAGCGCAGCGGACGACGCCGGAAGACGTGCAGATGCCATTGCAGACCAAACCAGAATCACCAAGGAAAAGCTCCGAGAGTTTCGTGCCCCCTCCGCTCCATAGGACAGGACCATTTTATGCTGGTCGTGAACCTGCCGCGTCCGGTATGCAACCATCAAATATCACGTCTGCCATCCGGTCGCAGATGGTTTCCTCCACCGCCGCTGCACCTGGTGTCAAAGCTGGGTTGAGCAAAGAAGTCCATGAATTGAAGAGAAAGGTACTCGAGAAGAGCAACGGCGGTTTGTCAACCGGCACCGTGCTGTCTCCTCATCCCACCACGTCTACGTCGGCCCCCCTAAAGATGTCAAACTACCAATCGAACAAACTCTGCCAGGCGAACACGCAGGAGAAGCTGGGACGCGTGCAAGAAGAGGACACTACTCAGTCCGAAGGGAACGGCGTGGCTAAGCGGCGGACTGGTCTTCGGAAAGTCCCAGTCCCAAAGAAAAAAGAAAGAAGGAGAGACCCTAAGCCTGGGTACTGCGAGAATTGCAGGGACAAGTTCGATGACTTTGAGGAGGTAAGAATCGATCATGTAGAAAGGAATTGACAGCGGCTAATCTTTTGTCCAGCACATCATGACAAGAAAGCATCGCAAATTCGCAACCAATAAGGCGAACTGGGCTGACCTAGATGCACTGCTTGAGGAGCTGCAGAGGCCTCTGAAGGACGAGTATGACTACGAAGATTCGGTCACTGCCTGATCTAGCGGATGCGTGAGCATGTGTTTCTTCCTTGCTGCTCGCCAATGGTCCCTCCTCCAAGCAAGCGAGCTCGTCAAGAAGGACTCGGTTATTGTGAGCTCAGCACGACTGCATTAGCTCGTCTCGCAGTGCCGAATATGAGTACAAATGCGGCGATATGCACACGCATCGCTTCATTCGTTCATTCCCGTCCCTGACTTATGTCGATCTCACTTTTCATTTTTTTCTTACTCATGTTTACTTCTTTTACCGCTCGGCGGTCCATTGTATTTCATATCTACCAGGTTACCATACAGCCGGCGTCCGTTGGATTTTCTCGCGAGGTTTCGATGTCGCAGCAAGGACTTCACGAGCCAAAAGCACGTCACGGCCTTTAAGCGACCACTTTTGCATACTATATCCGGAATGAAGAAAACGAGACGAAAAGCGAATGAATTACATATTTGGAGGTTGGCGACGCGGAATCCGTCCTGCATGCTGCATGCGTGTACTATGCCCCGTACCACGTATGCAGAAGATGCTCGAGGTTGGGTTGATTAATTCATCAAGGCCCTTGTTTTCATCATATTCTTCTTCTTCTCTTCTTCTTTTGTCCTCGAGCATTTTCATCGGCGGATGTTAAGAGGTGGGTTGCATAAGGCTGAATGCATATCTAGGTGGCTTCGTCGATTTTCCGTTCCGTGGCATGTCTGGTTGTTTTCCCATGTGGCTCATTCTCAGTTGATAATGGCCATTGATTCTAACCACTAAAATAATGAAACAACTTATTTCCACAACTCGTCCTGCTTTCTACATCGTACACTTCAGTACTCCTGCCTGCATTAAACGGCTATATCCGAGCCTCGGCTGCATGGCATCTCGGACCGGAATAAACTAAAGCGCCGGCGGAGAAGGTCAATCCACTTTACGACCGATTGACCAATAACAGTACAGAAATACACTCACCGAAGCAGCAAGGAATGCCCTGCTAGGTAAACATCCGGCAGAATGGAACCATTAAGGTAACAAAAAAAAGTGTAGCACGCGCGATTGAACTCTTCGGATGCTACAGGCTACGCCGCATAAACCAGCACGTTCCGGGAGTATATAACTCTCAACGCAGGATCATGGGATGAGGGATTGTTGTCCCTTTGCTCATCAGTCGCTCTTAAATGCATTACAGAGTTACTATTTCTTTCAAACCAAGGTAGTTTGCATTTGAAGTAAGGTACTTATTGATAAGATTGAGTCTTATACTTTACACTTTCCTTCTCGGGTAGTGACGCCATTGTGCCGACGTTTATACCAACGGCACGGCAGTTCTTTGCCCCTTCTCCACACTTCAATCTTTCATGATCTTTATCTCTTGGAGACTCGACATACATTTCATTCTATCGCAGTTATGGTTTCGTCCCGGACAGCCATACAGCTGACGCTGCCCTTACGGTCGCTTGCCAGGGGAGCTGGGGTGCGGCCTGGTCCATCTCCTATCGTCCCTTTTGTCCTTCGTGGTAGCTACACCCCAGCCCGTCATGTTCCCCCACCATGCACGCCTCAAGTTCGACATAGTTCCCACTCGCCGCTGGGGGCGGCACCGGTGAACCCTCGGAAAAAGGTGACGATGCAGACCTTACGGAGTCTCTACAAGAAGGGAGAACCCATCACAATGCTCACCGCGCATGACTTTCCCAGCGGCCATGTTGCCGACGCAGCTGGGATGGAGATGATCTTGGTCGGCGACAGCCTCGCCATGGTCGCCCTTGGGATGGAGGACACGAGCGAGGTGTTAATGGAAGAGATGTTGCTGCATTGTCGGAGTGTAGCGCGCGCAGCTAAAAGCGCTTTCACGGTTCGTAAACCTTGTCGGCGGTGTGGTTTGTGTTCGAGGCTTGGCTGACACGTTGATATCTATAGGTCGCAGACCTCCCCATGGGCTCGTATGAAGTGTCGCCGGAACAGGCTGTGCAATCGGCTATTCGCATGGTGAAGGAAGGTCGCGTACAGGCCGTGAAACTCGAGGGAGGCGAGGAGATGGCGCCGACCATTAAGCGGATTGTGGAGGCTGGAATCCCTGTCGTCGGACACATCGGACTCACTCCTCAACGCCAGAATGCTCTGGGAGGCTTCAGGGTGCAGGGAAAGTCGACAGCCGGTGCGTTACGGTTGCTCAAAGACGCTTTGGCCGTGCAAGAGGCTGGCGCATTCATGGTTGTAGTCGAAGCGGTACCGGCTGAGATTGCTGCAATCATTACTAAGAAGCTCTCTGTGCCCACTATTGGTATCGGCGCAGGCAACGGCTGTTCCGGACAGGTCCTGGTGCAGATTGATATGACTGGCAACTATCCCCCCGGTCGTTTCCTCCCCAAGTTTGTCAAGAGGTACGCCGATGTTTGGGGCGAGAGCATCAAAGGAATCGAACAGTACAGAGAAGAAGTCAAGAGTCGCGCGTACCCTTCACAAGAGTACACTTATCCGATAGCCCAAGAGGAACTCGCGGAATTTGAAAAGGCTGCTGACGTGATCAAGCGCTCCTGAGTTTCGAGTTCCAGAGATGTACTCAATGATCATTGATGTTTCTTCAGTTTCCGGCGCTTCGTTTCTCGCCCTTCCCACGTCAAAATTTATGGCATTGTGGGCTTGAGTGATACCATGTCTTTTGATGATTATGACCGTTAATGGAATCGTTTGCGGTGGCGGCTTTATCTTTTGCATCTCGAAAATTTACCGGGGGAGTGACCCAATGTGTTTTCCCATGCCTGCATGTTTTATTGTAATACGTGCATCTGTTTTATTAACCGAATGCTGGCGTCATAGAGTACGAGACAATCAATTGATCATCCGTCTTGAAACACTACAAAAACTTTTAGTCTATACTTTCAGTGCAGAAGCGCGCCTGTAGCAGGAATACTCACTCTCCATAAACCTCCAACGCCTTCATCTAGGCCCGGAGCAAAGACGCTGTTGACGTAGCAAAAGACAGAATCTGTGTCTTTGCAGTCGAGCTTCTTCCTGAGGAATTTGACAACTGTTTCGAATTTCTGGGACGCACTGATCTTGAAAACCCGATTCTTCAGAATAGGTGCTGAAGGAAGAGGCTGAAAGCGAACTGTCACTATTCAGAGTTAGACGAGGACGCAAATTTCAGGTTGGAGCGAGCCTATCGATGATCCAGAATATGACCACACGCATATTATTTACCTTTTCCTGTATCGACAGCCTCCGCATCCGCTAAAGCTCGGTGGGCATCGCGCGGTAGGCTGCTAAGCACCACCGAGGCGGACATGGTCATTGGTAAATCTGCTCCATGCTCATCGTCGGGGATAGGGGTGCTTCTGGTATTTGAATCCAAATCTGGTTTTGGGCTACTAGCAGGTTGATGACTGAGTCTGCTGCCCGTTGTTTGTGGGGATTTTGGATTTCGAGAATTTGTCCCCGAGGGGCTTTCGGGTGATGAAGAGTCCATTTTGTGATATATGCTGGGGTATGCTATCACTTGCAGTCCGTCGATGACTGTGAGGTAATGAAGGAAGGGTTTACAGGAGGTTGTGGACAGTTGGTCGGTGGATCTACGAGCTAATTTGTACCTTAGGTAGCTCTAGGTAGTTCGTTACAGCACTAGTTGGGTTCGGTCCGATCAGCATGGTTCAGGCACACTACCACAGTGTAGCATGAAATACCATGAGAAACAACATGGATTTCGACTAAGCAATAACATCTCATTCCTTCAACTAGATTTCCGATGTGCAGTGGAGTAGTAGTGTACAACATTGATGGTTAGAATGGATGCCACCCGATTCTGGACAGATCACAAGCACCAACTACTGACGTAGTGACCCTCGTTATCGATGGCTGATAAACCTGAAAGCTAGTCGATGCTCCACTGAAAGACCGGTTGATGACGCTAGCCCACCTACAGATCTATCACTCTGGCAAACCAAATAGGCATCAATTCGGTCCCGAAAGAAGTAGATCATTCCTGTGGAAGAATCTAAAACGCAATAATATCTATCCAGAGAGAGAACAGGGAGAGAAAGGAAAAGATCTGGTAAAGCACAGGAGAAAAATAAGTCACAGAGCCCTCGCTGAGTCATCCTGGGCCACATGACT
Organism: Aspergillus oerlinghausenensis; assembly: GCA_014250555.1. Classification (NCBI taxonomy): domain Eukaryota; kingdom Fungi; phylum Ascomycota; class Eurotiomycetes; order Eurotiales; family Aspergillaceae; genus Aspergillus; species Aspergillus oerlinghausenensis. The sequence continues at coordinate 67,789 of JAAKEQ010000072.1, forward strand.
GCCCAACCAAATGGTGCCATCACTCGATAATCATTTCTGAGTTCGCCTGACGGCTATAAGTTACTAGTACTAGACTCCTCTGTAGTGACTGGTTCGCCATTTCTCCGTGCCATCCTGTTAACCATATCTCCTTGACTAACACCTCCTCCTTCAGTTGTACTGCCTTGAGATTCTAGTACTACTGTCTTTTCTCAAGAATCCTCGTCCTTCCCGGTCTTTGTGCTACTTTGCGGCAAGACTTTCTTTGATCGCGCGCCGTTGCTCATTAGCTTGCCCCCGCTCATTACTTCCCCGCTCTGGTCTTGGAGAACCCTTCCGGGCACGACTCTCTCAAAGTACTCAATCGCCTTCAAAAGATTTACCGCTTTCTTACAATTCATCTTTGGATATCAAAGGATATAAGACTATAGCAGTCTGCAAGTTTCCAAAATGAGCAGCCCAAAGCGAAGAATCGAGACCGATGTGAGTTCAATCAAAGGTTTTCTCGAAGGACATGGTTCACAAAACAGCAAACGCTGACACGTCGCCTTGATCTCTTTGTATAGGTTATGAAGTATGCTAAGATTCCTCTTGAAGACAACCAGCGGACAAAAGCTAACCGAATGGCAGGATGTATGCCACACCCCTCTTGAGTGTCCATTGACCCTGCCTTCTGGAGGTCACCTATGCTTGCAGATTCGAGCGAACGATTATCGAACTCCTGTCGGCTTCTGAATCTTGCTGATATGCTTCCAGGTTGATGAGTGACTACGAGGTGACTCTGGTTAATGACAACAGTGCGTAATATGGGCTTATCTCTGTATTTCACTACTAACCTCTGGATAGTGTATGCTGCGATTCCTAGACATCCGTTACCAACCAACCATCAACGCAGACTATTGACGATTATTATTTTCGGACAGGCAAGAATTTTATGTGCGCTTCAAGGGCCCCGAAGAGAGTGCGTCTTGCCACTTCCCTCCAAACTCCGCATCTACTGACCAATAGTAGCACCGTTCGCTGGCGGTCACTGGAAGATTCACGTCGAGTTGCCCGATCAATATCCCTACAAGAGTCCGAGCATTGGTTTCGTGAACCGGATCTTCCACCCGAATATCGATGAATTGTGAGGCATCCCAGCTATCACTCAAATTTCGACGTTAACCCTCTCATTTTTCGCAGATCTGGCTCAGTGTGTCTCGATGTGATCAACCAAACCTGGTCACCAATGTACGATATGATCAATATTTTCGAGGTTTTCCTCCCTCAGCTCCTGCGGTACCCGAACCCTTCAGACCCGCTCAACGGCGAGGCTGCTGCGATGTTAATGAGGGAACCCAAGAGCTACGAGGCCAAAGTAAAAGGTGAGTGATACAGCGATCGGTTCAGGACAGCACTTACTGATTGGATCGACAGAATACGTGGCCAAGTATGCTAGCAAAGAGGCAGTTGATGAAGCCGGAGAGGATACAGAGTCGGAAGATGAGCTGAGCTCGGCGGGAAGTTACGAATCTGGTGGTGAGGAGCCGGCCGGTACGATGGATGACGTGTAGATCCATCGTCGGAATCTTGGTCGGTTGCTCGAACCAGGTGCGCATTCTGTTGCATTATGCCATATATTTCCTATATTCACCTGTTATTCTATCGAAACAAGGGCTGGCGGGCGTTACTGGCGGAGTTACTACTGATTTTCAAGACGCTACTGAGGTTTGCAGATTCCGAGCCAAGGTCCAGGTCACGATTTGCTGATTAGCAATCGACTGGTGTTGGCGAACTGTTTGCTCTTCCACGTTGTGTGCATCTGGATTACTCTGCTCCTCTGTACTCACTGTTCCTTTCAGCATCTAGTAGTATATGCATGTTGATAAGCCAAGATGATTTACAGTCTCCGCCTCTGCGAGAACTGCAATAAGATTATTTCTGAAGATGGAGATATTACTCGAAACTAGGGATCCGCTCAGAGTGTTGTGCGTGCACAGACATGCCCATTAGCTATGTCACTATCTAATAACACGATACTGCCTCTTGATGTGAGGAGTGTCAAAAAAAGAAATATACCCAAACATGATGGATGTGTAACACAAAGGAAATGTATACCTGACCAGTGCAGTAATAAGAGAGGACTGAAAGGCGCAAGAGGGTATTAATCATCGTCAAGCGACCGAAACTGAAGGCAAAGAAGGATTGGCCGAAGACACCCGACAAAGAAGCGAAAGAGTCGGAGTCCCCGAAGCAAAGAAAGTAGAAAACCGTCGGCCGGCGACCCAGTACAACGAAGAAAAAGAATGCAGTGCATCAACGTGAGATCGTCTCCCCGTCATCCGCAGGCTTCACGTCACCTTCAAAACACCAAAGACATCTCGGCCGTTCGTCTCATCTGTGTTCAGACCTGGCCGGGCCTTCTTCCCTTTCCTCGGGTTGATGACCACCTCTCCCCAGTGCTTGCAGGCGGTGCCATCATGTGCGGCGCCAGACTTGGACGATGTCGGTGACTTTGACGGGTCGGCCGTGATTATTTTGACGGGGACGTCGCTGCTCGAACTTGCTTTTGACGCCACGGAGCCGTGTAGTGTCGCGCGTGGTTGGAGATGGGGTTGCGGTTGGAGGGACCAGATATCGATGACGGACCTAGGTGCCTGGATTAGCTTCTTGTTCGGATGTCGGAGGTAGGTGGCCGGCTTGGAGACGAGGGAGCAGCAGGTAACTACTCACTCTGAGGTTCGCTGGCAGATTGCTTCGAGGGCTTCTCGTTCGCGCTTTATGTTCTCTGGGTCGGGGTTGTTGATTTGATTCGCGTGATTAAGAGCTCCATAGCCATAGCCGGACTGGTAGATATCGTCGTCTAGCAGACGCGAGGACTCGGCCTAGAGATCCGGACTGTTAGTATCTTGTTTGAGGCTTGGGGAATGATGATGGCTTTGACCAGCCGCATCATGCGACTGCTGCAGCATGGTCCTTGTCGCTGTTTGGTTCTGATCCACAAATACATACATCATGGCTTTCCCGGCGATTTAGCCCAAGGCAAGAAGCACAGACACCCATTGATCCTGATGTATTATAGAGCGGTAATCGAGTCTCCAGTGTTGGGTATTGGGATAGTCGCACGGGCTTCGCAACGGAACGATCGAGTTGTAATGAATATCGAATAACGGGAAAGATAATGCAAACAATGCAAGAATATCAAAGTACAGATATCAGCCGCGGCAGGAAACCGACGGGTGATGCTAGGAAGGGTCAGATATAGAGAACTGCCCGGAGTCGCACGACCATCCACCGTTGGCTGGATCCGTGAAGGAATCCGGTGTTGTCGATTGGTCCGTGCGCCTCTCACATTCAACTCTAGATTCGGGCTCATTCTTCAACTGGCTACATTCCTTGATTTTGGAATACCGTCGCATTCCTTCATCAGACAAAAGACCTGATGAGAAAACTGATCTATTGATAAAAAAAACATCCCTGATGGTTCGGCTATCTATCTATGCTTCGGCTTAATATTCATGCTTTTCAGGCTCTACCAAGCATCACTACTGGAGCCCTGTGAGTTTCTACTTGAGTTAATCACACAATGATAGCAAGCTTGTCTTTCCTTATCTACCAATTATTCTCTCAATCTAGTTCCTTGGTCGCCGATAAGGTCCTTCCTGTTGCCTTATTCTCTTGGGCATCGTGCTGCGCAGTCGCACTGGCCACGAAAATGGGTCTTTTCGACAAGGAAGCAGACGATCACTCCTTTTTGTGAACTAATTCATGAAACGGAGCCACTCATCATCATACTCTGACAGCGAAAAATGATCTAGACTCTGTACGGAAAGGCGCTACAACCCTGTCCCCTCTGTTGTTGTGTCTCCTCTTGTTATGGCGGACCCCGCATCATATTGCCCCTCCACGAACAGCTCAGACTCGTTCACATATAATTATCCTAGTCTCCTTCAAGCGTGTTCATATATAGTCACCACACGACCCATCTAAACTATCAATCATGCCCGGACGGCTCGAAGAGAAGGTTGCCATTGTGACAGGCGCCGGGTCAGGCTTTGGCTACGGCATCGCCAAGAAGTTTGTCGAGGAAGGCGCCAATGTCATCATCGCAGAGCTGTCGCAGCAAAGTGGAGAGAAAGCGGCAGCCGAGCTGAACTGCAAGTTCGTCCTCACCGATGTGACGAGGCGGGAGTCCTGGCAGGCATTGCTGCAGGCAACACTGGATGCATACGGGAAGCTCGACATTGTCGTCAATAATGCTGGTGCGACCTATAGCAATAAGCCCACCGTCGAAGTCACCGATGCAGATTTTGATCTGTGCATGAATGTCAATATCAAATCGATCTATCTGTCCACGAGTGTCATAGTGCCGTACTTCCTTCAGAATAACCGGCCCGGGTCGTTTATCCAGATCTCATCGACGGCTGCACTGCGTCCTCGCCCTGGCTTGACGTGGTATAATGCTTCAAAGGCAGCTGTAAGCAATGCGACCAAGACGATGGCCGTCGAGTATGGGCCCAAGCAGATTCGTTTTAATTGTGTATGTCCCGTCGTTGGTAGTACAGGGATGTAAGTATAAAGCTGCACACCGTTAATGCGCAGACTCGAGAGTGGCTCACCTTGTGATGTTTTTAGGACACATTTGTTTCTTGGTAAGCCGGATACAGAAGAAAATCGCGCTGCTTTTGTTTCAACTGTGCCGCTGGGTCGGCCCAGCACTCCTCGGGATGTTGCGAATACATGTTGCTTCCTGGCAAGCGATGAAGCGGAATTCATCACGGGCGTGAACTTGGAGGTAGGTACCGACCTCATTTGTTTTAGATCAGCACTAACTAATGGCTATTGGGATTCAGGTGGACGGCGGTCGTTGTGTTTAGACAATATATATAATGTGGCAATCTACAGCGCCTACGTGGAAAAGCATAGATTGTTTCAACAGGGCAGCTCGCAATCTAGTGCATTTAGCTCAGCAAAATATCAAAAATATAGCACTTCACCAATCGTAACCGCTCTCAGGGCAGTTCAGCCCAGCCGATCGCAAAAGCTATCGCTATAGTTTCCCTTTCATCGCAGTGGCGAGGGTCTCGACGGGCTGGTGTCTGGGGTAGGCCCTGTACCGAACTCTGCAACGCATTTTCTCTGACGGTGTCGTGGAATTTTCAAGCATTTTTAGGTTGTGTTTTCATATTGAATGGCGCATATAAGCTTTGAAGTCGAGGGTCAACCTCAGCGTAGTATCACCCAGGGCGTTAGTGGTCAGAGAAAGGAGAAAGTTAATATAGCATTGGAGCGAGTGAAGTATACGAACCATGATATGAGAGAGAGATATATATATCAGTCTCTGGACCATATAGAGTAATGAATGGTATATTCAAGATGAAGCTCTGTTTCTTTCCAGAAGTAGGCAATTATTCTTCGTTCCCTGCTGAGATTCTATCAAAGAATGAATGATATCAAGAATTTCAACCACAGCTTCGCTGGGTAATTCCCTCTAACGGTTATTTACTTTCGTGAACAGCCATATGTTGCTGTACTCCTTTGAACAAAGTACATGTTGCCTAGTATTGGCAGACTGAGGTAAGTAATTGACACCAAGCCTAGGCTAAGAAGTGTCAAGGCTTTAAGAGAGCCGTCAAACTCTCCATAAATACAGAGTAATGTGATGCCATATATAGCTACAAAGAACGAAAAGAAGATGTTGGTTGGGTTTGATGCACTTACAGCTCTCCGGGAACATGGCCGTAGTGATGCCCGTGCGTGGAAAATGCCCAATCCACAATTTTCGGAATCAGCATTTCGCTCCGCACGACAGAGCATTCTTGACCAACGCAATCGCTGGGCAGACCCTGACACATCTTTTAATGACCTAGATCTTCATATAGATACTCGCAAATTCTAACGACATGTTCGACCTCCCAGACGCAAAACGGTACCGTGACCTCCAATCCAGTTGTCCGGACTTTGACTAATTTTGACTCCGCTCTACAGCGTTCGTCGCGATGAACTTCTCTCGCGAGATTCGACTTCACGATCGCCTTCACCACAGCCGGACTCCTCGTTCCAAGAAGTCCATCAACGGTTGGGGGCGCTCCTCAACCTTGATGCATTAATAGCGCCTCCAGAATCCACAGCCCCGACACCCGGATCACAGGCAGATGGCCACCAACAAGAAGATGAGGAGCAGGAATTCGAGTTCCGTTTATTTAGCGCACCTGCTGCGCCAAAATCTACAACTAAGGACGAGAAGACGCCTGCAACGGAAGGCGGAGAGAAAGCAGTAAGCGGGGGTACTCACAAATTGAGAATTCGGTTACGCTCGCCGACACCTGGAGCGGTGGATGGGGAGGGGCGATTTCTCAATCCCTTCCGAGGGTGGCAGTATTACTTTACGACCCCGGAGTTGCTTTCTGGGACCGGTGCGAAGCAGGATTCGGCTTCGGCTTCGACCATCAGGAGGAAACAATTCGAGGAAGTCGCTGTGACCGGGCAGCAGATGCTGGGGTGGTCGGAGGTGTCCTGGGTATGTGTTGGCCTTTCCCTCGACTCACTTGGGTTTGATATGGTTTGCTGATTTTTTGTTTCTCGCAGCCCGGGTGCCATCTACCATGGCGGGTTATACACCTCAAGCGGCAGCATACCAAGTTACCTCCTGCATCTGCAGATCCAACTGCAGTCGCGACTATTTGCATTACGAACCCTCCGACAAGAGACCCAAAGTCTCGAAAGAAGCCCGGCAAGAAGCGACGTATCCAGTTGCGGAAGCGAACAAAGGCGGCAGAGGAAGAGAAGCAGAGGGAGGCCGAGAAGCGAAATCGCAAGAACCGGGAGAGGAAAATCAAACGGAGACAAAAGGCACGAGAATTGAAAGCTGCAGCTGCAGCTGCATCGGGACAAAGTCAAGATGTCGTTGAAGTGGAGATGAAAGGTTCTTCTAATGCGAGCGATTGAAAATACTGTTAACGGACTGCCGTGCATTTGTGATACCCTATGATTAACCTGCAATTCACCGAACTGCGATGGTCTACCATCATTACAATAGTGGGGGCACTAAGATGACACTGGTCATCAAGCAAGCTATATTGCTCTAATTACTGACCGGGAAAGATATAACAAAACGAGGGGTATATTATGCGACGCAAACACGACAACGGCAACGGCAACGGCAACGATCAACTCAACAGAAGGAACATTCGGGTATTATGCGGCAACTGCCCGCTACTGTGAAAACGTGAAGGAGCAGAGTAAAGATCGAATTAAGAGGCACTGTTAGGAGATTTTGTCCAAAAAATGATATCTGGAGCAAGGCAAACGATTACTTGGCTTCCTCGGCTATTTTGGTCAGCATATTCCTGAATTCCCTGAGATCCAGTTACCCACTCTTGGGCGGCTCCGCGGTCTCAGCGGGCTTTTCAGCAGCTGGCTGAGCAGGCGTTGGCTCAGCAGCCGGGGCTGGAGCAGCAGGGGCAGTTTCCGCCGGAGCAGCCGCGGAAGTAGTTGTCTCCGGAACAGCGGGAGCAGCAGCAGTAGCGGCTGTCGTGGGCTCGGGAGCAGGAGCCTCTGTCTTCGCTTCGGGAGCTGCTGTAGTGGATGACCCGGGCTGCGTCTCGGTGGGTTGTGTTGCCGCCTCTGCTGACTTATCTGCTACGGCTGCTTGCTCTGCAGAGTATTAATTTCGTGACATTTGGACGACTTGACTGGATCAAGCAACATATAAAGGAACAACGTACCAGGCTTAGGTTCGGTAGCAGGTGCTGGCTCTGCTGGCTTAGTTTCCGTGGCAGGTACAGCGGCCGCAGCAGCAGCGCCGGCGGCGGGGGCGGTTGCTGGCTGTTCTACAGGCTTGTCTGCAGCCGGGGCAGGCTCAGTTTGTTTGTTCTGAGCCTTCTTCTTTCTGCGGGAGAAAATGGCTTTCAAGCCCTTCTTCAATTGCTGAAGAGCATCAGGAGCTGATAATCAGGTCAGACAGCAGCTTAGGAGAGAGCTAGCGGAGCTTGGTTCACATACGGACACCAGGCATCTTGAAGCTAGAGAAGAGATTGTAGCAAGAGGCGATTAGAGTAGCGAAAAAAGGAAAGAAAGACAAAAGCCTTGCCTAAGACGATTTTGCGCGCAGATCTGAAACTCAGAGAGAGAAAAGGAAGTGATGAACTTCCCAGCAAACGAAGACGAAAAGGTTATCTTATGACTGTTTTGATGGCTTGTTCCCCACGTGATGGTTGGGAGGTCCGATCGACCAGTCTCCTACTCCGTACGGAGTACTCCTTTTCGTTTCGTCCCTTGTCCAGAGCTGGTTAGATTTGAGCCGGCTGAATACTGCTTTCCTTTGATTGATGAAATACTCCTTGGCTAAATTTCCCGCACAGCCACGCGTGTGCTTCTGTACGAAGAGCCAAGATCAGCCGGCGAATTGCTATCTATGCGCGCGGACGGACGCTACTCAACTGTCCCGTCCAGGGGATTCATTCATTCGTCTTGGAGCTAAGCACCGGCTCCAAGTCTCCGATAATAAAAACCATTAAGGAGGAGATCGGCATAAGCTCCTGAATGTGGGGATAACGGCAAGTCACTTACAGTTGACGAAACAAAAGGGGAAATAAAGGCTATGGAGAACTATCCATCCTAGGTGATTGATGACACGCCCCCTCGAGTCTACGGGGTTAGAGTGAGAGTAACAGCTCAGATCGATTCCCTCCTCCTCCATGGACAACAGCGTTTAACATGGTAGTCCCGAAGCTCGACATTGCTCGCCTAAGTTATCCATTCCAATGAAGGAAGCACAACTGAAACCCCTCTGTCACACAAATCATTCGTCACTCAGTATCTCAGGCTCTGGAACGCTTAGCGAAACAATGACTTTTCTTATTACATTGTCTCACATAGGGAGCGAGTAGTTGCATCAATCTGAAATGAAACACCAACAGGGACACTGGGCAATCAGCAATGGCATCTGAGTCTGCAACCTATCCTACAGCTACTAGTGTATCTACCAAGGGATTATCCTGATTAAGCAGGGGCACAATGACAGTCGCAATCCCGGAATGTCTGATACGCTTGCTGTGTAAATCGTGTCCTCTAGGCTCTCAGAGGTGATCGCAGATGGCATCAAGTGGTGATGAGACTCGGTTCGTGGGATCGAGAAACAGGAGGAAAAAATTGCTTGCCGAGAATTTGAGAATGGAGAGATACAATAAAACAAGAAAAAGCAAGAGAATAGGCAAACAGGAATCAAAAAGAAATGCTCACAAGCGGATTTGAACCGCTGACCTCATGATTACTAGTCATGCGCTCTACCAACTGAGCTATG
>JAAKEQ010000073.1:0-74622 GCA_014250555.1 Aspergillus oerlinghausenensis
AGCTAAATTCCTTCCTTAGCGATTTCTTACCGTCCAAACCTAGGTCATAGGTTTCTAAGGCTTCTAGCCCGTGACATTCTTATACTAAAGCTACAGTGGAATCTTAAATATATATTTAAATATAGCTAAATTCTTACTAAGTAATTAGCTATAGCAAGCAAAACTATTAGTTAAATTAGAGCTATACAGGCCCCTCTATAGCATTAATATACTAAGTAGTAGGTTAAGCCACTTAGTGAGAATTATATATTAAGTATACATAATGTAAATTAATTAATTACTTTAAGAAAGGCTAAAGAAGCTGCTGCAGAAGAGCAGCATTTATAAAGGTAATAAGAGAAAGTATATAGTAAACCCCCACCACCAGCACCTACATAAGAGAATCTGGTATTAAATAAATCAGCAGGGGCAGCAGATGAGAATAATAATATTTTTTTCTTAGATAGTCAGCTAATGTGGTAAGAATAGCTTTAAAATATTAAAAATTAGCAATTACACTGAAATTGGCGATTACAGTGTGGCTCACCCACAGCGGGAAGCGGTGTGGGTGGGCTAGTCACGGATACATCTAAAGTCAATTGCTTCTCTTCTTTGCCCATTGCGTAGATTCTACCTACCTGGACTCCTTGCTTTGCCTTGCACTTGCTCGACGATTGGTCTCATGTTATTCCATACTCGTAAAAGCGTAACACAATTTAGATACATTATTAATGCTACATCAACTGCAAGGGGGGCTGATCATAATAATGTGATGCACGGAGGGTCGTGCTGTCACATTTACGCAGATCTAATGGTCAGGGCAGTCAACACACACAGTCAACGGTTACGTCTAGTAACATACTACGGAATACATGGTTTGCTAGAATCAAGAAAACTGCTAAAGATCATGCCTTCTGTTGTCAAACGATGCTGATATGTAAGGGTAATGCGGAGGACTCGCAGTGATGCCAATTGGCCTATGGATACACATCACTGTAATATTAAAGAACATCCTTCTTTCGAATATGGTTGATTGCTTGGCTATCTTCATGTCATTGACAAGCGTCCTACATCAGAGGTTGACGCACTTAGCGGCGAAGAATATATTCCTGATGTGACACGAATCCCAACTTCTTCTCAGAGTCCTTGTCCTAGATGGAGTCAATGTAGAGAAACGCATTGTTTTTCTCAGTCAAATTCTGTTCCCCGAAATATTGCGTGCTGAAACGCATGTCTTCCATAGCCAAGTATCATCCAAGGTGAAAGGCGCGCTGGTCTATTTAGGCAATGATTCGGCAGAAAGTCGTCAACAAGGCCTGCTGGCCCAATGGTAAGGCGCTTGACTACGGATCAAGAGATTGCAGGTTCGAATCCTGCGTAGGTCATTTTTTTTTTTGCTTTTCTTGTTTTGATAGCCCCATTCCTTTAACCGTCTAAGTAAACTTTAATACATACTCCGTAATTATCGCATTCCCTTCATTCTCGACCGACTTCTGATTACCGACTCTCAAAACTCTGGCCGAAAAAGTCCCGAATCAAACTCCATTTTCATAGTCATACTTCGGATATCCACTCCCCTTCTTCATCAGCATAGCCATCCCCTCTCCATTCTTACTCTCCTGCACGCTCATCCCCAGGATTTTCTTGTAAAACGGCACCGACCGCTCCCAGTCCATCGTAAACAACATACTCCGTCTCAGATACGGCATCGCATCGATAACCTCGCCCATGCACTCTACAAGCCAACTGCCAAGACCCTTGCCCTGGTGACTGGAGAGCACGTAGACGTCGGTGATGTAGACAAAGGTAGTGTAATCCGTGACGAATCGGGCGATGCCGATGAACTCGGGCCCTGCGCCGGCCTTGTCTGGCTGGTCGGGCGTGTAGTAGAGGCCGAAGCACATGGAGTTTTCAACCAATTGTTTCAGGATATCGAGGGGCAGTGAGTCTGTCCAGTATATGTCGTCTGATGCGAACCAGCTGTTGAGAGTTTCGAGGGGGATGAGTGTGGAGTCGGTCGAGATGAAGTATGCATCTTTGGTCCATGTTTGGGTAGGGATAGGAGGTGTTAATTTGGTCATTGCGTTTGGATTGGCCAAGAAGAATTATTCTGACAGACTGATCATGGGAAATCCAGCTGCTTATGAATGTGAGAGTATGGTGTTTATTGGGGATAGTGACTCATAGCCCTTGATTGGAGGAAATGGCCGGCTTGGCAGATATGATGATATGTCCGACTCGTATTTGAGATCAGGGTGCAGATCGTTTATCGAAAGCATGTTGATATCTGGGTGTAAGAGAGGATGACTCATACTACTGGCTAATTTGTTTGATATGAAAGTTGTTATTCATGGATGAATCTGTAGTCTATTGAGCGGAGATGTGTAGAAGGCAGGACTTCTCTATCGTACAAGAACGCACAGGTACTGCAGCCAGCTCACAACATGATTTGACTGGCTTTACTTTGCATCTTCATCATCGCTCTTCCACCAGCGCCAGATTGCTTGCGCCCAGAACCAGCTTTCAATGGTACCAAAGACACCGAGAATGACGAGGACAACGGTCTTTGTAGTCTTGCTCAGACCGAGAGAGTCGAAACTGAAGGATGGGATTTCTGGATTCTGTGCATGATTGCCTTGCGACTGGCCTTTTTGAGGGCCGATCTGTTTGTTTGCGACAGCCAAATGGCTCGAGAAGGATGCAATAGGTTGAGGGCATCTGCGGAGTCCGTATTGGCGGGATATTATTCCATGATGGATGTTCGCATAGAGAGGAAAGATGCCACGCCTTGATGCCATGGATAATTCTAGTGGTCGGATAAAATTGTCCTGCGAATAAATCTCTAAAAGCAAATGATGGATGGAGAAAAGATGAAGGAGGGTTGAAATTGACGGTGACGCTGACATCTCGTACTAAGGATGTCTCACATGCAGCGGGGAACTGCCAGTATTGATGGATCAGCACCAATCATGCGATCACTGCTAGTTGGATATTCTCGTATGAAAATGTGCTTCAATTATCAACGAGCTAGTATTGGAGACTTGGCTTTAGTACAACTACCGAGAGGGCAAGTGGAGAAGCTGCTGCAAATCGCACCGGCATCACTAGAAACCCTGACGGAAATTCCGAAATTCCAGCTTCGTCGAGAGACTACCGTTGCTGGGATAAGTAGTGATCTGTCTATCACCCGGACATGGCTGCACTACAGTGGGGATCTCGTATTGAATTTCTCGTCCACAGTGTGACCGATGATCGATATTGAATCTCGGATTCCCATCGAGTTCAACATCATCTTCATCCCACGCTCAGGGGCGTAGACTTTAGAAGAATGTGTCCTCGTTAATGTATTTTGGACTAGATGTCGGTTACCTGTAAGTGATATCCCTGCTAAGGACCGGTCACCGTTCGCCGTAACGTCCCTTGGACAAATATCAACTCCAAGCAGTGAGATCTCTGCCAGAGCCAACTGATTCCATGTTAAATTATCAAAACCAGACCTCCCGGAGAACTACGAATGGCAGATATACGCAAAGCATATGCCAAGGAGGAATTGCAGGGGTCTATTTCTGGAATCCACCGACTTCTCTCGTTCTTGAGGCTGGACAGTCGGCATGATTTGGGTAGATAATATTGAGGACATAGTATCAGCGACAAGGTGCTATTGCCATTCGGGCTTATTTCCTATGTGTGAATACATGAGCTGTGGAAGTCAAGACTACAGAGAGGCACAAAAAAGTAGACACAGAAGAAAAGAAAGTATATTAAAAGAGCAAACGCAGCTATGTGTATGTCAATGTTTGCAACAAAAGAAACAGACTGGAATGCACTGCTCTCTGTTGAGCTGGGCAGCGGGAAGTGACCCTAACCCTACATATGAAGTCTGTCTGCTCCGTAGGGAGAAGTGGACCTCATTCCTTTTCCGATGACCATCAAAAGGAAGATACTTATCATCGGATAGGATCTGTATGCTAAGGGGCGTAATCGAATGTGTAGGGGGGCCAGAGCCGCCAGAAAGAAACTCCAAATAAAACGATGTACTCGCCAAAATAGCATCATTATGTCCTGGTCTAACTGGACATCGAAAGTAATCCCTCTCCCGGGCGCCTGGTTTTCACAAAACTCGCAATCCGACACGATGATTCTCAACATTGCCTCGCCCCCCTGTGCGGTTGCTGGGGAGTCGAGCTTCCAAACCTACGTCGCATTGTCGATAAGAGACCACGATCAGGCTCCGACCCCGCTTATGTGCTTAGTTGCAACCATGCATTTGCGACAGATCGAAGAGCGAAACTGTGGCCGTGGCATGATCTGTGGATTCAAAGAGGCTCATGATGCTGCTGTCCAGATATGCCCCATTGGTTTTATCTGATATCAGCTAAGTCAACCAGTCATGTATCCGGGCCTTTGTGACGGCCGTCTTTAGTACCTAAAAGTTTATCAAACATTTTGAAACATGAAGCTATATGGATTAAGAGCTATATGCTAAGGGTGTTTGACTACCCCAGACATATATCAACTGACTTTGTTGGCCCTTCAACTCCACAGACTCACATAGAATGTTCTAATCTTATAAACCACGTCATCTCTAAGCATGCTTCCACATAAGTAGACTACTGTAGCCCTGCTTAATACCCAGTGCGGCCCCACCAAGATAAACCGGCGTAGTAACGTGGGGTTCCTACGACTTTGTATGGCGTATCTTCCTATACAGCTCCGTTTCGAACTCATCCCGGAGCGCAATCACCTGGGGATCCGACGGAGGGAGGTGCTGGAAGAAGCTCGTCACACACATTCCTGTCTTCCGATCGACCCACTGGTATCATCCATCCCATCAGTGCTCACCCTTCTTCCGACCAGCAGACCAGAAAGGCACTTATAAAATAAGTATTGATATGTCCTCCCCATGAAACTGTGCTATCTGCATGGCTATCTAGAATATTATTGACTGTGACTGTGATGGCTAGCCTGAAGTTGACTTAATCCCCTGTTATAAATAACCATTTTATTGCTTGTGCTGCTGGCATATTAATTTGCTGGTTTAATCTTATCCTCATAGCTTCCAGTAGCTGAGGCTAAAAGATCTCATCTATGCTTTTAGGTCTGATGACTCCTTGACCTCCTGCCAGAAGAGCTGACAGAAACTTGGTGAACTCAAGAGGGGTAGAATACAGTGACCCACCACTAAGATTATCCAGCGTAGGCAGGGGGAATGTCTCTTTGGATAGAGTTAGGGATCTATCTTTAGTGCGGAGGGTGATCTCTACTTTTCTCTTCTTAAAGTTGGGCAGTGTCTCTGGGTGGAAGGTGGTAGATTAGAGATTTAATAGGTTGTAGATGTTCTTATAAATAAATTCCCTAAGTTTCTTTCTAGAGAGGACTTTAACCTATATATGCTATGGTTAAGTGCCGTACTGAATTAATAGTGTGGTTAGAGACCTACTACTTGTCCAGCCCAGTCCACTCTGGGTCTGTATCTCTAATCCTCGCCTAGTTTGAAGATAAGAGGGTAGGTGATTGAGTCCTATGGTTGGATGATGGCTTTGGTTAGTTTATTTATTAGTGAATTTTGCAGTAATGGAGTGGAGTATATAAGTTCTCTGTATGTGGTTGATGTTTCTCCTATAATATGCTGCCTACTTCTGCAGATTCTTGCTTATCATGCTATATGTGAAGCTGCTTGTATGTGTCAAGAGATAGTGTAATGTGAGCTTCTTCTGTGTTTAATTAATGATGGGTTTTCCTAGGAGGAAGATTGTTAGTATGGTAATTCTTCTGATAATAGGAATCTCCCTTAAGGATAATACCATCTTCATTGAAGCTAGATAGGACCTCTGGTGCTGCCAACTCTGGCACAACCTTCCTGACCTTATCATTGAGTGAAATCAAGCCTTGCTCAATGATAATCATCACAGTGACGGCCATGACGATTTTGGTCAAGGACGCGACCCAGAAGATTGAATCTTTGGTGACTGGACGGCTGGTAGGGTCTGCTGTCAGGGTGCCTTGGATGCTGGAAGAAATTACATCTCTATGAGCATTGTATACAGTCAGAGTGCCAGCGTGAAATGGTCTAGGGGTCTTGTTGTAGTGATCTGAAAGGATAGTATCCATTGTGGTCGTTTTCGTTCGCCAGGGAGCTTACTTTTACAGAGATCCGTCTGCCAGAGATTTCCACTGTTTATACATGCATCGACAACGTTATTATAACTTAGATGATTTAGTATTTAATCAACATGCGAAAATCCAACCCCAAATTGTCACCAGTCGGCGTCCCAAAGTGGTAAAACACGACCGGGAACCACTCCGTAAGCCATACTACGTACATTGGCGACGGCCTATTCTTATCTCCATAGGGATATCTACTATTTGGTCCAAAAGATAGTCTGAAACACCAGGCATTTAAAGACGAGGCTTGCTCAATGGGATGGGGCTTATTCGTCATGTACTTGCCCGTTTTGATCATAGCCAAATGCGGCAACATGTGCGTACATACTGTGATGAACCATTCTCGCGGAAATCGCAATATGGTACTTCGGACTCTACTTTTTTGTAGAACACAGAAACATCTTCGAAGAAGAGTGACATTCTCACTACAAGTACTTGTCGACTGCAAAACGAGTCCTCAAAGCTTCACCATAGCAGTAAAACAACCACGGCACTGGCATGAACGACAGCGTGATAAAGCCCAGCACACTATTTTCCCAGCCCAGTCCCAGAGTATTATACAGAGGGGCGGCAGCAAGATCCAGAAAGGCACCAAAAGGGGATCGGATGAGGAGGTTGGCCGCGAGAGCGGACGCCGCCGCTGCCGACCCGAAGGCATCGACGAGATACATCTGGCCTGGGATGACGACGAATAAAGAACCAAAGCCAATTATGAAAGTCCCGATAATTGGCGCTATCCAGTGCGTATGGTACTGTGCGCTCCAGCCGTACATGAAGCAACCCAATGGGGCGATAGGACCAAGCCACTTCATCAAGATAAGGCGCTGTTCAGGCTGCGCTGTGCCTCCGCCTTCCGCCTGTCCAAGAAGCTTATCGCTAAGGATGGAGGAGAGAATCAGACCGGAAAACATGCCGAGCCCTAGGCCGAGGTAGGCCAATCCCGAAGTTCCGGCGTCGAATCTGTACACCCCTTGAAATACCGAAGGGAACGTGGTGAAAAGCAAGAAGATGAGGCCGAACATAATCCCAGTGTATAGCGAGATAAGCAGGACGATTAGTGAGAAAATCAACAGCTTCATGGGACGTGTAAGGCCATGCAACAGCATTTGGGAGGGTGAGTCTTGTTGTTTCCTCTTGGGCTTGGCTATCCTGGCTTTTCCAACCTCTTTGCGAGTCCAGTCTGCTTTTCAATTCAGCAAGACAGCCGCGCTCGTCTCCTGCATTAAGACCCCAGTGGCGATACCGAGGGCTCCAGACTGATGGTAAACTTGGTTAGAATTGTCTATCATACATAGAGGCGACTCACCTTACCAACATCAGAATGATCCGGAGCGTCCAGCGCCAGCCTGCGTATTGGGACACAAACCCTCCGATGATTGGTCCCAGCACCTATTCCCCGAAGCCTCCTGCCAGTATCGAGATTGCCAGGTGTAGCTCTTCAAGGGGGTGATCACGTACAGGTCCTAGGATTGGGCCCATGGCGAATAACGCCATCGCCTTTCCTCGTTTCTGGGGAGGGGTGATGTCTGCAACCGTACCACCTCCAATACTTATAGGACCTGATGCAGCGCACCCGCAAATAAACCGAAAGACCAGGAACATACCTACATTAGTGCTGAAAGCGCAGCCTGCTGTGAACGCAAAATAGACAGTGTTGCATATGTGGTACAGAACAAGGCGCCCGTATAGCTCTGAGAGAGGCGCGAAGAGGAGAGGGCCAAAGGCAAATCCAAGCACGTAGAGGCTCACTGTCATAGCCTCAATAGATGAATTGGTGACTCCGAATTCTTTAGCCAGTTGTTCTGTGCTGGGAGTAAACATGGTGGCAGCCAGGTTTCTTGAATAGCGAATTAGCGACAACTTACAAGCATAAGCTTGGGTGGTAGTTGTGATACTTACGCATTAAGCGTCAAGAGGCCGACAACCGCGATGTGCAGGTTTCTTTTGCAAGACGACCAGTTAAGCGGATTCTTGGGGTCATTGGGACCGTCCCAGCCAGTTGACTCCAGATTTGCAGATTCCTTATCCATCTTGTTTATAACAGGTTCGATGCTCTTTTTCCTTTATCTGATCTGGCTGATGAATAGCCCGATGAGACTTGCACTAGAATTCAAAAAAGATTCAATCTGGCCATAGTTTCAATTTATATAAAAGATAGGTCATAGAGCCGTTGGCCATATTAAAAAGGACCCCCAGAGAAGGCATTCTAGAATTAGCGGATTTGAATCCTTTGGTTGGGATAAGGCACTGCATCTTCGCCATGAGTCCACGACAGACATATTGCAGGACTATCGGGGCGGGCCATCGGAACGGGCCAAAAAAAAACTGGCAATTTCAGTACAACGATGATACCAACGTCTATGTAAACACCAGGCCACCCTAATAGCCAAGTAGACTAGGGTTAAACACAGTGATTACCACTTTTGAGGCGGGGCTGACGAACGATATCATATCACCTCCTTGTCAAGCGACTTCAGGCCAGCTTGACCATAGCTGGCCCATCAAATCAAGCTGCTGACCTGTGGCTCCCGGCAATACTCACTGGGATTATCTTCCTGTTTTATTGGCAACATCAAAGACATGGCAGATCACGAAGAACCTCAACTTCCGGAATGGGGACCGGGCAAAACAGCAAGGGGCAGAGCACGTCTGCCATCTAGCAGGCGTCGAGAACGACCACCGCTTTCCTGCAGTCTCTGCAGACAAAGGAAGTGAGTCTCTTCTTCGAAGACAGTCTCTTAGTTTTAACGGGCAACATCTCAATCTTGTCCATCGCAGGATCCAATGTGACCGACAGCAGCCATGTGGGAATTGCACAGACCGAGGTTTAGCTCTTTCTTGTACTTATATCTCAAAGCCGATTGATGCTCACCAGCGACGGCCAAATATTCAAGAGAGGATTCAGCAATTAGAGAATCTCGTGGTCAGCCTGATGCGAACCGCGTCAACAAGTAGCTCCAATCAAGCACCTTCCGTACACCAGGATTCTCCCATAGCTTCGGCCGATTGATCGTTTGCTACTTCCCCATACGCAGACCTCTCCACAGTCAAGTCATCAGCATCTGATTGCGGCAGCTTACAGTTGACTCAATCAAGTACCAACTATGTCAACAGCGCTCATTGGGCCGCCGTTCTTGATGGGATTGCCGACCTGAAAATTCATCTCGACGAGGAAGGCGAAGTGCAAGATGATACTCCGCTGGATGAGTTCTCTTTTGCTGAAAGGGGCGGTCCTCAGCTCCTCTATGGGTGTACGAGACCGTGACTAAGGAAGAAATTCTGGCGACGATTCCAGAGCGGCCGGTTGTCGATCGATTGATTTCAGGCTATTTCAACTCATTCGATATGTCACCAGGTTAGCTCTCTCCCGGCATGACTGGTATGCTTTGGACTAATGGAGTATCAAGCGGTACTGCATAGTGTCAAGTTTCTCAAGGAGGTATTGGAACTTTTCCCGACAAATATGCTTACAGCTGACGGCTAAATCCAGTATGAAAGATTCTGGGAAAACCCGTCAGAAACGCCAGTTATATGGCTGGGCCTCCTATTCACTATAATGTGCCTCGAAACCCAGTTCCAGAAATTCAGATTACATCCGGGGATCCAAACGCCCGCATCCTTGTCAAGAGAGCACGACCTTGAAAGCAAGATTGGATTTTTCCGTCAGAAGGTTGTGCAATGCCTTATATTAGGAGAGTATGCCAAAGGGGGCCCATATGTGCTCGAGACGCTCATGTTGTACATTGCCGTGGAGGTATTCTTCCGGAGTGACGCCGAAATCGGGGTATGGATCCTCCTGGGAACGATAGTACAGCTGGCAATGCATATGGGCTACCACAGGGATCCGTGTCACTTCCCCAGCATGTCTCCCTTCATAGCGGAGATGCGCAAGGGTGTCTGGGCTACGGTTGTCGAGCTTGACATTGGACTCTCTACTCAAATGGGCCTCCCTCGACTGATCAAGCATTGGCAAACTGAAACAGGAGGACCGTCGAACCTTCACGACAACGATTTTGATCCAGACACGGCTGCTATGCCGGCTTCGCGTCCCGAGACCGAACTCACACCCATGCTCTACCGCCTTGCCAAGGCAAGAATGATGACAACAATCGGCTTCGTGTGGGATCTCGTGACTGACACAAGGCAATGTCCCTACACAGAGATAATGAAGATGGATAGCATGCTTCAAGATGCGCATAGCGCAATTCCACCATGTCTCTGGTGGGTTTCCATGGCCCACTGCATTATGGATTCACCGCAGGTGATCATGCAAAAGGTGTTTCTGGAGATTATGTTTCACCGTGCGCGAATTGTGTTGCACCAGAGATACCTGCATAGCTGGCAAGAAGACACGCAGAACGGCTACTCCCAGCAGGCGTGTCTAGATGCGGCGCTCAAACTTCTCGACTACCAGCACGTTCTCCAAGAAGAAACGCAGCCGTTCTGCAGATTGTATCAGGAGCGATGGCGGGTCTCTTCTCTGGTTAACCATGATTTTCTACTCGCCACTAGCATCCTGTGCTCCTACCTACAGCGAGCTCATCCCCAAAGTAAAGCAGGTGCAGGCGCCGTCGCCGAGGCGACCATCTGGACGTCACTTCAAAAAACATACGACATTTGGGTCCATTCTAGCAGCTCTTCGAAGGAGGCACAGAAGGCAGCGAGAGCTTTGAAGGTCATTCTCGGGAACCGCAACTGTATCAATATCGACAAATCAAATGATGAGACAAACTCATTGCTTTCGCACATTCCGCTGGCATCATTTCACAATGATTCCATCTGGCCGGATCCGCAAGGTAACTGCAGAAGACATACCTTCCAAACTTTACCCTAGTATGGAGCTAATAAACGTATATTCAGGGAATCCCGCCCGTTTCAACATTCAATTCCCGCTTTTTGATGGGACGGTGTTGACCAATTGGTCTGTGGCAAATGATGACATTGAAGGCTTTCCAATCACTTCAGAATAATATCCGACTGTGCTGGTCTCGGCCTAAAAACAGAATACATCAGTCTATCATTTAGTCTGCGGTCTAGCCCTGTTGCATGTGCCAGCACTCTGATGGGTGGCAGCAGAGCTCTGCTACGGGGTATAACTGTACATAGTTTGTCAAGAATTGACATGTGGAATAAACACGTCAAAGCTTGGCATATTGCCTGATTACTATCTGTAGGCCAACTGTTATAATCTTTCAATTCCAAAAGAGTAGCTAAACAAAGGAATAAACAATGACCCCAACACAGACCAAACATTAGCTCACCTTCCCATGTGACTGAAGGCACACAATACCCTCCCAACTCCTTTCAGCTGCCACGCCTTCAGTGTCCTTGTGATAGCTTGGCAGTCAGGAACAGCTCTCTGGCACGTGTCTCTCGCCGCCTGGAAGAGGAAGGAATCTTGTATCGACTGATTTCAAGGCCGTAAAGGAAAGAAGGACTGAAGGAGGAGAGGAAGATGGAGCGCCGACATGAAGATACCGAGATACGTGACAGGATGGTCGACTTTGTCGCCAAAGTGACGTTCTCATGAGGCGCACC
This sequence comes from Aspergillus oerlinghausenensis, assembly GCA_014250555.1. Taxonomy (NCBI): domain Eukaryota; kingdom Fungi; phylum Ascomycota; class Eurotiomycetes; order Eurotiales; family Aspergillaceae; genus Aspergillus; species Aspergillus oerlinghausenensis. The sequence goes on from JAAKEQ010000073.1 coordinate 11,683, forward strand.
GCTGAAACTCTCTATTATGGCGGCAATATGACTACAGAAGTCTCAGTGGAGTCACAGATCAAGGCAGGAAGAGCCAAGGATTCCCTTCATCTCCAGTGCGGCGTCTGCCAACTTGGATGGCTTGGTCTCGACGGAGAATCCTACACGCGGACCAGAAGAAATGGGTCTCTGCGAGCAGGACCGATTAGCCAATATAAGCAAGCGGCTGCAGGGGATCGTGTCGTAGGATCAGAGATGGTAGCAGTTTCATTAAGAAGCAGGGAGCAAACCAATAAGATCAGCCAACGCCGAAGCCACTTCAAGAGACGGAAGCCACCCTTGCCGTATCATGGGAGGGTCGGTCTGGCTCTCTCAGCGGTTTTCACATATCAATATGAACATGATCACATGGTCAATCACATATCGGATCTTGCTGTCTCTACTCGTAGTCCCCTGGGAAACGTCGGAGTTTCCGGGGGGGAGACAAAACTTACTAGCATGATGAGGATGATACCCACAACAACTGGGACCAAGCAGGCAGGATTATTCCCCTTGAGCGGGTTCCACTGGCATCAGCCTATGAGCCTGTGCAAGGAGATGGTTGTCACCTGGGGAATGGATCAATGTGTGTTTTCAATAGTTCGAGGAAGAGCGACGACAGAAAGGAGTGTATGTCATCATCTGGCTTTGACACTTAGGAGTGAGTGAGTAATATAATATCCCTATTCCCATTGATGGAAGGAAAATAACCGAGAGTCTAGCAGGTGTCAGGAAAAGGTTTATGTTAGCAAAGCTTAGTTAGCTTACACCACTTTAACATCTTTAAAATCATGCTCAATATTTAGTGTGCTCATATAGTATGCCTGAAGAACATAAATGTATAGAACATATTACAACATACATTTGTAGTTTCTCTCTGCATATACATAACATTCATGTAAAACCAGCTCGAGCCCACTAATACTCTAATAATATTAAGCGTAAAGTAAGCATGAATCTATAAATGTTATGGGTGATCAGTATTAGGCATGGCAGGTGTACAACTCAAATTTCAGGCTATAAACAGGGCTACGCATATCGGAGAGGGTTGAAATTGGTTGAAATTGGTTGAAATTGTATGGTAAAAGGGCAGGTTCTTGACCTTGGATACGCTAAACATGTGCACGGAGGAGTACAACTGTTGACCGTTTTTCAGCCACGCAGCAAGCAGGGTTGAGCTCTACAATATAGGGATCATTGCCCTGCTATGTAGGCTGGGTACGAAGATGTCTCTTCCAGAAGGATTCTGGCTGCCCTTCCTTCCGACCAATCACAGAAATAATGCATTCTACGTTAATCCTGGAAAGGTAATCCAACACCCCGCTCATATAAGTTTGCGGTAGATTACCATCCTGCAGGATCGACATCGTTCAGGGCGTTATTTCCAACTTTTGGTCCCCGAAATGCATACATCCGATTAGGTGGGGAGAACATGGGATACAACGATCACAGCTACCACTAAACCATGAATCTGTGGCGGCCAAGCAATCTGTCTCTTCCTTTTGCTGCAGAGATTGGGCCAGATCTGGTCGTATGATGAATACAGCTGTCCTTTTGAAACTCAAAGGAGTGGCTGTGTGCTCTCAACAACAGCATAAACAGAGATACACCGTCCTGCACGGTATGCTGAAGAATAGCCACATCCAAGTCCCCTTTCACTTTATGCCTCACCGAAGTCGAAACCGTTCCTTTTATCGTTTTTACTGATGACCATCCTCCTCTCGCAACAATGAGGGCTGGTTATTTGTTGAATATCCACCGGAGCACCTCGCGACTCTGGTTGTGCATGATCCTAATCCGCCAGCTCCACCCATGCCTACACCTGCTCCAGTCAAACATCACACTGTGCCTGTGCCTGCGCCTGAACCATCACCTACACCAGTGGATAAGTGGGAAGCAAACATGACTCCGACCAGATCGTACTCAGCGCCGGCCATGTGGCTGTGTTAAGTGCGTTGGAGAGGACTGATCGATCAGACTCTAGGGAATGCGTCGTGGAAGTCAGGCACTCCGCGTAATATCTGCTCTAGTGGATGCTGCATCAGTTGGAGTGTGGAACCACCTTTCAAATCAATGATTCACATAATGCATCTCATGGCTTTGACAATAGCTGTGTGAATAAGCCATTTGGGGTGAGCTGTGAGGCACACAACATGAGCCTATGTGGCACCCCTGTCAACCTGTGCTTGAGCAATCGTCCTGACGGATGTGCCTGACCTGAGGATCTGTGGTTGTTTACTCTGTGGACGAGACTTGGCCATTGTGGACGAGGTATGGTGCTGGAAGGCACTTCGAAACGGCATGCAAGAAGTCTGGCTGATGTATCTCAATAATTCTTGTATTGACCAAGAGGTGTGTGTTGAAGAGCATCAAGTGTATGGCTGGCCCATAAGGGATGCAAGGAGTTGCCATCGCAGGTGGCTGATGGCTATCCTCGAAGAACCGTGAGCGCAGCTCATGGTAGCTGTTTGTAGAGAAGCATTGGGGAATGTTGGGTCAAACCCTTATCCAGTTGCTCTAAACCGCGGCTTTATTTCAGGTTACTGTAACTAGTGCTTTGTACCAGTCATCGTCTTGCTTTTTATCTTACGATATTGTAACGAGTTCAGTCTGCCTGCCTTACGCCCCAGGTATTCGTATTCCCAGTCTTGGCTCTTTCGTCCGTCCTAATGCTTTATTACCATGGAGTTGTTCCTCGAGAAGTTGCCGGGACCTGTACCCGTCTACCCATTCCGCCATGTCGTGGTAGATTGACGATGCCATCTTTGCTGTTAGACCAGAGATCCTACCGTAGTTGATTTTGCGGCCGGGGAGGCGTGCTGTGGCTTCCGATAAGGAGACAGCTGTTGTCGGGCCAGTTATATCGGCAAAAGTGCTCTAGGGCGACTACACTGCGGTCTACGATATGAGGTTCGAACTGAATAATAGTTACGCGATCAGACCGCGAGTACTGTCTGCTTGTATTTGAGCCACCGGGTCGAACGCAGGTACCGAGCCTCCTGCAACTCTTCTTATAAACGTTTGTCCTTGAGCAGCGCAATCAGATGCTCACCGACTACCTCACCCACGAGATCATACCCCTCGGCAGTAAAATGCAGTCCATCATCCCAGATTCTCTTCCTGAATTCCTCTGCGGCACTGTGATACGGGACTTTCCCGTGCAGGTCAAACGCGTGGCTATCCCAAGATTAGCTACGTTGCACTATTCGCATCTTTATCAAACTCACAATCCCTCCGCTTTATGACCGAGTATGGATAAATTCACATCGTTCCTCCTCGTGTCGAGCGTCTTACTGGCGACCGAGCATTCCGGGATAGTCAGGGCGAGAACATTTGCGCCGCTGCCTAGAGCTACCTCCCACACCTCTTGCAGGGCAGGGTATATCTTCGAAGCTGGATAGCCTCTCCCGAGATCACTGCTGACGTTAGCATCAGGCCCCTCCAGCCGTAAGGACGAAGCAACATACTTTGTTCCCCCGAGGACGATAACCCAGTCATAGTTGGATCCGTCAACTGTTATGGTCAGACTCTGCACGCAAGAAAGATAATGGACTCAACACACATTTTTCTTGGATCCGAGGCAGAAATCGTCCAGGGCTGATGACCAAATCGCCTGGAAGGCCGTCCTCGTCAACGGTGAATGTGGTGGTGGGAAAGGCTGCCTGCAGTTTATCTTTCAGTGTCAAGGCGTATGGATGATACTCGCATCCAAAATGGTAGTATCCGGCTGTAAGGGAGGCGCCGAAACAGAGGATTGAGAGTTCCTTGTCCATTTTGGGTATTCAGCTGGGGCCTTGTTGGGCATCTCATTGTCTTATATACCCCGCATCTATGTGACACTTCATAACAGAATGCGCCAGACCTAAAGTAGCAAGCATCCGTCAGCCGGAAAATCCTTCTCATTGGTCATTTATTTCCTACTTCGTTTCAGCTGGCTCATCATGGCTGAGCACTTCAAGCAATCGGTCCGCTGTCAAATGATCCGAGACATGCTCCATCCGATGGACATAAACACACTTTCCCCCTCGAAACGCCTGCCACCCACTCCGAAACATCTGTCCGGATGTTTTTCCAAGCGCACCGAAGAAAGAGATTTGCGCATAAGAGGGCGGTTGAGTGATGTGTGACCTCGTCCTCTTCATGTGCAGCTTCTCGTAAATCTTCCCCGTGCGGTCCGTGTAGATGGGGAACGTGGCTTCAGTCTCCGATACATAAGGGACGATGCGTTGGGAGTCACCACAGCCGATTATGATGAGCTGTGATGGGCCGGTGGGGTTGGGAAGGGTTGAGAGGACGGAGTTGGTGAGACGCCGCGAGACTACGCGAACGTAGTCCTGATCATAGGCGCAGAAGAAGTGACGGACGTGGATGGTCACCGGATGGAAGGTGAGTAAAGGCAGCGTGGGTAAGAGACATACTGAAAATCACAATCGTTGTGATCTGGGCTCCTTTTCCTGCGACTAGCTCGCCGAACCGGATCGGTTGGCCATTTTGGGATTGAAGTTCGAGCTCGTAGGCTTCGGCGAGCTCTTTTGGCTCTGGGAGGTCGTTACATCTGGTTATGATAGTGTCACTCATAGTTCAGGTGGCCGGGATGTAGGTTACATTGATTGTATCATTGTGTTGATGGATTTCTGGGATAATGTAGGAGAGACCAGATGAATTATGTTGAAAATAAGAAATACTAGTTCAATTCGCCAACTACTAGTAATTTATATGGCCAATTAAAACTCAAATAAAGGTCTGATTCTTCTAAATAAATGACTATCTAGCTGCTATTTATGCCTTTAATTTTAGCCCCTTTTTTGGTTATTCAAATAGCTAAACATTACTGAATATAAGGCGGAAATAACTCAAATCAAATCACTTCCAAATAGGGCAAGCGGTCATATAATTCAATAAATTATCATGATTCATAAGCAGGACAATGGTCATGTGACCAGGATCCATTTGGAGAATGTGATAGGCATCACAGGTACCAAACAAGGTCGGGATGTCATGAAGTTATTTTAACTTTCCACAGGAACCAAGGGTTGGAATTACATATGTCAACTTAACAGAAGAGGAAACAGACTAAAGAGGTAAAAGCGTATTAGTCATGAGACTCATGACAGGTCTTATTTTGAAAAAGCATATAGAGAGTGACAGAATGTCTCATTCCATGGTCTCATTCCTGATTCTACCTAGGCTATCTCACACCCAGGGATGCCTACTATGTTCTTCCAGGAATTATATATATGATTTAACTCTGAGACATGGGAGAGCCCCTAGATGGGGCTTAAAATAAGGGCTAGCTGGTTAGAGATGATATTCTCCTAATACAGATCATAAGTAGTAATCAATGGCATCTAATAAGGGATTATTAGTAGCATGATAAGCATTTCATCTAACTGCTTAATTCCTGGAATTGATTTCCTCTAGCCAGACCCTGCATTCGGGCCCAGTTACCCCAAAGATTTACTGCGAGTATGATCAAATATTCATTACCACCGAAAGTCCGGCATCTGTCTCAGCCGTTCTTGCCTATATTATAGAATCTCGGCCAATCATATATACTACAGTGCTGCTGCCGGCGACATTATCATACTATATTTAAGAGTATGGAGGAGCCTAAGTTTGGCACTTATAGAGATGCAGCTAATACCCCACAGTAAGTTCTACTAAATATTATGGTAGCAGTATAGCTATCCTAATGTAATAGACATAAACTATAAGATTATTATTCTATTTTAATTAGTTAGATTAACATGTCAGGTTTAATGAGAGGACCTCAGAGGACTTTAATAAGATAGGCTGGACTATAAAAGGAAGAGGGAGCAGTATGGATCCATAGAGTTAGAATTTCAATCTAAGGAACACATTAAAAGACCTAGAAGTAGGAAAAGGAGAAGGCAATAAAGATCACCTCATAGTAAGCTGTAAGGGCTCATAACCTATGAGAGAGAATGAAATGATTAATGAACGTGATATATAACTATCTAAGATAGAAGCTATCTACGAGGCAGAACAAGATGGTGCTAGATTTGGAAGCGTAGGCGAAAGAGAATTTCGAAGCGAGATGCTTCGGGAGATGTCTGGTGGTAACCGTCCGATCGCGAGGGTTTCAAGTAGGGATGATGATAACTATAAGTACATTGTCTCGGCGATCAAGGTTCGCAGTTCACCGTCCAAGGCTTGCCCTAACCTGCCTGGAGAGCCATGGGAAATCCAAATTCCTCACCCCGGTAACATCATTGCCCAAGGGTACTTGGGCAATCTCTACATAGCGGCCACGCCTGTGATCCAGACGGGACTGATGTTTGTATGAAAATATATATGGATTTTCCATAAATGGCCTCGAGCTGCTAGAATATAGCAAACATGTATTTCTGAAGTGAGTAAAACTACTCACTTGGTCTTAGTTATTGAGATTCCATAATACAAACCCTACAGCAGAGTTTTCGGTTAAATGGGTTTGCTTATGACTATGAGGATACGAATCGGCTCAATAGACCATCCGAACTGTGACAGCGTTGAAGCCGAGCGATGGCGTGGCGGATATGATGTGCTAATCCGGCCTTGTGTTCCTCCGAATTATCTATCCCTAACTGCACATCGGTCTCCCAAAAATAATTGTTCTGCCTTAATCTCACCATGACCGACTTTGACAAGAGAACGTCATACTCTGACTCAACGGAGCCTGCATTCCTCCGCTTAACAGACCGAGTTGCTTTTTGGCAATTTCGCCTACTGAACAGGATGGTTATATCAGTTACCTTGCCTGCTCTCAACCCGGCATCATGGTGGGACTAAAAGGAAAACGAGAAATTTTCAGATTCCTTATTTGACAGACAGAAGGGGGAAAATACATCTTTACGTCCCTACTCGTACAATGGCCGAAGAAGATGTTCTGTCAGAGCGCAATGGCTTGGATGACTCTGGCCAGGTTTCACCAAACGGGACTAAAGGTCTCACGCCAGGATTGCCCGAGTTCACGCTTGGCAGGCGTGGTATCCTGGCTTTCTTTACGCTATCAGTGTTGACCTTGATGGTTGCGCTGGATGGGACTTCCATCTCTGTCGCTTTGCCTGTACGTGTGTCAACTACCCCGGATGAGCATACTGAGGGCGGACACTGACGAAACCTGCAACAGACCATCACGCAAGATCTGAAAGGAACGGCAATTGAGGCATTCTGGAGTGGAACTTCTTTCCTCCTGTGTTCGACAGGTACAGCATCCAAGTTAATGCCCTCTATGGCACATTTCATTGATCCCGCGCGCAGTCTTCCAACCAAACTTCGCCTCTTTCTCGAGCATCTTCGGTCGACGCCCGCTCGTGCTAGTTGCTCTCGTCTTCTTCTTCGTGGGAACGGTTATTGCCGCCGTAGCCAAGAATTTCACCTACTTGCTCGTGGGCCGATCGATTCAGGGCGTGGGAGGCGGAGGACTGATCGCCCTCAGTGAGGTGATTGTCACTGATCTCGTCCCATTGCGTCTTCGAGGCCAGTATTTTGGTATATTGTCCGCCATGTGGAGCGTCGGTTCAGTCACCGGGCCTATTCTTGGAGGCGGATTCTCTCAGGACGTCAGCTGGGTAAGCCTCTTTCGGGTGTATGGACGAGATCGGACAAGTAGGACTTACCAGAATCCTAGCGCTGGATATTCTACATCAACTTCCCCTTCATCGGAGTCGGAGCCCTTGCTATCCTCCTTTTCCTCAAGCTGAACATCATCCCTGCCTCCCTGGCCGAGAAACTCCGCAAAATCGACTACGTCGGCACCGTCTTGTTCGTCGGCAGCCTGGCTTCGTTCCTGATTCCATTGACATGGGGTGGCGTCCTTTACCCCTGGAATTCATGGCGGACCCTTGTCCCTCTAATCATCGGCGCCTGCGGCCTGGCCGTGTTTGCATACTACGAGGCTAGGTTCGCAACGGACCCAATTATTCCGCCAACGATCTTCCAGAACCGTACCGCAACTGTATCCTTCATTGGAAGTCTTCTACAGGGACTCGTGCTCTGGTGTGTCCTCTACTATCTGCCATTGTACTATGAGGCTGTGAAAGAATACAGTCCTATTGTTTCCGGAGTCGCGCTATTCCCGGAGTCTTTCACGGTAGCCCCTAGCGCGATGGTAGTGGGTATCCTCACAACAAGATGGGGCCATTACAGGTGGGCTATCTGGCTCGGATGGCTCCTCTCAACGCTCGGCGTCGGCCTCATCTGCTTCATCAAAGTCAACACGAGCATTCCCGCCTGGATATTCTTAAATATTGTTCCCGGAATTGGCCTGGGTCTGCTTTTCCCGTCCTTAGGGTTCGCAATTCAAGCCTCAGCCACGAGCGATACTCTCGCTATCGCCGTCGGCATGTTCAGTTTCTTCCGAGCCATGGGCCAAGCGATTGGTGTGGCTATCGGTGGCGTCGTGTTCCAGAACCGCATGTATCACAATCTGCTAAAGTACCCGTCTCTCGCGCCCAGAGCTAGTGAATACAGTCAGGATGCGGCGGGCTTGGTCCAAGTGATCAGAGAGATGCCCGCCGGTGCGGAGAAGCTGATGCTGCAAACTGCCTACACTGATAGCTTGCGTATTGTCTGGGCCGTGTGCTGTGCTGTCTGTGGGGTGGGATTGCTGACCAGTTTGCTGACCGAGAGCTATGATTTAAACCGGGCGATGGAGAGCAACCAGACTTTGCGGAATGAGAAAAATGCCGCCTCGGACGAGGAGTCTGGCTAGGGGGACTGTAAATGGGTTAGATTCTTTGATGTGCTGATGTATAATATCTAGTTAGACACTCCCAGCTCTCGGTCTACGATACAAGCTAATCAATATGCAAAGCTGCTCCCTTTGAGGCCTCAAGATCTACTTTGACTCCGGGAGATAACGCAGGCATAATAAGGCTCCTATTGTATTGCATCCTAGATTGATAGATTATTTGCCTTCAATTATTTGTTTTACCGCGCTCGAGAGCAAGGCTCTTTTGTATCACAACGCATGATAGCACAACCATATCCTGTTCTTGCCTCTGTATTCACATTACGGGCAAGGAAAAACCATGTGGACAAAAGCTTCTACCAAGGCACCACTACAGTCAAATATCTCCGACTTTCTCTCCGCGAACATGCATTCAGAGGCAGATATATTGACACAGACTGTCGATGCTCTCCCTCTCTACTTCGAAACCGATCTCTGACAGGAAATAGTATTGATACCCCCGCGTCCGACTGGATTGTGATAGATCTGTCTTCGTTGATAATGATCCGACAGAGACGATTCGCATCGTCGCCCCTCAGAATATGCTGCTTGAAGCCAGCTGTGCTATCTGAGTTAGAGAGAGTAGAGGTGAGGGACTCCAGATGATCCTGCGAAGCTGATGCCTAATTGGGATCCTATTGTTAATGCAGCAACAGCACTAGCGAGCGTGATACAGGTGACTTGTGATATGTTTGCTTTGGAGGTGATGGGGTCTTGGTAATTCACCCAGCTCACGAGCCACCAGTCTTGACCGGTGGTGAACCGCCCCGTGTGTGTGCTCAACTGTTATGGACGGATTACCCTTGTCGTCTGGGTTAACGATGTCCCCCTGGCCTCGGTTTCGATAGTCGTCACTATACTTATGAATCAAGCTGACACCATAAATTGGCCCTGGGGTATTGTTCTGGGCTGTCGCATCATATGTGGTCATTTGGGCCAGGGGAGGAGGCAGAGCTAATGGAGAGTGACAAGCCGGCTTTCAGATAGGGGAGAGCGGCTACAAGAATCTTCCAACACTGTCTGAGCTCACTGGTTATGGAATTTATCTATAGGTAATTCTACCTTTCTAACTAACTACTTCTACTTTCACCTCCCTGCCTCTACCACACCTAGGTAACTACCTTATGCTGCTGGATTGGTGATTCATAGTCTATATCAACTATCATAGTGGGGATAACATAACCAGAGTAATAACTGTTAGTAATAAGTACTATTAGAGCCTGTTAAAGGACAGCAGCTCAGCTAGGTCAACTTCTCTATACATAGGCCTATATATGCCTAGGTATTGGTCACAGACATGAACGGTGGGTTTTTGTAGAAACTCTATGTCCTGTATAGAGGACGGTCTATCTAGTGGACTAGCAGCACTTTTCCAGTCAACCTCTAGACCACATTACGGCAGTTTAGAGAGCTTCTTTTCCCTAAGATCTTTAAAGGGCTAAAATAGTGCCAGCGACTTGGTTGTCTCTAACTTTGCCTTAGGTGAAGGATATGACCCAAAGATAAGGCAAATAATAGGATGGTCGTCAATGTCTTCACCTGGACCAGATAAATCCCGCAGACAACTATGTAGACGGCCACACACATGCATCGTCCCATGTGTATCGTCCCATGTGTAGCTCGTGCTTATGCATCTGGTGTTTGAGCCAATCGTCTACTGCGGTCGCCCAGAGCATGGATTCCAACATCGAGCTCTACTGCAGACCTGGGCTCGGTCTAGGGTCAGCTCCGAGTGCCCGCCTTTCAGCTGAGCCACGTAGTCCAAGGGGGCCATCAGGTACCAGTGTGTTGTTCACCGTATACATACTTTATCACTAAGCGGGGGCCTAGAAGCTGTATGCATCTAATTTACTGTATAATTAACTAACCCCTTGTTGAGGGCGACTTGGCGTTGCTCCATTGCCCGCGACTAAACTGGTTAGAGAGTACAGTCTGTCATACCCATGGCCCACGAGATGCACGACTGAAAACAGAGCAAATCTAATGCACTCGGGTGAGAACGAAGTTGAGCCCCTGGTGATCTGCTGGCATCCATTCAGTGTCCTCCGCCTCCATCCCCCATTCCTTCAAATCCACCTCGGACGCTTCCACCTTCCAGTCGGTGCTAGTCTCACACGAAATTTCCCGCCATATCTTCAGAAAACTATCGCGGTTGTGGTAGAACATCATCCCCCATGGACGCATATACTCCCGGGCTCGGCGCCGTGACTGCTGATATCCAATCAAGACAGTTCCAAGCTTGGACAGGGCCACGATGCGCTTGCCTGCCTGTTTTTGTCCCTCCCAAGAGAAGAGATGGAGGAACTGCCCAGTGATCATGATATCTACCTGACCGTACAACTTCCGAAGACCAAGGCAGTCATCTTCGTGTAGAAAGTTGCCTGGAATAAAAGTTGCCACCAATTGATCGCGATCTCGATAGAGCTCGTATCCCAAGAGCCACAACTGCGGACTCACATCAAGCGCCCACATCCGGCTGGAAGGAACGCCGCAAGCCGCCAGGAGTCGAAGATTCTGGCCAAGGCCGCACCCAAGATCCAGTACAATGCCTCCCTGGCGCGCGAGCTCAACCACTCGCTGGAACTGGGGGAACGCGGCGATCCCCGGCAGGAGAAACATCCATTGGCCGATACAGGGATATTCACCGTATTTCCACGCTTTGTCGCGCTGCGGGAATGTGTCAGATTGAGCTTCAGCCCGCCACTAAGAAAGAACAACTCACCACTGCATGAAGATGATTCTGTAGCTCATCGCCGGGAATCTTGCTCCATCCTTCAAAGATCTGTTGCATGGACGGGCTGAGCCGGCGCCCAATGGTTTTTTTATACCAAACAGACGTGTCGATCGACATCTTCAGCTGGCTTGGGGCTTAGTTAATTGAGCCTTACCGAGAAATATCAGATTCCACAGCGATTGACTGCGGAAGGTGGGGGGTTAAATGTACCGAGATGGGGAAGAGGTGAGATACCATGTTCAGCAGGAGATTAATGGGAAAACGAGAGACTGGTTCCTTCACTATTAAGACGTGCCATTTTTGTTTTATCTATCCTCCTGCTTGGTGTTTCAGCCGGTTTTCTGTCCATGCAGGAGAATAATAACGTCCAGCTGACCATAAGTATAACCATGACAGGTTTCTTCACGAGTAAAATCTCCTCTCTGGTAGAGCTTGCATGTAGAAATGCATTCTCCTGAGCAATCATGTCCATCCAATCTGCTACGCTCAATCCACCTTCTTCCGAGCAACACACACAGCCTTCGGCATGGACAACCCAACCCCCAGCCGTGACTCCTCCGCCAATCCCCTAATCATCAAATCAATATTATGCGCGTCTTCCAATCTTCGTGCACATTTCAGGCGAGATGAAAACTCCTCCATGACCAGAATGTATTGGTCCCCATTCGCCTTCCGCAACTCCACTCGGTCCGTGTAGTTGCGTAGATGCGCATCCTCAAACCCACCATGGCGCGACATCAGATGATACGGGAGATCGAGGACCCAGTCATTGCGCCCATTGGACCGTGCAAATCGCAGAAACGCATCATGAGCGGGAGTGGCCACGTCGCTCATGGCCTGGCCCTTGACGACCTCGCTGTCGGGGTAGTTCAGGTCGTCCCACTGGATGTAGCCGCCCGGCTTGAGCATCTGGTGCGCCTGGTTGATGATCGGGAGAGGGTCGCTGTTCTGCACGACGAGGACTAGCAGGCGGAGGTGGACTATGTCGTATTTGCCGTGGAGGTCGCTGGGGACGGTCTCAAAGATGCTCAGCTGGCGGAGCGTAATGGGTGTGGGCAGCCATTCGGGAAGAGGGGCGTTTGCCAGATCGATGTCAAAACCATCCAGTCGGATTGACGTGTACCGTGTCACTGCAGGATCTCGGAGGAGGTCCAAGAGCCAGATCGCTGTGCCCGTAGCCAGATCAGCAATCCGGACCGGAGTGGAATCATCCTTGGGCAGCTGGATGGACGGATGGAGGTTGAATTGGAGGCTGTCTTTCCAGAGGTAGAATTGGTAGTTCAGTCGGGATGCCGCGGTGTAGCTTCGATCGAGCATGTAGTCGAGCTCGTTTCCGAGGTTGAACCCGGACTTGGTGATGTTGTCGATTTTGGCCATGTTGGGTTTGGTGTATAGGAATCTTGCAATGGGCTTCACTATATATGTTGGCTAACAACTCCAACATACACAATATGTGCACATTCCCTGCATCTTAATGAATAGTCTAGTCTATAATACGGCGCATTGTCCACAAAAGTATGATTATTCCAGCTGAAGTCAGCATACGTGTCACATGGACAGCATTGTGGTAATAATAGACGACAGAGATCACATTTCGTACGATTTGGCGACCCACTTGGGTCGATCTTAGGAGCGCCCGGTCTAGAAGACATTTTGGAGAGTAAAGGAAGCTAATACATTCAGTATTGACATTGTCGTCCTGCAGCTATGAAGGAAGACAAGGGTAGTGCGCTACATATAATAAGCCCTCGCGTCTTGCTCGCTAGGCTGTATAAACCTGAAGCTCACTGGCCACACACTACCATCATGACGATCAAGAACCTACGACTTGGGCTAGCCATTGGCCACGGTACAGGCCGGGAGCTTATTGCGGTCTTCAAGAAGGTCATCCAAGTGTTAGCAAGCAAGCACTCTCTGCATGTCGAGTTCATTGAATCATCCCGCATATACCATTCGTATCATACCCTCACTGTTTCTGGGGAAGAGAAGGACCTCATCAAGCACATCGCGCATGAGACCACGCAAGATGCCGAAGAGTATCGCACTTTTTGCGAGACAGCTGCAGCCAACGGGATTGCTGCAATATTCCGCACGGCAATCCACGCCCAGTCTCTCTATCTCGTTCGGGGTCAACTGAAGGCCGTCAAGATTGAACATTTTAACCTGGGCGACTCTAATGCCCTGCTCTTCGTTCGGGATGAAGCCCAGGGCTTCTACGCAGGTGCCAATGAGTATGACAATGACAACCATAGCATCACACGAAGCAGCCCCTTCAGTCGTTCCACCTTTGATCAAATCCTGGCATATGCTCTGGAACGAGCCGCAGAGGAGTGGGGTGTGGAAAATGTCCCCAAATCAGTCACGCTTGTTTACAAGTTCCACCTCTTCGACGGGGTCTTCCAAGCCTGGGCACCACATTGGAGGTCCCACTTTGGCATCGATGTCGACTTCATCCAGCCGGACACCATGAATCGGAATTTAATGGCCTGGGGCATTCAGGGCCGCCGCATCATCATTGCGGGCAATGAGTACGCCGACATCATCCAGCCTGTATTCTTGAAATGGTTCGGCAATTCCACCATTGAAACTATGTACGCGGAGAATGTGTACCTGAGCCCCGACCTGCATCGCCTCAGCGAGTACCAGACGGTGCATGGGTCTGCGGATGCCATCGCTGGCCAAGGCCTTGTCAATCCGTTTGCTACCATCCGTGCCGCGGCTGCCATTCTAGAACGGCATGGAGGATGCTCTGGCACCGGATTCCAACGCCACACGGAAAAGGCGATTGAAAGTCTCCTCATGAGTAGGCTGACCACGCCTGACCAGGGCGGCTCCTGCAGCACAGATGCGGTAGTCGAGCATTTTCTGCGCGCGATTACTGATCTTATGGCTCCCAGGACGCCTGTTGTCCACAACGATACGGCGGCGTCAGGACTAATAAGCAATGCCTGGATCGGTAAGAAGTCCGCCGTGGTAATAGTGGACTACCAGAACGACTTCATCGCAAGCACGCCCAGCCCTGCCGTGTCAGAGCTGTCCAACACCATTCCCCGGCTCATACAATGCGCCCGCAAGGAGGGACGCGAAGTCATCTTTGTGCGCTTCCTGGGAAACACCAGCTTTCAAGGACCCAGCTGGCAGCACCGGGATACATTGCTAGGAAAATCGGAGAAATGCGTCGAGGGCACCTGGGGAGCAGAGCTTGGCCCGGGCATCACCTCTGCGCCTGGCGAGCGGATCTTTGACAAGAAGGCCTTATTCGATCCTTTCATGGTTCCGGAGTTCTCCGAGTACATAGCCAAACAGGGCTTGGAGCATCTGGTGCTGGCGGGCTTGTACAGTGATGTCTGTATTGATGCCACGGCTCGGACGGCCTTCCAAAAGGGACTGTGGGTCACTGTTGTTGAGGACTGTACCGCTGCTTTACATTCAGATCAGGTCAATCATTTGAGGTTTATGGAGAAGGTGTATGGGGCACGGGTTGGGAAGGTGGCCACGTTGTTTGGGGTGAAGGATTAGCTGAGTCTTGAGAGGTGAGTACGTAGCAGTGAGGCCAGACCAGAGCGCTCGAAGTTCGAGGCGCGTAGCGCGACCCCGTAAACTAATGTTGAAGGGGTCGGTTAGGAGATTCAAGAGACTGTTTCAGATATAGCCATTATCTGATCATCAATCCTAAATTTGTAATAAGGTTTTTGCTAATCAATCCTAATCGACTAAGCATTACCAAGAACAGTAAGGTAAGTACTAAGTAGCAGTAAGAATGGTTAATACAGCCCCACTAGGGGCCTTTAATAGGAAGATATGTACGGAGTGTGCGAATGGGATACAGACTAGAGATAGTGAGTAAAATCCGCATGATAATATGAGTGATATATGATTCCTAATGAAAGCATCATGGGCTCATACTTAATAAGTGTCGCCTGGCATGATCAAGATCATCATTTAAAGGTCGAACCTATCGATGCAAACCATGGCTTCTCAAGAAGTCATTTGGGGTGATTAGGTACTAATCTACCTCTAGCTTAACTGTTGGCCTACGGTGACACAGATTGCCTAACAGTACGGTCATTGTCAGACCCACATACAGCCAATCAGCACCCAGAGTTTGTATGGAGCATGTTACATGACTGTCAATGACTTTGGACCACACCTCTTTGAACTTAGCATCGACCCTGTGGCAATGTTCCGTTTGCGGGGCTATCAGATAGCCGTCTGGGTTAGTGGTTAAAGTTTATATGGGTACATGAGAATCTAAATCGCTCCTTGACCTGGGATCACCTAGACGGATTAGCTGTTCTCCTGATGAAATACTCTATATCTCAGGTGACTACTGAGTATGCATTGAAATGGGCTCAAACTGGTGTTCTGACCGATTCCGCATCCAGTGGTAATTGTTTGACAACCAGTCCCTTCAGAAAAAGAACTGGGCAAGTAGTTAGTTCCCTTGCTGTCTGACATCCCTAAATATAATCAGAGAGAAAAGCAGGGGATGCCCAGAGATGAATGACACATATGTACTACTGAAGCTAAGCACAGAAAATTGTTCTTCAAGGCCTAGACTAATGGTCACACATGTTGCTTTACTGGTACTAGATCTCATGACATACTCAGAATTGCTAGGAGATCACTGCTGCTATTAGGAATTCTTTTCATGGCGAAGGAGTGATGCAATCCTTGACGTATAGTAGCACCAACTACGGGATCTCACTTATTTAGTTACATCTACCGAGATATTTTCTGAAGACATAAAAAGGCTGATGTATAGCTGCTTTTTAAATTGTTTAGGTGTCTCACAAACTGAAACACAAAATCTGAGATACAAACTGAGAGAGTTCTCTACCCATATTCTTTAACTTAACACTTCTTTTCAATATGGCTGGGGACTGGCAATTGAGCTCTAAGGATGCATACATTGAACCCAGAGACGGCCATACAATTCTAAAGGCTATGTGCCGGAACGAAAGGGGTCAATGGGTGTACAGTGAGCTCGACCTTGACGACCATATTGGGGATGAAGATAGTACAGTCCCCCTACCACTTGTGTCGTGACTGCCATGCACTGACCTGCTCCAGGCGACCAGGGATTATCATGGGAGAAAAGCGGCTTCACCCATGATGCAGAAGACATTCGCTTTGGCTTTGAAGGCGCAGACAATGCCGAACCAGTACTTCGTGCAACAGTCTATGGCAATACCGGGGCTAATCTAAATACTCGTGAACACATCAGGAATATCAACGGCCACCTGGAGTTCGACTTGCCCCCCCTAAAGTGATACCACAGTGTAACCCATTTGATTGTTGTTTATTTTTTTTGCAGAGTTTGAAGCCTATCTGTTGATCCTTAGTGGAAATCGCCTTGGGATGGGCTTTTTTATTACCAATATCATGGTAACGGTTTTCCCCATCCTGTAATGCAAATGCAAAGGCAACCCACTTAGAGGCATATCATAGTAATGAAATTGAACTACTATCGAAGTGGACTCTTAAAAGATTGACATAGCTGGCAAAGCTTTAAGGCCGGAAGCTCATTTCCAATGTTGGCTGTAGAAGGGATATAATCTATTGTGTGTTTAGGCTGATGAGTCGAAGGGTGATGTGGCCCCCCAATCAGCGCCGCAATGCTTAACAGGTCATTCCAAAAGATAATCACATTCCAGGTTGCACTTATCCTGAATCATTGTTCTTGCATGGTTCAGCTCTTGGAATTCATGACTTGTTTTTGAATGTTGTGAATCAGAGGAAGGTTGATTGTACTTGTTCTCATCCGAAAACTTGAGGGTTTATATAAAAGATGAACTCCAGATTGGTTGGAAATCAATCTGCTTTTATATGAAATGATTCCGTATATGAAGCTCTATTGTCTACCTTGGAAGCTTTGATTCACAACATTTCGAGTAGTGTTGCATGCAGGGGTAATCTAAGCATAGCTAATATATCTGAATGATAGAGTATGAATTTCAAAATTACACTGCAAAACATGATAGTTAGACAGACGCTAGGACAATCGGAAGTCGGCTTCGTCCCAGAGGCAGCGCAGAACATAAAACCACACTACCACCATTTCATGAGGGCAGAACGCAGTTGCCAGACATCCCTATTACGGTCCCTATGAAAGATATCTATGTCTGTAGGGGTTGCAGTCTAGGATTACAATTCTATGTAAGCTCTGAGCTTGGCTGGTTATTGCATGTATCCAACTGATAACAAATGAGTGTAAGGCATAATCTATGTAGGTGTACTAACCAGGCATATTAGAATTTTAAAGGTGATACCTAGGCCTTATAATCTGCTGCACCAGCTATTCGAACAACGCTATAACCGCCTGCAGCGTCGGCGGCATCGGATTGGCCCTGATGGAGCAATTCACGCAAAGGTACTCTACGTCGACGCCACAGCACAGTCCCAGGATGAGTGAGTTGTTCAGCCTTTGGAAATAAGATAACTGACCTTCTCAGGCGAAGAATGGCAGTCTATCCTGTTTCCTCATTCCGACACCACTCAGAGCAACACAACGCTAGCGGGGGAAGATACCAACAGCTTCTAATCAGACAGCGTGCAAATATCGGAGGGTTGACGTCAATTGACCATTGATCTCTCCACGAGTGCTGACGGCGATTCGAACCTTCGTTTGCACTTATTCGAGCATTTTGGCTAGGGCTGTATTGTCTAGTAAGCGCTCGGATACACTGCCTCCTACCTCTGAACTCCATCACGAGACCGTATGATCCTTCAGTTGGATGAAATCGTGTTGGGCAACGATCCGTGCTAGGGGCGGGCTCGGGTGAGAGAACCATAAGTAACTGCAGAGAATCGGAGCGGCATTCCAACCTTCAGTATCATTTGATCACTGCATCACTATTTTAACTATCTGCTTGAGCATAACTAGTCGTCACCGGCACTACCTGCACCCTATCTACCTAGGTGAACTGCACCCCCAGATCAATATACCAAAACCCCTCGACCGCAGTCGCCGGCGGGGTAAAGCTGGTAATGGCGCCCTCCTTAACCACCTGCTGCCCATCGGGCGCCGTTAGCCTCATCGCAACAGGCGCAGTAATGGGTCCCTTGCCCTGCGGGAGGACCCAAGAGCCATACCGCTCCTGCGGCCGACTACTGGTGTAGTTCGGATCGTGCTCGAGTGCAATCCATGGCCCGGAGCCACCAGCCTGTACCTCGATACTAATCACAGAGCCGGGGCCGTTGGTATTCACCGCGCTCAGCGCAAAATAATACGGTCCAGCCCCATCATGAAGCCAGACGTAGATGTTCCCCGGCTTGGGACAGGGGACACGCCGGTAGCGGATGGGAATCACGCCGTCGGTGAGACTGCCGTTCCCCTGGAGTCGGCCCATGGCGATATCGGAGAGGTCCATGTGATGCGATCCTTCTGGCAGGGGACAGCCGTACTTGAAGTCGATTTCGCCGCAGTGATCTGCGCCGCTTCCGCCTGGTCTTGTGAGATTTGTGCGTTGGAGATGGGAAGGGGGTCCGCTTACAGCACCATTTTGAATTTGCATCACAGGGACAGCTGTCTACTACCTCGAGGACTATGGGGTCGGTATATCCGCTCTCGCCGACGGCGTAGTCCGTCCCGTCGGGCTTGGTGCGCATGAGCTCGAAGCACTCGCCGCAGGAGAGGTAGTTGTCGGGATTACCGGATGCAGCCAGGGATGGCCAGAACTATTCACTTAGAGCTTATCGACTGGAGGCCTTGCATGTACTCACCTGAGTGTAGTAGTCTCCGTTCGGAGCAGCAAAGTTCCCGCGGAGTGTGACGTTAGCGGGGTCTTTGCAGAGGAGCGGATACGCGGTGCAGAAGGCGTCGCAGGTAGAGCCCAGCATTGGGTCTGTCCAGCTCGCTGTGACACTGTTCTTGGTGCAAAGGCCGTACAGACCGAACCCGCAGGCGCCACCGCTGGTCAGACCAAAGTGTGTTGAGCGCTGTAGTCGTCAGTATGAATTTGAGGCATGACGAGAATGCTCACGCTGTAATGCCAGTCCTCGTTGGAAGTTACGGTGCGTTGCTCCCCCCCTGTGGTTGTATCAGCCGTGTTCACGCTTCGAAGGAGGACACATACACATCGTCCCGGACTTGCACATGGAGGAATCAGGACTGCCGCAACCGCCGGCACAGCTGCTCGTGCAGGACTCGGATTCATTATTCGAGAGACAGTAGTATGGGCAGCAAACGTTATCAACGAGAGCCCACGATCCACATGAGCTGGTATTGGCTGGGGGATAAGGGTTCTGTGTTGCTGTAGGACTGGGAAAGACAGTAGTCGTTGTATAGCCTGATGTGTTGGCAGAAGACGAACCAGGGCTAGAGGGAGAGGTCACTGTGGTGGTTGAAGTCTACTCTGCGTTATGACCAGTACGAACATCTCGGTGGTGATAACACTCACAGCTGTTGCTGGTGTGCACTGGTAGTAGTACGAATTGATCTCGGCGCAGGTATTCCCACCCTGACAGCAGGTAGACCCGGTATAAGAAATACCACCACATTGACCCCTGACTCTTAGTAAAATGCAGGCTCTGACATGAGGAAGACTCACCAAGCCGAGACGCAGCTGCTCTGGGCGGCAGCCACCGCAAGCCAGGCAAGAAATATACCAAGGAGAAGCATCATTCCGTCGAAGCTTGATCTACCAGGTGGACGTCATCTGGAAGAAATCCGTCCAACATTTATACCCTACTTCACCATCCTCATTAAGCACGGAGGTGCATATTTTCCCCGCAAATTGCATATCTGCAGCATTCAGCCTAGTAAGACAAGCTAAGCCGAGACGACAAAACGGCAGACTTTAATCTATTTAAACCTTGCATAAAGGTCAGGATCCAAGCGATCTCTCCCGATTAGATACAGCCAAATTACCTTATTTAGCCTGATTTACGCAGTGAGGTATTTGCGTCAATCAAGCTCGAGGAATTAAGGGATCGGACCGCGATTCCGTCTCAGGCTGCCACATGACAGATTACGGGAAAGAGGGGCCTCTCGACCCTCTCGACGATGCTGGGCCAACATAACTTGTCTGAGTGCTTACGGAAGAGAATGGAGGTACCCCTTCTGGTTGCTATGATAGTAATTGAAGCTCCTGAGGGTGGAGGATATGTGAGCGGAAAAGAGTTCCATGCAAATGCAAGGGATTATCATTCCGAGGTATCATATGGTTATCCACAGTATTGGCCGCGGGTTAGGCTATGTCGAGCTTAGGCGAGATGGCATCGGCTACATTGATCAGGCAATAGTTGTATCTACGGAGTTGGACAGGAAAAGACGGCGAAAGTTATGATTGTTTCCACGATTGTAAGTTGCATAAGCCCTTCCAACGATATATCGATCGTTCATGTCAGACAACCAAGTCAACCAAGCAAGCTAATGAACAATTAATCAAGTCTCGAAGCGCGCATACCAGCAAACTTGGAAGCAGAACGCGTTCAAATAAACAAAGTATCTTCACCGCACTGTAACCAGCAGATCAGACCGAGCCATACCAAATCAATCACGCAGTCTCACCTCGTAGTTGATCTGCATGAGGTGGGAGGTAATAATCCGCGTATCCCGGAGGATATGCAGACTCTTCTTCTGCTGAGCCAACCACGTCATGCATTGAAACGATCCATCACGCTTCATCTTGTAAAACTCGACCTCACGACCGACGACGATCGCACCGTGGATTGTCATCCCACGCCCCCGTGCAATCTCACAATGAGACGACTTCATCATCTCCTCCTTCAACTTGTTCTGCATCTCTGCCAGGTGCCATTCTTCCTTCGTCTCAGCCTGGCAGAAGACGTGAAGGAAACTGAGACGGTCGAACGGGCCGTATTCGCGGCCGACGGCGAGCGCGATGTGTGAGCTCTCGGATTCCTGGTGATTGCCTAGAGCGTACTTCACCGCGGTCTCGTCAGGTAGATTGGGCAGGTTGGGGAGGGAGCCATGGAGAGGGAAGGGGAAATACCTCTGTAGGAGGTGCGTCCACAGGACATATAGCTCTTCGCGCGAGGGAGACTCGGGTAGAAGTGCGAGTTTCTGGCGCAATTCAAGCGGGAGATGCTGGATATGAGTTAGCATTCTTTCTTGCAAAGGGGCAGGATATTGACGAGCCATTGTAAATCTCGCGGCAAATGGATAACAAGGGATTTACAGCGGTGGTTTGCAAGTGGGGTTGGAAAAGAAGAGTCGTCGAGGAGAGGTGGTTGATGATGAGAAGACGGACTTCATGGTGCTGTTCAGATATTTATATTTGAGTCAGTTAGAGCCTATTGAGACAGAAGCAGAATGTTTCAAACACTACGGAGGGTAGATGATGGTGTCTCGAATATGTCTTGATTGCTAACAAAGAGGACAATGCAACTGACTGATACAATTCTTTGACATCAAAGATATGTCTACAGACGGACGAGACAACTAAACAAAGGCATTGTTCTCTGCGATGAACGACAATTCCATTCATTCTGTCATGTCTCAAAGAGTAGACAACAAGTTACTGAGGAACAGACAGATTCTGATGCAACTCCTTTCGCTGGACCGCCCCGAAACGAAGATTGCCGACGTCGAATATCTACCACCGTTAGCAAGATTCCTTCAAGAACGAACAGACAAAGACGTACTGCGTAAATTCCCTTGAGGAATGTGTCTCCAAGGATATCCATTGTCATGCTGCCTCTGCTCTGGATACCTCCGTAGACATACCCCGACGTGGCCTCGGCGAAGCCCAGATGCTCCCTTTGCACGACGAATTGTTTGTCTCCCACAGCAAACGAGACGACAGGAAGTTTGTCTGCTGTCGTGTTGGACGGGAAAATATACCCCTGAATTTCGTCGTCGTAATGCGCCCCAGGAATAGCATCATAAATTGCCTGACACGTCTCATCATCAACCAGCGCCAACGTCGTCCCCGTATCAGCAATGGCCTTGTTGCCCGGCCGCGCAATCGCCTTGCCATTCACGGTCGCCGAGGCAGAGTCAAACAGCCAAAATCCCTGGCTGTTGTCGATGGGAGTGTAGTATACTTCCTCGCCCGACGCCGTCACGATATCCTGATCGATGAACCCAAACGTGTAGAACGGCTCGCCCTTGTCCGGCTCGTTCGCGCCTTTCCAGGACCCCAACTTCGCAGTGAACAGTTCGACAGATTTCGGTATATCCTCTTGAGCGATCATATTCTCGACAGGAGTGCGGACAGCCTGCGGCTTGACCGTGTTGATGTTGCTAAACGCCAGTCCAAGCAGACCATCGCAAGTTCCCTGCTCGAACTGCGCGGAGAGAGTATCAGCCAGTTCGATCGCTTGATTCTCGACCTTCAAGCCGCCAAGCGAGATTGTATCAGTGCCGACCGTACCGGAGGCGAAGGAGCCATCATCGCGGGAGATCTTCCATGTCGAGCCGGACTGTTCTTTGAAAGTGCTCGACTTGCTTGGGTCGAAGATTGTGCCGGTCTTGCGCTGAGAGATGGTCGCCGAGGGGAGGTTGGTGGACCAGACCTATTCCTTAGTGTCCTGCATGGTATCAACGAGATACGTAGTGTCTCACCCATAAGTCCGCCGAGCCCGTGTCAAAATCCAGATTAACCGTCTGCGCTGGAGTGCCGATACTCACTGGCGCCAGGTACATGGTATCATTCTGGACATCGTCGGCGCCGACGTCGCTTGTCTCGTCTGTATCCGCGATTCGCTTGCGCAGAACGTGCTGAATGCGAGCTCTGCCACCAACAGGCAGGTTTGTATACTGCCGGCCTGTCTGGTGAAGAGAACTGCTGAGAAAGTATCGCCCACCCTTTGTTGGGGCGAACCGGTACTTGCGCATGAGGTGGACATAGGACTTGGTCCCCGACTTGCGGTAGTGGGGGTTGGGGAGGAGCTTGATCTTGGTGGCCATTGTGATTGTTGTTGTAGTGTGGAGATAGTTAATTGCAGACTGATGACCAAGATGCAGCGGTTTAAATGTCTTGCTGGTCTCATCTACCCCTCACCCAGCGGAACGTGATGCTGTGGCGGTTTTTTTTAGCGTGTTGGAGAATCTGCAGGATGACATGGTTAGCCCACTTATGTGTTATTGAGTGATCTGCTTAAGTGAGGTACAGTGCATGTGTGGCCAAGGACAGCTAAGCTATTTCTTATTGTTTATCTGGACTCACTGACATTGGTGTCATTCATATCCAATAGAGTCATTTCTTGACCTGTTTATTCACAATCCTCCCCCCCTCCATCTCGACCTGCCATTGCCTTTTCTGGCCATCTACAGCCTCCAGGGTCACCCTCCCCTCTCCTGCCAGACAACAGACTAACTCCTTCACGAATGATTGCTCCTCCTCCTCCAGCATTCTGACGTCCGGCCTCCATCTTCCCTCTTCGTACTCCTCCTTCCAAGCATTCAGCCTACCCTTTCGCCACTGCTCCGAGTATCTCGCCATCTCATACAGCCCATTCCACTGCTCCAAGTTTGGCTGCGTTTTCGGCGTAAATCCATAACTGTATATTTCCGTAAAATCCCACTCCCACGGCTGCTCAATATACTCCCCAGTGGCAGTCGAGCTACCATCCAACTCGCATGCTCGCTTCCCTCCCGCATCTCTTAGAATGCGTATCACCACAGGAAAACCCCGGTAGGCCTCCGCAGCTCGAGCGGGCGGACCCTGCGCTTCATCATACACGATGTTCTGCTCAAGAGCTTGGTTCCGACTAGCGCCGGGCTTGTGGTCCGCCAGTCGGCGCATGTGTGCGCGGCGGCTGATTTCGGCCCAGTGGAGGGCTTGATCGAGGACTGTCCATGCTTGGCGTTTACTGTCCTCGAGTTCGTTGATGCGAGTGGATAGGCCCAGGGAGAGGAGAAGTGTTAGGGAGAGCGGTTTTCCCCGTTCTGCAGCGGCGAAAAGGGTATGGTAGCTGTTGGCATTCGGGAGATAATGTTTTGTATAGGCTTGCTGGATGTCAGGGTTGAGATGATGGAGGAATGTGCGGATCAGGTCGTGCGAGGCCTGGTCGGTAAGTGCGGTGTTGTTGACGATCGAGAAGAAGATGTCCCTTCCCCGGCCGTTGAGAACCAGCGTGTCGGCTCCCTTGTTCAGGAGGAAGAGGCCTCGTCGTGCCGGGTCGAGATTTGTCTCGAGGGCGATGGTCAATGGAGTCGCTCCGCGGCGGGTCTTTGCATTGATATCTGCTGGAGGGGAGTGGGCGAGGAAAATCTCGCACGCGGCTTCAAATTCCTCCTCGGGGTGGTAGATGGTGGCTAACGAATGTAGTGGAGTATCCTTCTCAAACATGTTTGGGATGTCAATATCTGGCGTGGCGTTGACGATTTTCTTCATCGTCGGCAGGTAGGAATCGGGATAAGCTAGACGGGGTCCAACTATGGATGCCCACGAATGTAGAACCGTATCTCCAGCTGACAGGACGGATTCACTTAAGTCTGCCCCTGCGCCTAACAGTGCACAGATTACCCCTCCGTCCCAGACGCCTAGATCGGCAGCCGCCGCGACAGGAGTCAGTGGTGGATATCCCTTGTCTTTGGCATTGAGGTCCGCTCCTGCGTCCACGAGTATCTTGACTAACTCCGTCATTTTAGTCAGATGTTGCTCCCAGCTGCCGTGACGGATCCAGTAGTGCCAGTGGTGAGCAAGATAGCCATGTCGCTCGGGAAAGTACTTGGTGATTCCGTGCAGCGTGTTGCGCCCCATGGAGTCGACCTGGCTGACATCGGCACCATGGGATATCAGGTACCTGGCAAGAGAGGGTTCACCAAAGTACGCGGTCAAGAAAAGAGGAGTGGTGGATGGATCCGAGGCATGATAGCTTGCGTTTATATTGGCACCCAGCGAAATCAGGGCTTCGACCACTGTCATGTTGCGGAAGAAACAAGCCCAGTGCAGAGGTGTACCGTGGGGAAGCTCAAATGGACTGCCGCTGTTAGACCATTCTCGAGAGGGGACGGAGAACATACTAGTGAAGGATCTGGATCTTCTCAGGGAATCCACCACTGTTCTCCTTTACAACAGGCTCAATGGTTGCGTTGATGTTCGCGCCTCCCTCGACCATTCTTCTCGCGATTCCAGCGATAGAAGAGTCAGGAATCATAAACAGCCAGTGCATCGGACTCACCTTTTCCTGCCGAGTCACAGTCGAAGCATCGGCCCCCCGGTCGAGCAATAATTCAACCATTTTCGCATGGCCAGCTTGGAATGCCTTGTACAGTGGCGTTTCTCCCTTTTCATTCTCCACATTGACGGGCAGCTGTCCGTCGTCTAGTAATCCTCGAACGGCATCAATAGCTCCCAATGCAGCCGCAGCGTGTAGGATCGTGTTTCCTTTCCGATCAACAACACTTCCATTCTCCGTCTTCCACCTCAGCGCTTCGTTCCTGTCCCTCGCAGCCTCGACAACATCCTTCTTCGTGAGAAATGGATCCGAACAGAACCCTCCCTTGGCCCTGAACCGTTCACGTGCTTCCTGGATCTTTCCATTCGAGTAACTGGGACCTGCAAAGAAATACCCCTCGGAAACAGCCTGCAACATCCATTCCTCCAACACATCCTCCGCAAACGCCGGCTTTTGGCCATGCGCCTCCATGATCTGCGCATATACCCCCCTTGCAGGCGAGTATCCCGCCCTGGCTGCCTCAGTTAGATACGTCAGCAACCGGTCGAGATACGACGGCTTCGCGCCGGTAACCGTCTGTGCCAGCCCAAAGAGCACGTCACCGGGGAATGGTGGTGCGGTTCCCTCTTTCATCAGGGCGTATTGCTCTTCCAGCTCTGTCCGAACGGTTTCATCAAGTCGGTACCAGAACAAGGGACCTTTGTTGTAAATTGGGTCAATGATGCCGACGTGCGTGTTTGTAGGTGTCAATTGGATGGAGGAGAGCCTAATCGTCAGCTTTCCTGCTAATACAGTGGAGCACATAACCTACCAAGCTGCGTATGTAGGGCTGTCAGTTTTGATCAAACTCGGACTGGGAAGTGGCCGTTTCCGTGGATCTTCCGACAGAAGCTTTGCTATCGCTTTCCGCAATTCCGTGCGTATGTTCGACGGAATGTCCTCCTGACCATAGAGCAATTCAAAAACCTGATCAGGAACATTCTCCGGATCCTCATCCAGAACAGGGGCCTCCCCGTTCCCCGTAAAGACAGACAGCAGCACCAGCCCAAAGCTATACGCATCGAACCTAAACATCAACTCCGAGGAAAACCCCCCGAACCTCCCGAGATCCTCATTCACCACCTCTGGCGCCAACCAGGCCTGCGTGCCCCGGTAATCACTCAACGTGAACTTGGCATCCGGCGCCTCCAAATCAACACAGACCCCAAAATCACTCAACTTCGCCCGGAAGGGCACCCGCTCGCTCGGACCCGCAAACACAAGCACATTATCCGGCTTCACGTCCCCATGCACAATATTCAGATTATGCAGCGCCTCCAATCCATTCGCAACGTCCAGCGAGAGCTGATACCGCACCTCCACGGCGCGCTTCTCCGCGCCCAGAAAATCGGATAAAGGCATCATCGCAGCCTCCATGAACAGCACCGGCACCGCCATATCCGCAAAGGGGAAGTCGAATCCCCACGCCAGCAGACTGGTGATGTTGGGGTGCGCGCGCAGCATGGGATTACACAGGGATAAAACCTCCAGCCCCAGTGTGCGCAGCTGCAGACGGTAATCCATGCTCGCGGCGAAGCGCTGCTCGGCTTTACTGGAGAGCGGGACATTGACGCGCTTGATGACCTGGCCTTCGTAGATGGGGTCGGTGAAAACGGTGAACTGGGCGCCAGCGCCGATTTTAGTACCTCTTGTGGAGAGACTGAAGGCTTTTAGGATGCGGGGGCCGTGGATTCCCGTTTGGGCGAGGAGGGCGGTGAATTGCGAGAGGGTGCTGAGGACGGGCGAGGAGCCGTTGCGGGTGGCTGTTATTGCAGATTCTAATGGGTCGATCCATGAGGATGAGTCTGAGCTAGAAGAGAGGTTGAGGCTGCTGAGGTCGAGTTCGTCGATGTCTGTGTTGTTGGACCATGCTTGGAGCGAGGGAGAGAGATCGCTGCTGTTGATGGCGTAGTAACTGTCTTCCTCTAGGGAATTGAGGATTTCGTCGTAGGAAGATAGGTCAGCCATTTTCAAATCATCAAGTGTGATGTAAGTTGGCGACTATGCCTTCTGCGGGGTGTCGTCTATAAATACCGGAATATCGGTTAGCATCATCCCACTTGGCGCCGTTAGTGCTGACGGTCAGCCTCACGAGTCACCAACTTAACCCCTCTCGACTTCGTCTGGCATTCTCCTCTTGCTCATCAGTCGTCAATGAACAGGCACAATGGACTTCTACGGTACGGCAGTGACCGCAATCACCCAAGTCTACCAAGTAACCATCTTCATCAAAGGCGTCGTCTCCGACATCAAAGCGTTTGACGACGACCGGGCCGAGATCCAGCTGAAGCTCAATCTCCAACTCACGACCTTGCTCTTCTTCAAACGCATCTGCTTTCATCCCGAGCATGGCCTCCTACTCCCGGGAAAGCTGGACCCTTTCATCGCCGACACTGTCGAAGGGCTCCTGGTGCAGATGCGCAAGACCCTCGCCGAGTACGAGCTCGTGGCGGCAAAGTACGGTCTCATCGATGACGAACTTGCCATCGAGCCCGATAAGCCCGCCAAGACGCAGGAGTCGCTGCTGGAGCGCGCAAAGAGCAAGGCCCGATCGCTCAAACTCAAGGGATACGACTGGTCGCTCTTTGACAAGAAGAGGCTGAACCGCATTCTGGACGCGTATACGAAGTGGTCCGAGGACCTGCGCAATATCATGCTGCACATGTCGCAGGATACGTTGGCCAGGATGGCAGAAGGGGACCACCAGGGATTGCGCAGCAGTGGTCTGGAGCCGGTGATGAAGCGCCGGACGCTGGCCGCGGCCAAAGCCCCCGCCGACTATCGGAGTTTAACTGGGACACTCGCAGAAGAAGGCAAGACGATGGGCGGCTTCCGCCTGGGGAAGTGGTCGGGGTCGGGATCCGAGGCAATGACGGTGATTGTCGAGTACCACGAGTACGAGAGCAAGCTTAAACGCGACGACCTCGAACCGGACGAGATCGAAGAACTCAAGGAACCGATCCGCAATCTCGCCTGGCTCCTCCAGAACACAACCTTCAGCGGCAAGGCATCCAACTCACTCGACCAGCCAAAGATCTACGCCCTCGAATGTCTCGGCTTCATCGACCAACCCACCGAAGAGCGCACCGTCTTTCTTTACAAACTTCCCCCCTCCGAACCTACCACAGACACGACCCTCACAACCCTGCACGCCTTCATCAACGCCATCGACAGCCAAACCAAACGCCCCCTGAAGAAGCCCTCCCTCAACGACCGCTTCAGCATGGCACACAGCCTCGCCCTGACCGTCTCCAACCTCCACGCCTCAGCCTGGCTCCACAAAAACATCTGGAGCAGAGGCATCCTCCTCTTCCTCGAGACACCCACGGGGACCAGCGCAGCAGGCCTCTACGCGCATCGCCTTAACCCTTCCCCAAAGGACAACACCCGAATCGTCTCGTACCTCAGCGACTGGGGCTACGCGCGCTCCGTCCAGCAAGGCACAGAAATGCGCTCCGACTTCGAGGTCGAGCCAAACCTCTACCGGCATCCGGACCGGCAGGGGCGGCCGTCGCATCAGTTTAACCGCGAGCATGATATCTATGCGCTTGGGGTGGTACTGCTTGAGATCGGGCTGTGGGTGACGATGTCACGGCTGATGGAGGGGAAGATCCGGGAGGCGGAGACGAGCGGGCGCTTGCCGAGGTCGAAGAAAGTGCTTGAGGATCTGATTGCACTGGCGCAGCAGGGGTTGCCGAAGGAGATGGGGGTGGGGTATACAAAGGCTGTGTTGGCATGTCTGAAGGGGGAGTTTAGGGGGAGGGAGGGGCCGGCGTTGGCGGTGGATTTTCAGGAGAAGGTTGTGGATGTTCTTGCGGGGGGGATTGAACTGTAAATACAGATACTGCATACGGTTATGCAATTATCTATTGAGATTCAGAAAGTCTAGTACATGTTGGTTGGTTTAGAAAGCAAGTGCGATAGCCAGTGCAAAGAAAACGGTAAAAAAGAACGAGGGCAGATTGGTCACAGCAGCACCGGTGAACACGGCCGACGCACTACCCGAGCTGGATGCAGCAGCAGCCGAGGAAGAAGAAGAGGACGAGCTAACAACCCTACTGCTCGAGGTCTGCACAGAGGCCGGGTAAGTACTCGCCGTAGCAATCAATGCTCGAGAAGAGGTAGGGGTGGAAGTCGAGGAGGACGGAGCGGACACACTAACCGAGTTCGAGCTATGGATGCCACTACCGGTAGTCGAATTCGAGGCCACAATACTGGTATACGAGCCGGTCTTGTCGGTGTAGTTGTATGAGGCTGCAGGGTTGTAGTTGATAATGTTGACCGATTTCACATACATCGTGAAAGGGACATCGTCGTAATCCGTCTCTCCACCGGCCCACTCGATCGTCCCCTCGCTGTTAGACGAATCCCCTCCGGCCCAGATGCCCAGCTTCACGACCATTGGTGTTTGCGGGTAGTTCTTCCCATCGACAGCATCGGCATACTCGAGTGTGCGCACGGCGGTCCCGTCAATGTACCAGGTGATGGCCGCAGCGGTCCAGACAACTTTGTACGTGTGGAATTCGTCCTGGGGGGTGCTGACGGTCTCCCAGATGGCGCGGTCGTAGGTGGTCGTGTTGCCTTTGCCAAAGTAGTTGGTTTCGATCTGAGTAGTGTCGGTTCCAGTGCATTCCTATCGTCATCAGTATCGTATCTTTCGGTGTTGTTATAGAGAACAGGACTCACCCAGTCGATTTCGTCCAGATCATCCGATTCCATGACGATGGAGCTGACGATACCGGTACCATTCGCTGCTCTCATGACGACCTCGACCTCGCCGAAGAAGATGTAAAAGTTGGTCTCAAGCGTAGGCGCATCGTACCGCTTGTTGATGGTGAATTCGGCTCCGTTGCTGCCGTAGGTGACATTGCCTGAGATGGCAGTCCATACATCGGAGCTGCCCTGGGTGAAATCGGTGGATAGGCTCCATGTCTTCAGGCCTGTGTCGGGGTCACAAGTTGCTACTCTTGTTAGTCCAGTGAGGGTTTTACTACCAAGAGCTGGCTTACTGTTGGTAGGATTGCAGCTGGTATAGGTCTGCGCGGCACCGAGGGAGATAAAGGCCGCAACGGCCAGCAATGGCAGCTTCATGTTACTGTATGGCTGTTGACAGCAGAAGTGACCATAAACGATTGTATGAGTTAAGGGATGAAAGAAACCAAGGATAACTGGTTTATCCTAGAAGATTGAGGGAGCAGCCGTTAATGTAGGGCAGCGGCCAGCCACATGACGAATCCAGCGTTAACCGCAAGGTGGAACGGACCATCGTTCGTCTGGCATGACACGCACTCTGGTCGGACATAAATTCGAATTCTAACCTATTCTTCTCAGTAGTGCTGTGTAGAATCATGGAGGACATCAATTTGGAAGGTTACTGGTTCAGACGCGTGGCAGGTGGAGAACAGTCCATGGACGGGGCAACGGGATCGAATAAAGCTTCGTCGTGATTGAATCGGATTCGGGCCGCTTCCAGGTAGATTGATAATTTATACTCAATTGAACTTGAACATCACCAAGAAGACACTGCCTGGTACTCTATACAGAGTTGGTGGTTGGCACTTGCTTGTCTAGGTCCTCTAAATACACGTGTTTCAATGTCAAACTGCTTGAATATGAACCTTCCTCAGGCCCAGTAATTGACCGATAGAAATAAGTACTCCATATCGGACTCAACCTCAACTTCCCAGACGGCCGTCCAACTGCTAATTAGTCTGCGCTAATAGTACAAATGGCGAGCAAAACTACATAGAACACACCAGAGTCAAATGTATACTATAGCCCCCTCCACAAGTCACAAAGCCAAGCTTTCGGCATAATTCTTATCGGCTCTAGACGGCGAAGTGGCTGAATTGAGCCTTACTGTGGAGCTACGTAAATCCAAACTTCTGCGAACGATTGCGCGGCATCTGTTGTCCATCGGGGTGGATGCGTAGTCGGCCGCGTCACTGCTTTGATTTCCTTTCCAACTTCTGAATAGCATCCTGGGACATTATGAGACAACCCTCAATATTCGATAAGGAAGAAAGGAAGAAAGAAAGGATATAACTAGGACTCGTCCATGACAGTGGTGTTTTGGCTCCACAGAATGATCTCATACGTACCCGTCATTGCAAATGAAGATTATGAATAGGGTCCAAATAGAATAGTTTTTACCAATGTACCATAGCTTAGCAAAGGATCAGACGCACCACCAGTACTGGACGCGGACGATCTAGCAGAGACAGGCTTAGGAGGTAATAGTCATCTATTACTGCTCCAGACTGTCTTCCATGAGAAGCCTCAATAGATCCTCAGAAGTCTGCAACATGCACCGGAAACAAACTGCGACAGGGAATTAAGGCCTTGTAAACTTCACTAATCACCCTTACAGTAAATGTTAGATAGTTTACTGTCCCGCATTAAAGAATCTAATTAATTGAACTATGAACGTCTCAGGCAATATTATGGGAGTGGTATCTTCTCAATGAAATGTTTACCGTTGTTGTTGTACCTATAGACCACCAAGTCTATAGGGTGGTGTGTGTCCAGCAGCTGTTACTTAACGCATTTTCCGCGACTGCTGGTAAGGCAAAGTTAACCGCTTGACCTCGGGCCCAATATTCCCGGATTTGTGTAATGATTCGCTTGACAAGGTGTGTGGGGTAGTGGGAGTGCTCTATCCTCTAGCCGTGGTCTCAAGTCGTGCCCATATGACGTCCAAGATATTGTGGAAGATTTCGTCCGATCGGTATAGGAACACGAGTTGCAGCGGTGTTTCTGCCAGACTGAAGGTGTACACGTCTGAAGCATCCGATGTAGTGAAATCCAGTGTACAAAATTTGGCACATACTGTGAGGCAGATCATCCATCAGACCGGTCAAATCCTCACATGCGCCTGGAGCTCTATCGGCCATGAGAGCTCCATGGACCTCTCTGAAACTCATTTCGCAGGTCATGCAATATAGGGCGTTCATAGCGTCTCAGTGGGTTGGAAATGGTTGACTCGTGGACGGGAATGAAGCAGCTCGGTCTATTGGTCTTCGGACCCTACATGTCAACTAATTGGCCTGGTGTTGCAACCAGATCAATCCGTTCTTGGAATGGCCCACGCAGTCCAAAAACCAGCACCTCCTGTCGAAGCATATCTCCCAAACACGAAAGCGTCTGTGAGCTTGCGTAAATTCTTGGGAGCTCAGGCACACTAAAGGCACCCTGGAGAACAAAGTCCGAGATAATACTGCAGGCAAGAAAGTCGAAATGAAATGGTGTCAAAGACCCTCTTATACATGACTGAAGCCCCAGACAGAGGAATTGGGTTGCCAGAGCAATCAGGGTCAGGATCTGATTGATAGGCAACTGATCCTGCTCTTGTTCAATCAAAATTCCCATTCCAATGTCGTTGAATACCCATTTGAGAGCTTCCATTATCTGTGACCGGCTGTCTTGTCGAAGGTTCAGTTCAGCGGAAATGCTAGTACCTAGAAGCCACTAACTGCAAGGTGCAGGCATGATTGCAGCGGCAACCGAAAATGCGAGTGAGCTAGTAAAGAATATTCATTAACAATCCTGATTTCCTGGGGCGAATTTGACTAAGCTTTCAGCTCTGGGAACCTTACTGTAATATTCTCTCAGTCAATCTGTAGGCTGTGATGAGGTCCTTGATAGTGTCCGACTTAATTGCAGCCATCGCAATGTACTTATCGTCTGCTGAGCTGCCATTCCATGCCGGTATGGAATATTGATATGACCACCTTCATCGATATGTGACTGGAGACTCTTCAGTGCTCGCTCACTGTATTCCATTGATACTGAAAGAAAATTGATGGTGGCGCGTTTCCTTGTGTCGTTGTCTGAGATGGTGACATGGTGCCGAAACTGTGATATAAATTCTTCTTTCCTTTCTGCTTGTTGGACGGCGTGGGTGTCGATTGGTCTTCATTCTCATTGCTTGCAGACTCTCGGATATGAGGGAGCATGCCTGCCAATCCTAATGCATAGTCCAAATGTTTGATATTCTCAATCGTACTGCTGACTAGTTCCAAGCCATCTCCAAGCTGGTTCACGGCGGTGCAGACATAAATCCAAGGGTAATCGACGACATGATTCGTGAGAAGGAAGCGGACCTCTGGAACCGACCGAATAAAGCTATTGATGTCTAGTGCTTCTGTGGCATACATCCTGTGTAGAAGACCCTGGGAGACTTTCCAAACGCTCCCGTCAAAGCTCGAGGGACAGAAAAGCTTGTGAGAGTGAACGGCCGACGGAATCTGCTTTTGGTGAAATCCCTTGAATCCAGTAGAATCTCCATCGTGGTACAATGTATGTAGAGGCTACCCTCGTAGGCTGTGTTGGCCACATTTCTTCTGCTCGTTACAAATTCTCAAAGTTTCGTCAGTTCATCATCTGAGAAATATGTCCGACATGTTTACGACAATGAGACATTGAAAGATTACTACAGATTTAGTACGCGATGCGGGTCTCCGGTGCTGAGGCAGGCCCTCTATCCGGATAATGATAATGTGTGATACTCATGCTGATTAGGAAGATTCTATCTCCTCTAGCGTTAGGGCAAATAGTACTACTAGTCATGTATCTAGCCCTAGTTCTGGCTAGTATACAGGACGGTAGGTTGATAGACAGTCCGTCCCGTCGCCTTGTCTCTCCACTCATCGTGACTCATAGTCGATGGGGACAATCGATTTTAGAACAGATGACGCCCCTTTTGTGCTTTCGAGGTTTCCATAACCCCGGAATCTGATTTATAATGGATCATCTCAAACAAGTCTTCGCCCAATGCCACCAGGAAGGCCGTCCAGCGCTGGTCACGTACGTGACAGCCGGATTCCCCACGGCGAAGGAAACCCCCGACATCATGCTGGGCATGCAGGCCGGAGGAGCAGGTGAGTTATTTGATTCACAGTGTTGAACTGACACTGAGATAAAATGCATAGATATCATTGAACTGGGTCTCCCCTTTACCGATCCCATCGCAGACGGTCCGACCATCCAAAGGTCGAATTTGAAGGCCCTCGAAAATGGCGTCACAGTCACCTCGATGTTGGAGATGGTTAGGACTGCGCGGAGAAAAGGGTTAAAGGCTCCGGTGCTGTTTATGGGTTACTACAATCCTATTCTGCAGTATGGAGAGTCGAAGCTTTTGGCAGATTGCGTCGACGCCGGGGTCAATGGTTTCATTATTGTCGATTTGCCCCCGGAAGAAGCGGTTCGATTTCGCAACGGCTGCATGAAGACGGGGTATGATTACAAACCTTTTGGTCAGACTCAATTGACAAATGAACAGACTCTCATACGTCCCTTTGATCGCACCTTCCACCACCGACGACCGCATGAAGGTCCTGTGCAACATGGCCGATTCCTTTATTTATCTTGTCTCCCGGATGGGCGTCACCGGCGCCACTGGGATCCTCAACGCAGACCTTCCCGCCCTCATTCGGCGCGTCAAGGAGTTGTCTGGCAACATCCCCGTGGCTGTCGGGTTTGGAATCAGCACACGCGAGCATTTCCTCAGCGTGACCTCCGTCGCCGACGGCGCCGTCATCGGCAGCCAGGTGATTACAATCCTCGATAACGCCCCTGCCGGACAGGCCGCCCAGGCGGTCGAGGACTATTGCTCGCAGATTACACACAGAAAGGTTACCAGTGCGCCTGGTGCGGCAATGGAGACGAACGCGGTCGTCCAGCCTGTTGTCGATGGAGAGGCGGCTGTGACCGACGGCTCAGGGCGGTTCGGTGTCTTCGGCGGCCAATACGCCCCAGAAGCCTTGACCACCTGTCTGGCCGAACTCCAAGCCGGTTTCGAGGCCGCTAGGAACGATCCGACCTTCTGGGAGGAGTATCAATCGTACTATCCGTACATGGGTCGTCCCTCCAGCCTACACCTGGCTCCGTGCAGACCGTGATCGATGAGTTGCCCAAGATAGGGCCTCAGATTGGATGGGACTTGCGTTTTTAAAGGGTAGAAGCATGTTGCGTATGCTTTAGAGATAGTGGGACAGATCATTTGATAGATTGATTGAAAAGTATGCAACAGCAATGAAAAAACAGCGTCCATGAGAGTAGACCAGCAGAATCAGAGGCGAATAGAAGGACAACTGTCATAATATGGCCTCAGGCAACCATAAGGACAGCGCTGGAGCTCACCCAGCCGCTAGTCCGTATCGGGTGATCACGTGCTTCACTCCATGCCAGGCAGCCAGGCAGCCAGGCAGCCAGGCATCAATGGGCAGCAACCCGGGGAATGATTGAGAACTGGAAGTATGCAAGTGAATGATTAATGACAATGTTCTCATACACATAGCACAACATGAGTGAGATCTGGTCTGTTTGCAATGTATTATGCAATTACCCTTTTGAGACTAGCGGTGTCCCCAGTCTCGACTCTCGACCCATAACTATAAGACAGGTGGAATGAGGTAATGATGATTGAAGACAACACCCCTGCATTGACTGGTTCAATGAGTGAAAAATGCCTCCATGTGATGTGTCGACTCGTCTCCTCATTGACCAGTTCTATGGCGTCAGGGAGCAACCTTCAGCAAGCTCAATGAGGCATGGTCAGATGCTGTCATAGTGAGGTTTACATCCTGGTCAAGCAACAAGGCAATCGGCATCGTAACTAACTTTCTTGTTTCACGATCTATGGGCCCAGGCCCGCGGATCTTTCATCAGTCATCATCAGTGACACCTCGGAGGCTGAGGTAAATGCAAGGAAGCTGGATTCTAACAGATTAAGCATCTCAGCAATTCCCTGCCATCTCAATAGTACCTCCTTAATGGCTGCTATCGGACATCCCAACACAACGGGGCCCACAGATGATGTCGACTGACCTCATTCCAGTATCCTGAAAGAAGTCACTCGAAGTGCATCAGTGGATACAACGGGTCGATCATCGTCTCCCCACGGGAAATACCGACTGCATCACTGATCATCTGTAGTCAGCTCGCTCTCTCAAGCATAAATACCTGCCTTTCCCTCGCCCTGATCCAACCAAATCATCAGATCAAATCACCAGAACAATCAAGCATCTATTGAACTATCTCCCAAATCAATCCACTACTTCAATCACTTCAACAACTACTATCAAAATGTCCTCTAACCAGAACCCCGGAAACTTCGCCAACCGCCCCCACGAGGAGGTCGAGAACATTGCTCGCAAGGGAGGCCAGTCCAGCCACCAGGGTGGTTTCGCCAGCATGGACCCCCGGAAGCAGGCACGTCTTCGCAACAGTCTTTGGCACTTTGACAATCTCAACTGACGCCTTATAGAGAGACATCGCTTCCAAGGGTGGCCACGCCTCCAGCGGTAGCTTCCAGCCCGGTGACGAGCGTGCCCGTGAGGCTGGTCGCAAGGGTGGCCGCGCTACCGGTGGTCCCGATCAGCCCGAGGAATAAACCGGACAATATGACTTGACGACCTTGAGTGAGGATGATGATGGACTCGTTGGGAGTGCCACATGTACTATACTTGAATGAAACAATGAACTTTCACTGAATGTGTTCAGCAAATGTAGGATGTAGTACCTCATGAACTGATACGATGTAGACAGTCTGTAGTATTGATTTAACTTTTTTTGATTTGAGACGATCTCTTGTTATAAAGCTACGGACCTACTTTGGTCCATAATTCAGTAGCAGAGGGATGGTTCGTCAAGACGAAGTTAGACCGTAGGTAGTGCAAAACAAATGTGCTGGTCATAGTTCGACGATAGAGCATTATGTACGTGAACTACTGTCACAACTCTCACTGAAGGATTCCTGTCTTGTGGAAGAGTGTGGAGGAATCGGATGAGGATCAGCAAATCGAGAATGAGATGCAAAGTTTGTTTGTATTGAGTATATGACGCCGGCTAGTTTTCAAGATCAAACCGACGTTGGTAGGATAATGTAGTTTTGAATGTCTGCAAAGCATGCTCTCTTTCACATCATTCTATCCTGAGGTTGCACAAGATGATCGACACCTGACCAGTGCGTTATCACAGCTGACAACCATCTTGAATAGGCAGTTCAATTAGCTGTATGGGGGTGGTCTAACATCGAGGCGTTATCGGACAGGCCGGGTTACTGGGGTCGTTTTTGGGGCCAGATTAAAGCGGTAGTGGGAAAGGGAAAGGAACCCAAGATCAGTTCGGTTCAACACTGTATCTTCCTAGCATTCTCGGGATATTGTTGGGGAGAACAGCTCCATCGCGTAGTAGACACCAGTGGTCATTCTGGCCTCTATCATTCATTCTTTCGAACTACCTTATCGGCCTCCGATTTTGAAGCTTGTCCAGGTGGATCAATATCATGAGGAGAGATCGGGTATTGGATCGATGGTTAGTTACTCGATTGATGAGTTGGAGTATGTAGGTGAAATGATCAACATATGACGGACAATACTGATAACAACCTGTCCAATATACCCAATACCGACCCCAACTCCTGGCTAGATAACAGTTGCTCCAACTGCTATCTGAGCCTGAATCCTTGGAGATAAGTTAACAAGCGTTCTGTGGCCATCAGTCTCTTATCACCTTACTGGTATACTCCAAAGATAAGCATGCGGGGTCATGTATATCACTTCTCGATGCCGCCTTACAATCTATATAACAACAGCAGAGACGCCTCGTTTCTCTGAGAGGGTGAGACACAACATGGCCCAATCCAACGACCTACAGGTCCTCCCCCCCAGCGCCGGCTATGGCATCGTCATCGGCATCGGGGGCATCTTCGCCCTCTTCATGCTGGGCCTCACCTGGCTCCAAAACCGCTACACAACCTTCTCCACCCAACAAGCCGAAGAATTCAACACGGCTTCCCGATCCGTCAAGCCCGGGCTAATCTCCGCCGGCATTGTTTCGTCGTGGACCTGGTCCGCCACGCTCCTGACAAGCTCCACCTTCGCATACAGCTACGGCGTCTGCGGCCCAATGTGGTACGCCGCCATGGGCACCCTGCAGATCCTCCTCTTCGGGCTTATTGCGATTAAGATCAAAGCCCACGCGCCAGGCGCACACACCATGCCGGAGATCGTGCGAGCCCGGCACGGCACCATCGCGCACCTGACGTACCTGTACAACGGGCTCGCGACGAATATGCTCGTCGGCGCGTGTCTGGTCCTCGGCGGGGCGCAGGTCGTCGCCGCGCTGACCGGGATGAATGTCTACGCGGCGACGTTCCTGATTCCGGCGGTTGTCGCGGCGTATGTGATTGCTGGCGGGCTGCGATCGACCTTCATTGCGGATTATACGCACACGGTTATCTTGTTTGTGGCCATTCTGGTGTTTGGGTTTCTGGTTGCGGCGCGGAGTGAGTTGATCGGGAGTCCGGGGAGACTGTATGACTTGCTGCAGGAGGCGTCGAGGGAGATGCCGATCGAGCGGAATACCGACGGGTCGTATCTGGCTTTTCGGTCTGTTGGTGGTTTGGTCTTTGCGATTGATATCTTTGTCTCGGGGTTCACGACGGTATGGTTGGATCAGGCGTATTGGCAGCGGGCGATTGCCTCGCGGCCGGAGACTTCGGTCAAGGCGTATCTCCTGGGTGGGATCGCGTGGTATGGTAGGTTATCTCTCCTCGTTTGTGATGCTAGTGTCTGACGCCCGCAGGGATCCCGTTTGGCTTTGCAACAGCCATGGGTCTCGGGTGCGCAGCCCTGACCAACAATCCGGCCTTTCCTACATATCCCCATCCGCTATCGTCCGACCAGGTTGCAGCCGGACTCTCTGCCCCGGCTACGGCTATAACGCTCCTCGGCAAGGGAGGCGCAGTCCTCATGCTCATTCTCCTCTTCATGGCCGTCACGAGCTCCACCTCCGCTGAACTCATCGCCGTCTCGTCGCTTCTAACCTTTGACGTCTACAAAACGTATTTCCGCCCGCACACCGACTCGGCTACCCTGGTCCGGGTTAGTCACTGGGCCATCGCGCTGTACGCGCTGGTTCTGTCCGCCTTCTGCAGCATCCTCAACGCAGTAGGCCTGAGTCTCACCTGGGTCCTTACCGTGCTGGGTGTCATTGTCGGCGGGGCCGCGGTACCCGTCGGGCTGATTCTGCTCTGGAGCCGGATGTCTACAGTTGCTGCGATCGCGGCGCCGTGGCTCGGTTTTGCTTGTGGCATCGTGGTTTGGTTCGTTACCTCGATGAAACGGTCTGGGGCGATTAACGTCGAGACAACCGGGGATGGGACCAATGCCGTTGCGGGAAACCTTGCTTCGTTTGGGGTTGGTATTGTCTCTGCTGTGCTTCTGAGCTATCTTTCCCCGGAGAAGTGTCCCTGTGTGGGTGCTCAGGTTGCGCCGGGAATTGAGGGTGTGGCTCCGACGCCTCAGGAGGACACAGTACAGCCACCGAAAGCTGCCGACGGTTATGAAAAAGAGACGACAGCGCGGGCAAAGAATGAGATTGTCGAGTTCCTCCAAGACAGGCAGATCGAGCCTATGGATCCAGTTCTGGTCCGCAAGGCAGAACGGCTGGCGCAGGGAGCGAGTTTCGTCTTCATCCTCATCGCCGTGATCCTCGTGCCGTTCACTCTCTTCGGAACCAGCTACGTGTACAGCAAGCCGTTCTTCACCGGCTGGGTAGTCGTATCCCTGATCTGGATCTGGGCCAGTGTCATCATCTGCGTGATATACCCCGTCGTCGAGAGTGCCGGCGCGCTGGGAAACATTTCTAGAGGACTATGGATGGACATGAAGGCGTTGACGGGAGTGAAAAAGAAGAGTCTGCAGACCAACGCCGTCTAATTATATCTAGTTAGTTTAAAGATCAGCACTTTTATTCCCCAGCCAAAAAGCAAACCACGGCCAGCGCAAACGCCCCTGAATCATCCTGTCTCCCGTCGTGATCGTATCCCACCTGCTCCAAGAACAACCCCAGCTTCGAGTCCGTCCAGCCCAGCAGCGGCGCAAACTCAAGACACATACTTTGCATCCCGCACGCGTCCAGCTCGTAGTGTCCTTGCACCGAAAGTACACGGCCGGGGTAATACATTCCCTGGATCGGACAGATAGGCGTGCTCCCGATATTCACCCACGGCGCGGGCAGCGATACCGCGGCTGTCTCTGGCAAGACGCCGCCCTCGTTGCCCCCTTTCACCATCACCCGATCGCCGTGGAACATCTGAATCTTCAATTGTCCGTTCGGCAGATTGCCCAGCGCAAGCGGAAACGCATCGACGAAGTCCCTATTCAGCTGGACAGTGTGGATCCCCACTTCCCTCCCCAGTGGACATTTCTCCACATACACGGCCCCCGCCCCGGAGTCGACCAGCGCATGCCCGATCAACTGGTGCCCGAAACATGTCCCCATAATCCTCACGGCGGGATACTCCCGAAACACAGTCTGCAGGAACTTGGCCAGTTTCTGCATCCAAGGCCGCTTGTCGATCTCGTAGACGCCCGGCGCGCCTCCCGTGATCAAGATCGCATCGATACTGTGTTCGGATAACGGTGTTTGGGTCTTGCGCAGGTGTCTGAAGTCAGGATAGTGTCCCCCGCGGATATCGTATGGTGTCACTGCGATGCTGATATCGCTTCCTGGCGAGAGGGCGTTGAAGCGGGTGGCTGCGTCTTGAAGGGCATTGCGGAAATGGGCGCTGCAGAGGCCGTGTGTCTCGTAGAGGGTTCGAGGGGGGATGTCGACGTCGAGGACGGCAATGTGGATTGTTCGGGTCATTTTAGTTGTCTTGCTTGCTGCGCTGGGAGTCAAGAGACGATGCCATCCATCCTCATATACTCCTCTGCCGGACAGAAATTCATACACGGCTGAAACCTCTTACATAACATCTATTGGGTAATGAGACTACATCTTGGAGTAGAATATCCACTCGTCTCCAACAAGGTCCTAAAAGATCAGATGAGCAGGGCAATGGATGTATAATCCGATAGCTAAAAGTGAGCTTATTCTTTCTGGATGAGTGATCTACGTTCTTCCCCGTGGGGCAGGCGGCCTTAATTTTTACGTACAAAAAGTGTTAGGGTTGATTCTATTAGCAATATTATTATCAAATGAATTGGTTTTTCTTTCTTGGTTCCGGGATGTTCCGATATTTGCTTAGAGGATCTTCTTCTGTTTCTTCTTCTTCTTCTTCTTCTTCTTCTTAGAAACAGAAGTTGCTCCTTGTGGTTATGTTGAGTTGTTGAAACTACGGCGAATTTTGAGCGAGCGTTGGAGTATCACATCATCATTCTGCCAAATTTCGCTATCATGAGGTCGTCTATCCGAAAGGATCCGAACGGGATCGTCTGTCTGGTTGCTAAGAACGTTCTGGGCGCGTCATTGTCGAGACAAGGATCGCGAATATATAACATAGACCGTAGTTCATGGGGAATACGCATAACACGAAGTATATCCAGTTTTACCAGTTTTACTCCGCAATGGCATATCGAGGATGGATAGTCCTTTGATTGAAAGATCAATTAAGATGGACAGAGGTTCGCAACTCGTCCTGTTAGGCATAAATTCTTCGTAGGGCAACTGTACCTGACAGTTTAAACACCCAATGTCCTATCTGTACACGAGACGATCCTGTCGGTGGCTCTGAAACTTTGGGTGACAGCCACGCTGACAGGAGTGCATCGATGCTAAGGCCATTCAATGGCAGGGAAGTCCAAGGTGAATAGCACTGATCATTTGGAGCATGTCACACTCTCCTTTGACCCGCCATGTGGAGCGGTCCTGGCCCAACTCCGTCGCATAATCCGGGGAAAACTCCACTCTCAGAAGCAATCATGTCAAGCACCACTTGATCATGGTGATAATTAGATAGGACGTGTCTCCATAAAGCGTCATTGACCGTACTGCATAGCAAGCATACTCCGGTTGGTGTTGACAGGTTGACAATAGTTTGTGTGCTGATATAGACAAGTCTGCTCATTCTACGAATGAGTCAGAAGTATATCAATCTCTGCTTCATACTCTCCTTGTCAGTGAGTGATTTTCTGTCCGTATATAGTGGAGCAGGCTGATGTGTCGCTTCCTACGATTGGATATGAACACGATTAGAGTGGATTCGCGAATGTTCTCGCGTTGGACGGTGCAGCTTGTGGCTGCAGGTCATATGTTAATTCTGCCAGCTAATTGGCCGGAACAATATTAAGTTTAACTTGGTAACAAACTCACCGGAGGAGAGTCGGGGTTAGATGAAATGGCTATAATTAACCCAAGGCCAGTTAGGCTGGAGCCACGGTTACATCTCCGATGCGGCGAGTTGTCAGTCTCATGTTGATAACCACGCAGACTGTGCCGAGGCAGATTTGGTAGGTCTTTTGGCAGGGGATAGACACTGGACTTGGCCTGGTTGGATGAGGTGATGGTCGTGGAAGCTGCTCCTATCAAATGGCCCCATTATACAACCTCATTTTTAAGCCGAGAAGCTGAAGTGGATCCACCAAATGAGTCCGGCCCCGAGATCGGATCAATGGCTCAAAAGCGTGTCAGATTGCCTGTCTGCTTCCTATCCATGCTTTTCGCAATTGACCACGCGATCAACCATGGAAGCCTGCTT
Source organism: Aspergillus oerlinghausenensis (assembly GCA_014250555.1). Classification (NCBI taxonomy): domain Eukaryota; kingdom Fungi; phylum Ascomycota; class Eurotiomycetes; order Eurotiales; family Aspergillaceae; genus Aspergillus; species Aspergillus oerlinghausenensis. The sequence continues at coordinate 54,787 of JAAKEQ010000073.1, forward strand.
GTGCATCGATCCAGGGACGCAAAAGTCAACCAAAACAGGAGAGGAGGCCGTCGATCACAGCCCTATGGTCGAATAAACCCTGGAATTGTTCGCCCAGTCAAACGAGCCTCGAATGATACGGCGATAGTAAGGAAGAAATAAGCGAAGGTCTTATCTTCCCTCGGTAGCTCCAACTTTGTCGCATGAACCCTGCTAGTGCAAAGCGTCTTTGCTCTTGTCTGCCCTGTCCATAAGATGATGAAAACACGGCCCTTTTCATAAGCGACCAGGGTAGGAGGGATCCGTTTGCCTTATATCCCAGCCATCTTAACATCTTTCTTTCCTGTCGTTCATGTACCAACAACACCCTCCTCCACAGCTGGCGGAACCATGACCCAATGGCCATCATCCGCAGCACCAATAACGATCTTAACCTAGCCGAAGACTTCTCCATTGCCTGCTTCATCGCCGTCTCCTGGTACAATGCCGTCGAACTCATCGTCCTGTGCTTCACCACCTTCAAGAAACGCGGCGGCTTCTACTTCTGGGCCCTCCTCGTCTCCTCGATCGGCATCCTCCCCTTCGGTCTCGGATATATCCTCCTTATCTTCGACGTCTACCCGGGCTACTTCTCCGTCTCGCTCGCAGACATAGGATGGTGCGCCATGGTAACGGGCCAGTCCCTGGTCCTCTGGTCCCGCCTCCATCTGGTCGTATACTCCCGCATGATCCTGCGCGCCTCGCTCGCCATGATCATCATCGACGGAGTCATCCTGCACACCATCGGCTGGGTCTTCGAGATGGGCGCGCAGTCCCCCCGGTCCGGATGGTTCACCCCCGCATTTAGTATCTTCGAGCGCATCCAGCTCATCGGCTTCTCCATCCAGGAAATCATCCTCTCAATCATCTACACCAAGGCTTCACTCCAACTCCTCAGGCTCCGTCCAAGACGGCAGTACCGCTCCACGCTCGTCCAGCTGGTCATCATCAACATCCTCTTCATCCTCATGGACGCCGCCATCGTCAGCTTCCAGTACGCGGGGCTCTTCCACGTCCATGTATCCTTCAAGGCAATGGTGTACAGCGTCAAGCTGAAGCTCGAGTACGCCATCCTAGGGAAACTGGTTCACATGTCGAAAATGTCGCATTCGAATTCTGCGCCGACGGATCGGTCCGAGGCGGTGGAGATGTCGTCGCGGAGGACGAATAATCGGTCGCATCTGGAGCAGACGAGGCAGCATCGCGAGAGTCAGACGAGTATTATTCGTGATGGAGCGGTGTTCGATGGTGAGGATCTGGCGGATTGTTCGCGGACGGGCTCGTTGAAGGGGTCGTTTCCGTCTAGCAAAGAGCCGGACGCTGCGTGTGTGGAGGTTGGTCATAGATTTTGAACCCAGTAAGGGTTGATGAATGATGTATATATGGGGAGCAAGACTCGGCCTTGGTCATATTTCTTTTGTATATAAGCTGGGACTAATGATTCTTTGCCTACTACAGGAGATTAAAGCGGCACGTAATTTCTGGCAGGAGACGTAGCCATCCTGCCCCGTGGTATATGAAAAGGGAAATGCTAATGCGATGTCTCTTTCTAATATGCAACATCTAGTACTGACCTAAGGAAAGGAAGAAGGAAGGAGTTTGTACGTCATGCTGTATATCTGCTACTATACTATCATCTCTTATAGGAAGTGCCATCACTGCGCTCGTCGTTTGCCTCCGCTGCCTTCCAGCGTGTATATTATGTCAAAGAGGTCACATATGAGAAACTAGAGCAACAAGGGATTGCTGCACGTCACAGTGCAGGGATAGTCTTGAGGGGTCAAGGACTCAGCCTCGCCCGCCTCGACTGTCTCTGGTCAGCCTTGCGGATCGGTGGGAACGCATAAACCGTCATGTCGCCTCCAACTCGAAATGCCAGCAGATCTTCAAACCCATCGGCTGGTCATCAGCAAACAGGAATGCCTCAAGTTTGTTTGTAATACTCACAGAGATGAGGGTGAAGAACAACGGCATGACTTCACCATGGAAAACCCAATAGCAAACGCCTCGAAGCTCAAGCCTGAGATACGCCTTGTGCAAGCGCTAGCCGGCTTCAAAGCAGTGCTATCAACCGATCGGAGAGCAAGATTCGACGAATCCATCGCAGCGTTCAAAGACCATCCCCCCGATGCGAACGATGTCAATCGCCTGACCGCTGAAATCAACCGTGATATCCAACAGACAACGAGGCGATGTTATGGACCGCGTTTTGTACACGTCTTACAAGCTGTGCAACAGTACGCATCCATAGGCGACGTGTTTATAGGAGGATCACAGAATCTGGTTGCTTCGGGAGTCTGGGCGGCAGTGAGGCTGACTTTGACGGTCTTCATATCTCTCTTGCGAAACGGTGCGGGATAACTGACTGTGTCTAGATGTTGACTCAAAGCGCTTCTTACCTGGAGAAGATGTCAATGTTGTTTATGAACGCAGGCAGAAGTGCTCCCCGATATCAGGATATGGCCTTGCTTTATCCTCGCTCAAAGCGACTGCGGGATGCACTATGCGAGTATTTTGTTGTTATTTTGAATATTTGCAGGCACGCTGTGAAATTTCTGCAAAAGTCCGCATTATCGCAGCTCTCATCTGCTATATCGGACTCTTGTTTGGTTTCTTTCGAGAAGGACCTTCAACAGTGGTCAGTTGTCATTGTGGAAGAAGTTACTTTACTGTCAAGTCAAAGCCTCCAAGAGGAAGCGAGGGAGAATTCTCGGTTTAGGCAGATCATAGTTAGATTCTCTGATTCCCGGAATCGGTGCCAGCAATTGGCTCTCAGAATCCGGCTACTTGACGCTTGTTCCACATACGACTACCAGACGTCGTGGAAGCAGGCTCGAAAACAGGGAACAACAACCTGGTTCGCCAGCACTTTTGAGTACCAAAGATGGAAGGGAACGCCTTCCTCATGCTCCCTACTGTGCACCGGCAAACTGGGGTCGGGCAAGACAACCTTGCTGGCAAACATGGTTGATGACATGTTTTGTTCTGCTTCGAAGGGGTCAGTTGCGTACTTCTTCTGCCGATTCGATGTCTCTGACTCGTTGACTGCGAGGACCATCATCGGATGTCTTGCGCGACAACTCTTAGGGCAACAGCCTATTGACCTGACGAGGATCGATAATTTCTGGAGCAATTCACTTGCAGACCCTGACGAGCAAATGATTGTCAAGTTTGTACAAAAACTGCTTCCTGTGGATCTGATTTACAGTTTGATTGTGGATGGACTCGATGAGTGCCCGGAAAAAGAGCGACAGATAGCGTTAGAGATACTGCAGCAGTTGCAAAAGCACTTTAAAATTCATATATGCCTGTCATTCAGGCAGGACGCGAGGGATCATGCCAAAGTCGCAGCTGGCATTCTTAATGGAAAGTGGACACTGCCTATCCCCGAGAACAACCCCGACATCGATGCTTATATCGACGCCGAGCTACGTGAGCGCCTCGAGTCAGACAGGTTGTGTATCAGAGATCCAGCTATCATCCTGTCGATCCAACACGCCCTTGTCACTGGGGCCCAGGGGATGTATGTATTCCCCCCTACACCACTACCTCAACTGGCTGCAATCAATGACTACGTGGTCTGACTTGTCAGGTTTCTCTGGGCCACACTGCTACTCGACTGCATTTGCATGGAGCAGACAGATGAGGCAATTCTCCAGGCCCTTGAAAGCCTTCCCCAAAGCCTTTCGGAAACATTTAGGCGAGTTCTACAGCAAGCTGGTGCCTCAAACATCCAGCATCGCCGCAGGATTGTGCAGTTGGTTATGGCTGCGCGACGGCCCCTATCAGTGGGGGAATTATGTGAGGCGCTCAGTGTCATTCCTGGTGACACGACATGGGAGCCTGCACGGCAAATCAATAATATGCATGCGGCCCTTGCAAGTTGCAAGTGCTTGATCATCATAGACGAAGAAGAGCAGACTGTTAGATTTGCCCACCATAGTGTCAAACAGTTCTTTATTGCTCGGGGCGACGAACCAGAAAATCCGAATCCCATAAACCCGGACGAAACAAATAAAGAAATGGGTCGGGTCATTCTAACGTATCTCAACTACGGGATTTTCGACCGTCAAGTATCTCGCACAGTCTTTCCAACAATTTCTGCTGTGGATGCCCCAGCTCGAATCGTGAGCAGCGTCTTTGGAGATTCCGTTAACACAAAAAGAGTCGCCCTGGAACTGCTCAAGCCACGAAAAAATGGTAAATGCGACATAGGCCAAACCTTGGCCGAGACGGCCATGGCGCAGCGGAGATCTCCAGCGGAGAGCCATCCCTTTTTGGCTTATGCCAAGGACTATTATAGGTATCATATTCTAGGGGTCTGGAACTGTGAGAAGGAAATGGGACAGCTGTGGCAGAGCCTCTTGGCGAGAACGTCTCTTGATGTAAGTATAGCTTCAGTTCAACTTCCTGAGCGGACACACTGACAGGAGCCAGCTGCGGATTACCGATTGGCTGCAATACGAGTTGCAGCAACGGCGAGTGACCGGCTTCGATGGAGAGTTTGTTCCTTGTGATGTTCTGAGCCAGCTGGTCACATATCATGTCATCCGCAAGGTCCTTGAGGAAACTGGGGTTTACGGATACGGCGCATCGACACTCGCGCATGGTATCCTGACAGACCGCCAGCGATGGTTTGCGATTCTTGTTGATATAGGAATCAATCATTATATCGGGGCCCACTTTCAGTCGTCGATGATTCAGTCTCCGATAACAGACCGCGATCTCCCCATTTCGTGGGTGCAATTTCTCGAGAAATACAAGTCGAACATATCTCAGACCACTGGATCGCCCACTATTCAACCCGGGTCTAACAAGTCGAGCAGCTCACGATCTGTCGGCCCGATGAAGACCGATAGATGGAAGAAATTGGCTGAGTTGTTCTGCCTCCGACAGCACCAGTACCTTGTCCCTATACTCCAAAAAGGTCAACACTATAACTCGGAGGACGGGATCATGCCGTTCTTGCCGGTTGGTAACGCGTTCTATAATCACGACTATGGATCCCTATTTGTTCAAGTTCACCCTGCACATCATGACTTTCCTCCAGCTTATCGCAGTGGGGGAGACGTTGATGGTCCTTACCTGGTCGCTCTTTGGCCCTTGCTTAGGGCCATGCACATGGATGAGCCTCCGCCCTTTTTGTTGTCTCATGGACGCTCTTGGAATGTCACATGGCATCTACTCCAAGCCGTTGCATCATATCGTCCGCGGCGACAGAGCGGAATATCCCATTCCGAGACGATCCGTCTGATTTTCCCCGTCCTTGGCCCGAGCCTCCATGACACTTGGCGGCAAAGCTTGGGTACGGATACGCACTCGTCTCGACGGTTTCTGAGATTCTGCCTGTCACAAATGACTGGCATCGCCGAGGCTCTTGTCTTCGTCATTCAAAACGATCCAAAAGAGCGGTATATCTCACTACGCAAGATTACGCCACGCAGCATTCAATGGTGCAAGCACTCAGGCTCCATATTCCAGTGGGGAACTCTGCGGTTGGATCTACGGACCCTGATAGCTGATCCAAGTCAAGGCCCCGCTCGGCAATCTGAGAAGGCGTATCGTGCCCCACATGAGGCCAAGGGGAAGGATGGATCGGAATACGACTGTGTCTGGAGGCTGGGATGCATATATTTTGAGTTCCTTATTTGGGCTGTGATGGGATCGACAAGTCTTCAAGAATTCCGCGAGGATCGGGGAGGATCGAATGCTCCGTTCTATTCACAAACAGACTCTGATCATCACCAAGGAGTCGAACTGTCCCCCGGGGTTTGCCGCTGGGGGGACATGCTGCTCAATGAGCCCGAGCTTCCGCCGGAGGTTCGTCGGTTTTGCGAATACTTGCTACGGTGTGTGCTTGTAGTGGACCCATCAGCCAGGGTATCGGCCCGCCAGCTCGCTTCTGATTTGGAAGACCTTCAGAAGCTGCAAACGATGAGCAACTTGGACTACTGGGACTGGTAGAAACCATGGGATGAACGACGTGGCAGGCATTGTAAGATCGGCCACTGAGTCGATATCAACTGGCCAGATCAGCGTGAAGGGTGCAGATAATCGCTTTTAGCTAGTAGAGATAGAAATTCCACTCAGCAACAGTATGGGAATGATTTTTCAATAAGTAAACCCACTAGACTACCTCTATATGCCACCATGGCACTGGCAATTTCGGTGACTCCTACTTGTACCTGCTCCCAAACTGGCATGCTATTCTATTTCCAGTCCCAACGATACTGCAAATCTATCTTTGTCCACTCCTAGTTACGCCTGTATAGTGTAGCAGTCTACTACGACATATCTCTCCGCCAGAAGGTACTGAACGTATCATCTTATTAAACAAGTATCTTTAAATAGTGTAATATGTGGACCGGACTGTGTATCCTCCATTTAGGCAGGATGGGTACAGTAAGATGACGGTCGTTCATAGCCAGATTTGACAATACACGCTGCTATCTCAAATCTTAAACTCAAACGCATACGCCGTGGTGGTATCCGTCTGATAAACCGGGAACGTCACCGAATCCCCCGAGTACGCATGTCCATACCAACCAAGATCACTCGGCCCATCAACCTGACCATAATGCACGTTCGAAGCAACAGGGAAGCCCCAGGTATGCACGTTCAGCGTCCCGCTAGTCGGCAACCCCAGCGCAGACAGCTTATTCAACTGCAACTGCCACGTCCCCTTGGCAATGCGCACACCAACCAGCACCCGTGCAACCCGATCATCCCCGACAGTCGCATACGCGTCCAGCTTGAGATCCGACGACGGAAGCGTACCCACCCGGTGACCCGTCATGTTGAGGTTATAGTACTTGTACACCTGGTAGTCGCCGTTGGGGAAGTACCCCGTGCCCTTGGGGTCGTAGTTGTTGTTATCCGCGTTGGGCTTGCTCAGCAGACTCGCGAGCAAATCATGCAGCTTCCACCCGCTCAGCCAGTTGCCGCGCAGGCCGACCGCGTTGATCCGCTCCAGTTGGCTGATCCACCATGCCGAGCCTGCGGGGACCTCCTCGTCGAGCACCGCGTATTCGTTGATGTTGATGGGCCGCCCCGGCAGCCCGTACGTCTTCTGCCAGTAGACTAGCCCCGCCTGCGCGGAGAGCAAATCGCCGCCGCCGCCTTCCATGTGCCAGGCGTATTGGTCGGGGATGCTCTTGTTGGTGGCGACGAAGGACGCCCAGTTCTTCCACCAGTTATTGCTGGGGAGGGGCTCGCCCGCGGATGCGGGACCGGAGAGCTCTACGCCGGCGAGCTCGGAACTACAGCAGTCAGTTATCTATTGGACCCGTGGAATAGAAGCAAGACATACCGGAGTCTGTGGAACGTGCGACCCCACATCTGCAGGTACTGCGTTTGGTCCCGATTCCAGAAGTAGGTGAGGTCGGGCTCGTTCCAGATATCGATGATCAGGCCGTCGGTCATGCTGTTGGCCTTGATGTCGCTGAGGAGATGGGTTAGGTAGTTGTCCCAGCTGGTCCAGTCGCCGTTGTCACCAGGGTAGGGTGCAGAGGAATTCTGCGTTCCGTCGGCGCCCCAGAGGTCGTGGATCAGGAAGATGAATTTCGCGCCGTGCTGGCGGGAGGTTTTGTAGTTTGAGAGCGCGGACGCAAAGCGGGTCTATCGTTTGTCAGGAAGAGTCCCCTTTTTATGAGAATGAGGTGAGTGAGTGTAGTACCTTGTACTCATTCAGACCCCAGATCCAGCCCCTTCCAGGCGCCGGAACCTGGGCTCCACCAGCGCGATTGTAGTTGAACCCCATGTCGGTGTAGAATTTGGTCTGTGCCTTGTCAGAAGCGTTCGCAGTGAGGAGAACGAAGACATACAGGAATCTGATTCGGGGTATCAGGAAGACCATACAGAATTCCCGAAGCGAGATGCTGCGGTTTGCCCGTGTTATTGGCAAAGTTGACCTGGGCCGTGACGGAATCTCTTTTCTGGTGGACGGGGTTGCCAAGGGCCGTCCCGGCCAACAGCAGGGAGGCGAAAGTGGTCGTCTTCATGGTAGCTGCTCTTGGATTGATGCTTGCGAAGTTGTGCTGTTCAATTGAGCTGAAGAAGAGTCTTCAAAGGCTTTATATACCTCAGCGGTGCCACAGGGCAACCCAGTGGAGTGGGGTAGGTTTCATTCCGGCGGCGTAGGAGAGTGAAGAAATACCCCAGGAACCCAATCTGAGCGAATCCCCGAGCGGAGCAAGCTTATTTCTCCCGCAATCGTACGGAGCCATTGGAATGAGAAGATGATCATCCCGCCGGTGGGGTTACTACCGAAAAAGAGAGTATTGTTCCTGAAGGCCGGCGGGGAAATGTGGGGATGCGGAGAATCCGGGGTTTACATCAATCTGGATGCTTTGGGCTGTGCTCAATATGTACTCCGTATCGAATATGGTGTCTTGCTTACCAGTTCGTCTTATGCCATTACCTGCAAGACAATCGGATTGGTTATGTCATGACCCCTACTCCAGCAATGGTCCCAGCTCGTTTGTCGGATTCGACACGGACTTGTCTAATGCTGCTGGAATTAGGGTCGTGTGTCACGGGCTAGAAGCCTTGGAAACCTATGACCTAGGCTTGGACGGTAAGAAATCGCTAAGGGAGGAATCTAGCTAGGGCTGCAGTGGCCGAACATAAAGGGGTGCACAGCTAGTATGTGGGTCATGTGATTAGTAGCTGGTGTCCAGTTTGGATATGACTTTGTGGGTGTTATGTGGCTGGTGGCTGGCCCTAATATATTAGCCAGAGCCAAAGATTATTAATGCCTTAGGCAGATAGTGAGTACTTAGTAAGCTTAAGTACTTAGTAGGCCCTACCCACTACACTACCCCCCCCCTCTTTCCAAAATGGGCATTTTGGCCGGGGCTGAAATTAGTAGGTCTTAGCTTCCTGGCTGGGGTTAAAATCAGTGGATCTTAGCTTCCTAGCTAGGGTTGAAATTATTACTCCCTAGTTAACTTAGCTAGAGCTAAAATTACTAGATCTTCCCTCCTAAATATTAAGTACTATAGTATCTATAAGGTTTATAGCTAGCTCCTATATAGGGTACTTATAGCCTACCTATTTAACTAAGTATTCTATATAGTGGCCCTACCTAATTTACTTCTCCTATTTATCTAAGATTTTCTTAACTATAAATTTAGCTTTACCATCCACCAGCTTAGGGGGCAGCTGGTAGTTATTATTTAACTAGCTTAGGAATAGATTATCTGTAGTAGGCTAAAGGAGGCTAATATAGAATATATTATATATACCTAGTGGTGTGTCTAGCTAGTAGGTATATAATCTAATAGCTTCTAGTACTATAAACTTTATATACTATATATTAAGCTTCTAGCTTAGGTAGTCTATTTAAATATTCTATAGGTCTAACTATACTTTTAAGTTAATAATATAGCATGGAGCTACTAGGTAGAAGTAGTTTAAATATTCCTCCTAATATTACTAGGTAGTAGCTAGCTCTAACTAGGTTATATCTATAGCTTTTTTTATCTTTATAATAATTACTTTAGCCCTCTTCTTTAGTAAATATATTATATCTAGAGTAGTAGCCTCTTAATCTAATAGCTTAACCTCTAAAGACTTAATATTATATCTATAGTCTAAGAAGAAGGGGCTAACTCTTATACTTATAATATCCTAACTATTAATAGCTAGTTAGGCTATTAGTAGTAATAACTTCTAGTTAGTCTAGGTATAGTTATAGAAGTTCTATAAGTAAGCCTCTAATATAGTATTTATCTATTTAATCTATTTATCTATCTATAGGTGAAAGGCTGTTAAGAGTTATTATTTAATATCTAGCTACTTATAGAAGTACTCCTAGAATTAGCTAATAAACTATAGGCTATAATCTAATATAATTATACTAGGGATGCTATGATATCTAATAAACTAATTAATTAATAATTATATTATTATCTTAGAGTCTATTTACTTATAGAGCACTAAGATCATACCTTTCCTAAGTTAATTACTAATTACTATAATATCCTTATAGTTATCAGAGGTGGGCAGCTTTATAATAAAGTTAATAATAATCTTATATTATTTATAATCTAAAATTAGTAATAGCTTTAGCAGTCCCTAATATTATTTATATTATATATAATTAGTACTATAGTTATTATAGTTCTATATAAACTATTAAATATCTACAGAGAGTTCTAGCTAATAGAAGTTCTAGGTAATTATTATATATAATATATTTTTTCTTAGGTAGCTAATTAATACTAAGTTATAGGTCTCTTATAAGATTCTTATTTATAATAGTTTAGAGTTAGAGATCTATTTATAGCCTTAGTATAGTAAGTAGCTATCTAGTAATATAAAATACTTAGTAATTAATACTTATATATATAACTCCTTTAGGAATTAGATAGCTCCTTTCTCTATAGCTTATTATATCTTTTTTAAGCTAGTATTATTTAGTTCTACTTCCTTCTAATACTCTTCTAGTAGTAGAGGTATCCTCCCTATAGATACTATAGATAAGGTTATATAATAATACTAGCTATTTAGTAATCTTATATCCTAGTTAGATACTACTTTATAGGTATAGGATATATATATATATATTTAACTAGTAATAGTCTATAGTAGTATTAAGTAGTAGTTATATACCCTAAGCTTATTATCTTCTATATCCTATAGTATGTCCTATTCCCTTTAGGATAGGGTATTAGGCTAAGTAGCTAGTTTTCTAGGCTAATAATATATCTTATAATTAAATTAGCTTAACTAATATAACTAATATATCTATTACTTATTAAGCCTTCAGACTATCTTAAAGTATTTAAGGTTATAGTAGTCTATAATAAGTTTAAATTTAGATAAGCTAATTAACTTTAATTCCTATTCCTTAAGTATATTAATTATAGCTAGTAGCTCTTTATTATAGATCTTATAATTATACTCTACTAGTATATTCCTCCTAAAGATATAGATAACTAGCCTTAATATATTATTATTATTATACTATAATATAGTAGCCCCTATTACCTAGTTTAAGGTATTAATTTTAACTACTATCCTTTAGTTAAGATTAAACTATATAAGAATTAGAGCTATTATAAATATCTTCTTTAATAGCTTAAAAGCCTTTATCTACTTATCTCCTTATATAAAAGAAGCTCTCTTTTATATTAGTACTATTAATAGCTATATTATATCTAAAAAGTTCTATATAAATTAGTAATAGAAATTTATAAAACTAAGAAATAATTATATACTATATATAAAGATAGGGGCCTGCTATTCTAATATAGTTTTTATCTTATTAGGATCTATTTATATACTCTTATTAGCTTTTATTATAAATCTAAGATAGTTTATACTTTTTATCTTAAACTTATACTTATTAATATCTAGCTATAATCCTATATCCCTTAGATACTTAAGTACTTAGTAGATATATTATTAATACTTTATTAATAAGTTATTAGTAAAGATTAGTATATTATTAATATATATAAAGGTAAATTTATCTAGGAAATCTTAAAGTATCTAGTTAATATATTATTAGAAGGTGCTAGGTATATTTACTATACTAAAAAAGGTAACTAGCTATTTAAATAAGCTAAATTATATATAGAAGGCTATTAATTATTTATCTCTTAAGGTAATATAGATCTTATAAAAAATAATAATAATATCTAGCTTAGTAAACTACTTAGTCTTTATAATATATTCTAGGGTCTTATTAATTATAGAGAGTAGGTACTAATCCTTCTTTATAATAATATTTAGGGTATAATAATTAATATAGAATTATAATCTACCTCCTAGCTTATAAGTAAAGAATATTAGTACTATACCTATATAGCTGCTAGTATAAATAAACCTTTTTTTTAGTAGCTTAGTTAATATCTTTTATAGTACTAGAAGTTCTCTATAGGATATATTATATAATAATCCTTATAAAGGCTCTATTAGCTTTCCTTTTTTATTCTTAACTAACTCTATATAATAATTAACTCCTAGATAATATAGTAGTAGTTTATTAGTCTACTTTTTATTAAATACTTCTAGGAACTTATAGTAATATACTAGTAGTTTTATAGCTAGATTAATATACTTCTTAACCTATAGTACTTTCTTAATATCCTTAATACTAATAGTAAAGATTTATATAGTCTTATCTCTTCTTTATTATTAGTAGTAGGCTATAAATCCTTAAGTACTAATCTACTTTACTACTAGCTTTAGCTTATTCTTAATACTTTTAATAATAGAGCTATCTATAAATCTTAGCTAGGGTCCCTCTACTTTAATAATAGCTTTCTAGTCTACTATCTATAGGGTCCCTAGTATTAGATTAGTCTTATTACCTAGCTTTAGTACTATATATATATAGACTATATGCTAGTAGTTACTACTAATATCTAGTAAGAAGTAGGTAATAATTAAAATAATACTCTTAGTTATACTAGTATAGTTATTAAGATAGATTAGCTTAATCTTTATTTACTCTAGTTATAGCTTTTATATAAAGTATTTAGCTATAACTATAAAAGATATATATCTAGTATCTAGTAGAATTCTATAGTTATATTCCTTATTAACTATTCCTAATATAATAAATTTAGAGGTGTTAAATCTAATAGTCTACTAAAATTATCTATAATTAGTAAATATATCTTCCTTAGGATATAAGTAATACTAGCTCTTTAACTATATTAACTATTTAATTAGCCTCTATAAGAGTCTTTTTATAAAGATAATTTATTTTCTAACTTATTTCCTTTATTATCTTTAAGCAGGGGTCTAATAATTTAGGAAGTATATAATAATTTTAGTTTTTTATTTTATAAGAGAATAGCTCCTAGGTACTAGCATCTCTTAATTATATAATCTAATACCTTATAATATAAATATCTCCCCTTACTATAGTAATAGAATAGCTCTATTTTATTAACCTACTTAGTATAGTACTACTAGTAAGCTAGGGTTATAGAGAAGGGTTCCTAATCTATAGTATTATTAGAGCTAGTTATAACTAGGGGAGTATTTACTAGTAGTATAAGGGTATATATAGTATAGCTATAGCTAGTAGTCTATATATCTCTTCTATACTAATTAAAATAGCCTAATCTTCTTATATATAAGGCTTCTACTTAGTTAGCTACTTATTATACTTAATAATAATAATTTATAAAGATCTCTTCCTTCTAGATATCTACTAGTACTCTCTCTACTTTAAAGCTTAGAGTACTATTTAAATAATTCTTCTTTACTTTATTAGACTAAGAGTAGCCCCTAGCTTCTATTAATAATTAATTAAGGTCTGCTAGTAGCTTATTAAATAGATAATTATCTTAATATAAGATTTATAGTTTTTATAGAGCTTTCTTACTCCTACCCTAGTTAAGGAATATAAGATTAAGCTAGTTATATAGGCTATTTAGGGTTACCTATATTATATTTAGATTATTCCTATATTAATCTATCTAAGGAGCTAGAGCTGCTATAGTATTTCCCTTAAGTCTATTAAATATATATTATAGGTACCTATAGTAAGAACTAATTATAGCTTAATTAAATAGTAATTTTATCTATAGCTTAGAGTAAAAGATCTAGTATATAGCCTTATTAGAGCTATTATATATCTCTATATTAGGTAGAATAGGCTTTAGTCTCTTTATTAGGTCTTCTATAGGGATTAGTATAGAAGGAGTTACCTAGGGAGTAGATATAGCTATAATAGTAGTAGTTATTTACTATTCCTCTAGCTAGGCTATTTAATTAGTGATATTTTATAACTACTAGGCTATTTAGGCTATAAGGTTTACCTATATATTACTCTATAGTGCTAGTCACTCTTCACTAGTCCCTTCTAGGGATATTAATATCTATAATAATATATTATTATAGCTTATTCTATCTATTCTAGCTATCTTACCTAATCTATCTAATCTATCTAGTTCATCCAGCTAATCTGGTTCATCTAGTTCATCTAGTTCATCTGGTTTATCTGGTTTATCTAGTTTATTTAGTTTACCTAGTTCATCTAGTTCATCTAGTTCATCTGGTTCATCTGGTTCATCTGGTTTATCTAGTTTATCTAGGTTATCTAGTTTATCTAGTTCTTCTAGTTTATCTAGTTTATTTAATAAGAGTAATTTCTATTATTATAGGCTAAGAAGCCTTAAAAACCTATAACCTAGGTTTAGATAGTAAGAAATTACTAAGGAAGGAATCTAGCTAGGGCTGCAGTAGCTAAATATAAAGGGGTATATAGTTAGTATATAGGTCATATAATTAGTAGCTAGTGTCTAGTTTAGATATAACTTTATAGGTGTCATGTGGCTGGCGGCCAGCCCTAACATATCAGCCAGAGCCAAAGATTGTTGATGCCTCAGGCAGACAGCGAGTGCTTAGTAAGCTCGAGCACTCAGCGGGCCCTGCCTGCTACATATAATATTACTTTATTATAGACTTAAATATTACTAAGTTTCCCTCTTTTATATATATAGATTTTTAGAGTTAGAAAGTTTTATTTTTTAATCTTACTATCTGCTATTTACTATTATTTATAGTAGGACTTTACTAAAAGAATAATATCTTAATACTACTAAGACTTATAGAAAAATATCTATTAAATATTATTAAATCCTAGTAGCCTCTATCTCCTAGAAGTATCTATAGATAGATACTTTCTCTACTTTATCTATCTTTATAAGTATCCTCTTTAAGTTCCTAGCTTATTAGTATTATATTATAATTACTAATCTAGTAAGTTATTAGATAATTCTTTTATTATTTTAAATATTTATTATCTTCTTTATATTATTAAGTCCTCTAAGTCCTTATCTAAGGATAAGAAGTCTATTATTTTCTAGCCCCCTAACTCTCTCTCTCTAGGGTTACTACTAAGCCTTCTACTTAATATAATATCTTTATCTTAGAGCCTATATTTATTTATTAATCTATTTATTATAAGTCCTACTACTATCTCCTTACCTATTACTCTATCTATTAAGAGCCTATCTATTATATCTCTTATATCTATTAGTCTATTACTAGCTAGCTTACTACTAGTAAGTCTTTTAGGTAGTTTACTACTCTATGCTATACCCCCCCTTAGGGTCCTTCTACTACTCTTATCTTATACCTAGGCCCCTAAGCCCTTATTAGACCTACCCTACTAATAGTGCTTTAAAGATATAATATATAAGGGGGATAAGTATAAGTATTTCTATAATACTTCCTTTTAGAAGTATTATAGGTATTAAAAGCTAGATAAATTATACCTAAAAATCCTCTTATAGTTAAGATACTAGATAGCTATCTTTATTATAATAGCTCTAGCTAATTATAATAAGATAGCTATCTAATTATTTAGTATAGAGCTAAAGATTATTACTAGATTTCTAGAGAGTAAGGAGATGCTATACCTATTATAATTATTTAATTATAATATTTTTTAACTTCTTAGTACTATTAATACTATAGTAGGGCTGCCTATCCTATCTCTAGAGGAGAAGGAGATAGAAGTAGTAGTATATAAAGATATAGTAGATAATTAATATTCCTATATCTTAGCTAGGAATAAAGCTATTACTAGTCTAGTATTACTTCTATAAGTTAAGTTATTACCTAATATATTATAATTATAGATATATTCCTATTAAACCTCTAAAACCTTATAAGAAAATAGAGGAAGGTTTATTATTTATACTATTAAGATAATAAGTAGTAGGTAGTAGATAGTAAAAACCCTTTAGGAAAAAGACTATCTTCTTCTCCTTCTTTAATAGGGCTATTCTACAGCCTATCTTATATACTAGTAATATATATTTATTATATCTATAGTATTTTATAGGTTCTTTTCTAGTTTCTATAAGTTCTTATATTCTAGGAACCCCTTTTATTTAACTAGGAACTATATCCTCCTATATTAAGTTTATTTATCTAGTATATCTTTAACTTCTTATTCCTCTACCTTCTTAATATTAAGGGGCTGGAGTTTCTCTACTATATTAGTTATATTATAGGGATGCTATCTCTTTAGTAATAATATATAGAAGATAAGATAAATTTAGCTATATATTTTAGAGAGATATAATATATATACTTACTTACTAATAATAATAATAATCTTAAATAGTCCCTTATATTAATTATCTAGTTTCTTATATAGATACTATATTTTTAGATTTTTTAAATAAGAATAGGATCTTTTTACTAATAAAGAAGGAAATATCCTTATATTTCTTATTATAGTACTTAGCTTATATTTCCTAGATAATAGCTAGGTATTTCTCTAATTACTTATATAGTTCTTTTATTATTATAAGGTATTCCTTAACCACTACTACTATTATATTAGTATTAATATTAGTAAGCTAGGGTAATACTAGGTTATAGCTATAGGCTGCTTTAAATAATAATATTTTAGTAGATATATAAGGTATATAATTATAGATGAATTTAGTTATTAGTAATTATATTACCTAGTTATCTTACTAATAATTAATAAATAGCTAGAGATATACCTCTAATTAGGCTGGCCGCGTGGGAGGGAATTCCCATGGGAAATTCCCTCCCTTTAGGAAATGGGTATCCTATATTAATTTCCCTTCCTATTTTAGGATTCCCATGGGATTTCCTATTCTTATCTAATAGGATGGGACTCCCATATCCTAAGATAAAAATAGGATGGGAAATTAATATAGGATTTCCTATATTAATAGGTATCCTATTTTATTATCCCTATTCTTCCTTAGGAGTCTTATCTATTATTAGTAATTAGGATTAGGGAATCCCTTACTTACTTCTCTATAGGATAAGATTCTCATAGAGTATATAGAATAGAATAAGATTTCTTATTAAAAGTCCTAAATTTACTTATATAGTCTTAATACTAAGTTAGATATAGATTATTACCTTAGATTATTATATCTTATAAATAGTTTATAACTAAAGTTTATAAAAAATTTAGAGTTCTATCCTAATCTATAAGGATTATTATTTATTAAGATTATCCCTAAGGAAATTAAATATAGTAATAAATCTATATAATAAATAGGTAATAAATCTAGGCTTCTAATATCTATAAAGAATAAAAGAAAATAAACTCTATCTAGAGTCTAGACTATCCTTAAGGAAATTAGTTATAGTAATAGATCTATATAATAAATCTAGCCTTTATAAAGAAAATAAAGCACTATAAGATCCCTAGGCCCCTAATATCTAGAGTTATTAACTTATTAATTATAATTATAAATCCCCTAAGATTATAGCTATTAGTTACCTAAAGTTACTAACTCCTCCTTATTATACTTATTATTATCCTCTAATTCTAAGGATTCTAAAGAATTAGTATTAGGCTTAAAATTAGGATTAAGATTAGAATTATTCTTACTATTATTATCTTTAATTTTAATACTAGTAAAGAGATAATAATTAGTAATAATAGCCTAATTAGTATTATAATTAGGATTCTTTACTACTATAGTAATCTAAAGAATATATAACTTATAGTTATTAATTAGCTTTAGCTATTTAAGGCCTTTATAGCTACTAGGAGTAGTATCCTAGATAAATATAGTAGCTATCTTTAAATACTTCTTTACTCTTACTATAGCCTACTCCTAATATTAAGTATACTTTAGAAGAGGAGGTATAATAATATTAGGCTATAGGCCCTTTAGAAGATTAGATTTTATTAGTATATTAAGATAGAGCTAAAGATTATTACTATAAAGAGTATTATAATTAGTATATTAGGCTAGATAGTTAGTATCTAAAGTATATTAATATATTTATATAATATATTATTACTTTTAATTATTACTTACTATAAAATAGATTAGTTAGGGACTACTTAATAATCTCTTATAGAGTATTAACTACTAGTCTATAAATATATATACCCTTATTAGGGTATAGCTTATCTATAATATTCTAGACTAAGAGATAGAATTAGTTTTATAGAATAATTATACTAATTATTAACTAGTAGTATATAATCTCTTAAGCTAACTCTAAGAAATATTATCCCTAATTATTACTAAAAAGAAAAGTAAAATATTACTTACTATTAATATTCTTATATAGGTTCTTAGCCTTTATCTCTAGCTACTAGGGCTTTTCTTTAATAGTTATCTTATATTAAGTAAGAGTCTAATCTTATTATTTTATAATCTAAGTATTTACTCTTTCTCTCTAAGCTTTAAGTATAATAAGATAAAAAGAGTTACTTATAGTATTATTAATACTAGGATTAAATACTATATTTATTATCTCTTTTTATTATTATAATTAGAGCTTTAGTATATACCTCTAGCTCTCTTAAGCTTAGTCTTCTCTAGGACTATAATATATCTCTTAGCTAGTCTATTATTAGCTTAATTACCCTAGGCTAGAAGTGTCTTTCTACTATATAGATTAGATATAATATAGTTTAGTAATAAATATAGGTAATAATATATATAGAGAAGAGATAGAGAGGTAATAATACCTATAAAAAAAAGATAGAAAGAGGTAAAAATACTTATAAAGAAGAGATAGAGAGAGATAAAGATTAAGAGAGATAAAAATTAAGAGAGATAAAAATAAAATAAAGAAAGTAAATAAATAAAGAAGTAAATTTCCTTTAATAATTATTAAAGAATAGTATTATTCTAGTTTTTAATTAATATTTACTCTTTTAAATAAGATTTTTTTAAATATTCTTATTTATATCTTACTTTCTTTTTATCTCTCTCTTTATCTTTCTCTTTATCTTTATCTTTTTATAATCTTTTATATACCTTATCTTACTTATCCCTAAAGACTTAAATTACTATATATCTTAAAATCTCTAAAATACTAATATTAGGACCTTTATTATTTATTATTTATTCTTATAATTATTATATCTTATTATTACTATTATTATTAATAATAGGTAAGAAAATTTTAGAAGACCCTTAAGTTATTTATATTTATATTCTTTATTAATAATAGTCTAGAGATAAGCTAGAACTATAATATTAGTATAATATAGATTAAAAAACTAAATATAATTATCTTAAATATCTCTATAAGACTAATCTTTAGTAAGCTAGTATCTTTTATAACTAAATATTTTATTTATTAATTTTAAATAGGGAAACTATAAATACTAAATATTAGATAGTCCTTAAAAAAAAGATAATTAATAAGCTAGAGAAGAAGTACTTTTAGAATAAGAAGTTAAAGAAGTAGTTTAAAGTATAGCTTTATACCTAGAAAGTTATTAAAGAGACTAAAAAGATTTAGAAGAAATATAAAGAAATACTAAAGTATAATATAAAATATACTAATATATCTAAGGTAATAGTATACTATAATAATTAGTATTCTAATACTAATATTATTATAGAAGAGTAATAACTAGACTAAAGATAGTAGATAGATCTAGATAGCTAGATAGAGCTATCTAATTACTTCTCTTAAGAGATATATCCTATAGAGTACTTACTAGGAACTTTACTCTCTATAAATTCCTAATAATAAGATTAAGACTTAGATTATAAAGTTTTAAGCTTAACTCTTTATACTAATAGCTAAAGATAATAATATAAAAGATATTAGTAAGAGAGAGATAGAAGTATCTAAGAATAATTTAGATAATAAAATAAAGGAGATTTCTAATAAGAAGAATAATCTTAATAATTTTATTATAGATTAAGGGCTCTCTAAGTCCTAAGTTTATATAATAATTATAGTTTATAAATTTTTTCTTTATTAGTACTTAACTATACTTTATACTATTTTATAATATTATAGAAAGTTAAATAATAAATAATTTAAGTTCTTTTATTACTTAGAGCTATTACCTTAGTTAAAGAATTATAATAT